>JARQOC010000008.1:31774876-31788953 GCA_033576535.1 Allobates femoralis | reverse complement strand
CACCACTAAAGAGAGCTCACTACATATAGATTTATACAGCCATCACTAGAGGGAGCTCACTATATACATATTTATACAACCACCACTAGAGGGAGCTCACTACATACAGATTTATACATCCACCAGTTCACTACATATAGATTTATACAGCCATCACTAGAGGGAGCTTACTACATACAGGTTTATACATTCACCACTAGAAGGAGCTCACTACATACAGATTTATACATTCACCACTAGAAGGAGCTCACTATATACAGATTAATACAGGTACTACTACAGGGAGCTTACAACATACATATTTATACAACCACTACTAGTGGAGCTTACTACATACAGATTTATACATCCACCAGTTCACTACATACAGATTTATACAGCCACCACTATAGGGAGGTCACTACATACAGATTGATACAGCCACCACTATAGGGAGGTCACTACATACAGATTTATACAGTCACCACTATAGGGAGGTCACTACATACAGATTTATACAGTCACCACTATAGGGAGGTCACTACATACAGATTTATACAGCCACCACTAGAGGGGCTCACTACATACAGATTTATACAGCCACCACTAGAGCGAGCTCACTACATACAGATTTATACAGCCATCACTAGAGGGAGCTCACTACATACAGATTTATACAGCCACCACTAGAGGGGCTCACTACATACAGATTTATACAGCCACCACTAGAGTGAGCTCACTACATACAGATTTATACAGCCATCACTAGAGGGAGCTCACTACATACAGATTATACAGCCACCACTAGAGGGAGCTCACTGCATACGGATTATACAGCCATCACTAGAGGGAGCTCACTGCATATAGATTTATACATCCACTGCTAGAGGGAGCTCACTACATACAGATTTATACAGCCACCACTAGAGGAAGCTCGCTACATACAGATTTATACAGCCATCACTAGAGGGAGATCACTACATACAGATTTATACAGTGACCACTAGAGGGAGCTCACTACACACAGATTTATACAGCCATCACTAGAGGGAGATCACTACATACAGATTTATACAGTCACCACTAGAGTGAGCTCACTACACACAGATTTATACAGCCATCACTAGAGGGAGATCACTACATACAGATTTATACAGTCACCACTAGAGTGAGCTCACTACATACAGGTTTATACAGACACCACTAGAGGGAGCTCACTACATACAGATTATACAGTCACCACTAGAGTGAGCTCACTACACACAGATTTATACAGCCATCACTAGAGGGAGCTCACTACACACAGATTTATACAGCCATCACTAGAGGGAGATCACTACATACAGATTTATACAGTCACCACTAGAGTGAGCTCACTACATACAGGTTTATACCGACACCACTAGAGGGAGCTCACTACATTTTTTTTATATATCAAGCTCCTATTGACCTCATCTTTAGTAAGCTCATAAGCTCCCTCTAGTGGTGGCTGAAGGCAGCACAGAATACTATACTGTAACAAGCTCTATAGAGAAGATTTGAAGTCTGTATCTGAATATCTAACTTCTGAACCTCTAAAGTGCTTGTAAAAAGTGAATCAAGGCAGGATTTTAAGTCTATTTTGATAGAAAGAAAGAAGCTTAATGAGAAAGTTTTCAGAATATCCATTGTGCCAATATTAGGACCCGCATAACTTCGTTTACTGTTACCAACAGTCTCATTTTTTTCAGTTTGTAGAAAGTCTATACAGAGGCCATAAACCCGGGGGGGTGCTGAATACTCGATGACCTACGTTTACAGGCAGCTGCAGGAGTTTTTAACATGAAGTGAACCTCGAACTGTCACACGTCATCTCTTGGCTCCACAACGCTGAAAGGCGACGGGCAAAGTCATGTACTGTACTTATCTTAATGTACAGTTCTGAGCCAATCGACATTTTCTTTACCATTTTATGCCAATTTTGTGTCTGTCGCATTTGTAAAAAGGATGTGGCTAAACATATTAGAATTTGTGCCATTTTTAACCCCTTCCTCACAAGTGGATCTTCCATTTTTGTGATTTTGAATTTTTTTCCCCTTTTTTTCAAGAGTAATAACTCTGTCGGCATCACTATAGGAGAGTTTATTTTTGCAGGTTGAATTAGTAGTTTGTGTACAGGAATATAACTACTATAATACTGCTATGTACAAGAATATAACTGCTATAATACTGCCCCTATGTACAGGAATATAACTACTATAATACTGCCCCTATGTACAAGAATATAACTACAATAATACTGCCCCTATATACAGGAATATAATTACTATAATACTGTCCCTATGTACAAGAATATAACTACTATAATACTGCCCCTATGTACAAGAATATAACTACTATAATACTGCCCCTATGTACAAAATATAACTACTATAATACTGCTCCTATGTAGAAGAATATAAGTACTATAATACTGCTCCTATGTACAAGAATATAACTACTATAATACTGCTATGTACAAGAATATAACTACTATAATACTGCCCCTATGTACAAGAATATAACTACTATAATACTGCTCCTATGTACAAGAATATAACTACTATAATACTGCTCCTATGTACAAGAATATAACTACTATAATACTGCTCCTATGTACAAGAATATAACTACTATAATACTGCCCCTATATACAAGAATATAACTACTATAATACTGCCCCATGTACAAGAATATAATTACTATAATACTGCCCCTATGTACAAGAATATAACTACTATAATACTGCTCCTATGTACAAGAATATAACTACTATAATACTGCCTCATGTACAAGAATATAATTACTATAATACTGCCCTATGTACAAGAATATAACTGCTATAATACTGCCCCTATGTACAAGAATATAACTACTATAATACTGCTCCTATGTACAAGAATATAACTACTATAATACTGCTCCTATATACAAGAATATAACTACTATAATACTGCCCCTATGTACAAGAATATAACTACTATAATACTGCCCCATGTACAAGAATATAACTACTATAATACTGTCCCTATGTACAAGAATATAACTACTATAATACTGCTCCTATATACAAGAATATAACTACTATAATACTGCCCCTATGTACAAGAATATAACCACTATAATACTGCCCTCTATGTACAAGAATATAACTACTATAATACTGCTCCTGTGTACAAGAGTATAACTACTATAATACTGCTCCTATGTACAAGAATATAACTACTATAATACTGCCCCCTATGTACAAGAATATAACTACTATAATACTGCTCCTATGTACAAGAATATAACTACTATAATACTGCTCCTATGTACAAGAATATAACTACTATAATACTGCTCCTATGTACAAGAATATAACTACTATAATACTGCTCCTATGTACAAGAATATAACTACTATAATACTGCTCCTATGTACAAGAATATAACTACTATAATACTGCTCCTATGTACAAGAATATAACTACTTAATACTGCTCCTATGTACAAGAATATAACTACTATAATACTGCTCCTATGTACAAGAATATAACTACTATAATACTGCTCCTATGTACAAGAATATAACTACTATAATACTGCTCCTATGTACAAGAATATAACTACTATAATACTGCCCCTATGTACAAGAATATAACTACTATAATACTGCTCCAATGTACAAGAATATAACTACTATAATACTGCCCCTGTGTACAAGAATATAACTACTATAATACTGCCCTATGTACAAGAATATAATACTATAATACTGCCCCTGTGTACAAGAATATAACTACTATAATACTGCCCTATGTACAAGAATATAATACTATAATACTGCCCCTGTGTACAAGAATATAACTACTATAATACTGCTCCTATGTACAAGAATATAATTACTATAATACTGCCCCTATGTACAAGAATATAACTACTATAATACTGCTCCTATGTACAAGAATATAATACTATATACTGCCCCTATGTACAAGAATATAACTACTATAATACTGCTCCTATGTACAAGAATATAACTACTATAATACTGCCCCTATGTACAAGAATATAACTACTATAATACTGCCCTATGTACAAGAATATAACTACTGTAATACTGCCCCTATATACAAGAATATAACTACTATAATACTGCCCCTATGTACAAGAATATAACTACTGTAATACTGCCCCTATATACAAGAATATAACTACTATAATACTGCCCCTATGTACAAGAATATAACTACTGTAATACTGCCCCTATATACAAGAATATAACTACTATAATACTGCTCCTATGTACAAGAATATAACTACTATAATACTGCCCCTATATACAAGAATATAACTACTTAATACTGCTCCTATGTACAAGAATATAACTTACTATAATACTGCCCCTATAGTACAAGAATATAACTACTGTAATACTGCCCCTATGTACAAGAATAATAACTACTTAATACTGCCCCTATGTACAAGAATATAACTACTATAATACTGCCCCTATGTACAAGAATATAACTACTATAATACTGCCCCTATATACAAGAATATAACTACTATATAATGCTCCTATGTACAAGAATATAACTACTATAATACTGCCCCTATGTACAAGAATATAACTACTATAATACTGCTCCTATGTACAAGAATATAACTACTATAATACTGCCCCTATGTACAAGAATATAACTACTATAATACTGCTCCTATGTACAAGAATATAAACTACTATAATACTTGCCCCTATGTACAAGAATATAACTACTATAATACTGCCCTATGTACAAGAATATAACTACTGTAATACTGCCCCTATATACAAGAATATAACTACTATAATACTGCCCCTATGTACAAGAATATAACTACTGTAATACTGCCCTATATACAAGAATATAACTACTATAATACTGCTCCTATGTACAAGAATATAACTACTATAATACTGCCCCTATATACAAGAATATAACTACTATAATACTGCTCCTATGTACAAGAATATAACTACTATAATACTGCCCCTATGTACAAGAATATAACTACTGTAATACTGCCCCTATATACAAGAATATAACTACTATAATACTGCTCCTATGTACAAGAATATAACTACTATAATACTGCCCCTATATACAAGAATATAACTACTGTAATACTGCTCCTATGTACAAGAATATAATTACTATAATACTGCCCCCTATGTACAAGAATATAACTACTATAATACTGCCCCTATGTACAAGAATATAACTACTGTAATACTGCCCCTATATACAAGAATATAACTACTGTAATACTGCCCCTATGTACAAGAATATAACTACTGTAATACTGCTCCTATAAACAAGAATATAATGTAATGGCACTTGAGATGTATCTTTCTTTATTATAATGGATCTTGGCAGGGCCGGCCTTAGCCTAAATGGTGCCCTGTGCAAAACTGCCTTTTGGTGCCCCCATCCTATTGCTTTTTGTACCCAGTTTCCCAGGATACAAATGGGAACAGGACGACATTTTTTACATTCTAAAATAATTAATTTATTCACATATATTGTACAATAAACTCTTCCAAATTTGTGCCCAGGAATCTGCACCTCAAATTCATATTAATTCCACTATGTCTGAATTTACACTAAAAGGGATAACCTAATTCTGTATATTTATACCGTATCCATGGATATTACATAATGGATGGTACATGCGGATCTCACCAATAGGGCAATGTGTATCTGAAGAATGAGGCGCTGACGCTCTATGTGGAGATTGATGGGACTGTTCTGTCATCTCTTGGCTGAGAGCGGCAATGTTCCTGGCTCTATTGATGGGATCAGCATCTACTATACGTTTCTCCCAAATCCAGTAGATCTGCCATAAATATACAAAACTAGAAATAGACCTGGTGCTATTGCATCGGGAGTGCGGTGAAATGAACAGATGCCGTAGAAATAGCCACTGAATAGTACAGTCCTCTCTCCAGAAACTACACTGCTGTTGCAGGATTTATATGTTGTATACGGTGGCTCAGTAGTTAGCACTGTATATGGTGGCTCAGTGGTTAGCACTGTATACGGTGGCTCAGTGGTTAGCACTGTACAGTGGCTCAGTGGTTAGCACTGTATATGGTGGCTCAGTGGTTAGCACTGTACAGTGGCTCAGTGGTTAGCACTGTATACGGTGGCTCCGTGGTTAGCACTGTATACGGTGGCTCAGTGGTTAGCACTGTACAGTGGCTCAGTGGTTAGCACTGTATATGGTGGCTCAGTGGTTAGCACTGTATATGGTGGCTCAGTGGTTAGCACTGTGTATGGTGGCTCAGTGGTTAGCACTGTATATTGTGGCTCAGTGGTTAGCACTGTATATGGTGGCTCAGTGGTTAGCACTGTATATGGTGGCTCAGTGGTTAGCACTGTATGGTGGCTCAGTAGTTAGCACTGTATATGGTGGCTCAGTGGTTAGCACAGTATACGGTGGCTCAGTGGTTAGCACTGTATATGGTGGCTCAGTGGTTAGCACTGTATATGGTGGCTCAGTGGTTAGCACTGTATGGTGGCTCAGTGGTTAGCACTGTATATGGTGGCTCAGTGGTTAGCACTGTATATGGTGACTCAGTGGTTAGCCCTGTATATGGTGGCTCAGTGGTTAGCACTGTATATGGTGGCTCAGTGGTTAGCACTGTATACGGTGGCTCAGTGGTTAGCACTGTATACGGTGGCTCAGTGGTTAGCACAGTATGGTGGCTCAGTGGTTGGCAATGTATATGGTGGCTCAGTGGTTAGCACAGTATGGTGGCTCACTGGTTAGCATTGTATATGGTGGCTCAGTGGTTAGCACTGTATATGGTGGCTCAGTGGTTAGCACAGTATGGTGGCTCACTGGTTAGCATTGTATATGGTGGCTCAGTGGTTAGCACTGTATATGGTGGCTCAGTGGTTGGCAATGTATATGGTGGCTCAGTGGTTAGCACTGTATGGTGGCTCAGTGGTTAGCACTGTATATGGTGGCTCAGTGGTTAGCACTGTATATGGTGGCTCAGTGGTTAGCACTGTATATGGTGGCTCAGTGGTTAGCACTGTGTATGGTGGCTCAGTGGTTAGCACTGTGTATGGTGGCTCAGTGGTTAGCACTGTATATGGTGGCTCAGTGGTTAGCACTGTGTATGGTGGCTCAGTGGTTAGCACTGTACGGTGGCTTAGTGGTTAGCACTGTATATGGTGGCTCAGTGGTTAGCACTGTATATGGTGGCTCAGTGGTTAGCACTGTATATGGTGGCTCAGTGGTTAGCACTGTATATGGTGGCTCAGTGGTTAGCACTGTATATGGTGGCTCAGTGGTTAGCACTGTATGGTGGCTCAGTGGTTGGCAATGTATATGGTGGCTCAGTGGTTAGCACAGTATGGTGGCTCACTGGTTAGCATTGTATATGGTGGCTCAGTGGTTAGCACTGTATATGGTGGCTCAGTGGTTAGCACTGTATATGGTGGCTCAGTGGTTAGCACAGTATGGTGGCTCAGTGGTTGGCAATGTATATGGTGGCTCAGTGGTTAGCACAGTATGGTGGCTCACTGGTTAGCATTGTATATGGTGGCTCAGTGGTTAGCACTGTATATGGTGGCTCAGTGGTTGGCAATGTATATGGTGGCTCAGTGGTTAGCACTGTATGGTGGCTCAGTGGTTAGCACTGTATATGGTGGCTCAGTGGTTAGCACTGTATATGGTGGCTCAGTGGTTAGCACTGTATATGGTGGCTCAGTGGTTAGCACTGTGTATGGTGGCTCAGTGGTTAGCACTGTGTATGGTGGCTCAGTGGTTAGCACTGTATATGGTGGCTCAGTGGTTAGCACTGTGTATGGTGGCTCAGTGGTTAGCACTGTACGGTGGCTTAGTGGTTAGCACTGTATATGGTGGCTCAGTGGTTAGCACTGTATATGGTGGCTCAGTGGTTAGCACTGTATATGGTGGCTCAGTGGTTAGCACTGTATGGTGGCTCACTGGTTAGCATTGTATATGGTGGCTCAGTGGTTAGCACTGTATATGGTGGCTCAGTGGTTAGCATTGTATATGATGGCTCAGTGGTTAGCACTGTATATGGTGGCTCAGTGGTTAGCACTGTATGTGGTGGCTCAGTGGTTAGCACTGTATGGTGGCTCAGTGGTTAGCACTGTATGTGGTGGCTCAGTGGTTAGCACTGTATATGGTGGCTCAGTGGTTAGCACTGTATATGGTGGCTCAGTGGTTACCACTGTATGGTGGCTCAGTGGTTAGCACTGTATGTGGTGGCTCAGTGGTTAGCACTGTATATGGTGGCTCAGTGGTTAGCACTGTATATGGTGGCTCAGTGGTTAGCCCTGTACGGTGGCTCAGTGGTTAGCACTTGTATGGTGGCTCAGTGGTTAGCACTGTATATGGTGGCTCAGTGGTTAGCACTGTATATGGTGGCTCAGTGGTTAGCACTGTATGGTGGCTCAGTGGTTAGCATTGTATACGGAAGCTCATTGGTTAACACAGTATACGGAGGCTCAGTGGTTAGCACAGTATATGATGCCTCAGTGGTTAGCACAGTATACGGTGGCTCAGTCGTTAGCACTGTGTACAGTGAAGGAGGAGGAGAGTCTGTACACTGATCACTATATACTATATATATACGTGTATGAGGAGGAGGAGAGCCCTGATCACAGGAGCTGACAATCTTAGGACACAGGAATGATAAAGAGCCTGTATACTGATCACTATATACTATATATACACTGTACAGGTGTATGAGGAGGAGGAGAGCCCTGATCACAGGAGCTGACAATCTGACCACACAGGATGATAAAGAGCCTGTATACTGATCACTATATACTATATATATACACTGTACAGGTGTATGAGGAGGAGGAGAGCCTGTATACTATATATATACACTGTACAGGTGTATGAGGAGGAGGAGAGCCCTGAACACAGGAGCTGACAATCTGACCACACAGGATGATAAAGAGCCTGTATACTGATCACTATATACTATATATATACACTGTACAAGTGTATGAGGAGGAGGAGAGCCTGTATACTATATATATACACTGTACTGGTGTATGAGGAGGAGGAGAGCCCTGATCACAGGAGCTGACAATCTTAGGACACAGGGATGATAAAGAGCCTGTATACTGATCACTATATACTATATATATACACTGTACAAGTGTATGAGGAGGAGGGGAGCCTGTATACTATATATATACACTGTACAGGTGTATGAGGAGGAGGAGAGCCCTGATCACAGGAGCTGACAATCTTAGGACACAGGAATGATAAAGAGCCTGTATACTGATCACTATATACTATATATATACACTGTACAAGTGTATGAGGAGGAGGAGAGCCTGTATACTGAGGCAGCAGCCTGGACTCAGTAGTGACAGGAGATTAGGATCAGTGAGGCCTTCCTTCCTCTCAGAGCTCTGTGCTGGGTCGGTGCTGTGTGTGGCTGAGAAACCTGATACTGCACAGAGCTCCCAGCACTAAAAGTTTCTTATCTCAGTGCCGTCACCTTTTACTGCAGGGCTGAAGATGGCAAACAGCAGTCACCTCCTCACCTCCATAGAAGAGTCCTCGGGTGAGGGGACGCTCCTCCGTTCTGCACTGGCTGGAGGCCAGGAGGAGACTTGATGGGTTCTGGAGAGAGGAGGGGCTGTCTACTGCATGGTTCATCTTCGTTCTGCTGAGGTACACTGTGCTGTACACAGCACAACAGAATGAGTGCTTTCAACTTAAGATGTGGGCGCAGGAAGGAACAGCGAGGCCCCTGCAAATCACAGTGACTGCTGTCTCCCTGCAGCGCCCCCTGGAGCATGGCGCCCTGTGCTGTCGCACAACTCGCACATGCCTAGGGCCGGCCCTGGATCTTGGGATCAGTAATGGGAGTTGATGTGTATCGGTGTCTCCTGTCTGAGTTGTCGCTGTTCCCCGTGTTGCAGTGATGTTTGTGGTTCAGGCTCCGTGTTTCTCTGTAATCTTCTATCTTGGATCTGGCACATGTGATGGGAGCCGCCGTCGGGGTAATTTCCTCGGCGCAGTCAATCATGGTGTGCGAGTCCTGCTGCGATCTTCCTCTTCGCTCGGTAGCGCGGGTCTCGTTCGTGGCCCCGGCAGACACAGACGCCTGAGAACAGGTGGATTGTTCTGTTATTACCACATCACAGCGTGGCAGCTCGTCAATGTTTGCAGACGGCAGCGTCTCGCAGCGTATGACACTATTCAGGATAATCACAAATTACGCCGGGAATGATTCCCCACCGCACACTGTAATAGTAAAAAATATTAATAGCAATCATGGCTTGGGACGTCGGAGCTGTGCTTAACTTCTCAACTGCTGGAATAAACAGCAGAATTCAAAAATGTAATAATACTGAAGGGAAAATACACATTAAACACATAGTACTTCAACAGGGCATGAATGTATTAACTGCACTGCAGATTCCCACTGATGGGGACATATGGCAAACAGTACCATCATCATGTTAGTGTAGGAATGGTTGGAGATCGAAGAATACTATCAGTAGTTTTAGAAGTAGAAAGAGGTGTGAGGAAATTCTTCCCTCCCTCAGTCACCACTAGGGGGAGCTCCCTGTATACAGACATACATGATAAAATTCTGTCTGCAGTCACCACTAGGGGGAGCTCCCTGTATACAGAGATACATGATAAGATTCTGTCTGCAGCCACCACTAGGGGGAGCTCCCTGTATACAGAGATACATGATAAGATTCTGTCTGCAGCCACCACTAGGGGGAGCTCCCTGTATACAGAGATACATGATACGATCCTGTCTGCAGTCACCACTAGAGGGAGCTCCCTGTATACAGACATACATGATAAAATTCTGTCTTCAGCCACCTCTAGGGGGAGCTTTCAATTCTACATGATGCCTGAGTACAGTGAGCTCCCCCTTCTGGAGGCTGTTGGCAATCCAATTGGTTAGTGGATTTGCCGAGCGATATCCATAATACTGCCAGTCCATGTCAGGGCACATTCAGGAATCAGAGTCCAATATCGGTGCTTAACACATCTCCAGACTCATCCAACAGCCGTCTGTCCCCCGTATGTGCGTCCTGAGGACGGAGAGTGACTATCCCGATGATGCAATGTGCGGCAGCCACAAATAATGACTCCTCGTCCATCCATTTACATCAGGGATCTTTGCACCCCGTCCCCTCCTCCATCGCTCCCCAACGAAGATCAATAAGTGACGTCCCTTCTTACTTGGCCTGCGCCTCATCTGCCAGTGATGGTGACCGGTGCTGGGTACATGGTGGGCGCATCTGTCCTGAAAAATAACCCTAAAAGCAAAAAGGGGGGCGGTGGGTGCATAGAGATGGCGGGGCCTCCTCCATGAGTGATTACCATCTCCAGGGAGCCTCTGGCTAATTCGGCTTAATGTTACGGAGTAGCTAATAGGAGCTGACACATTGCTATGGGAGACGGGTCCCGCAGCTCAATTAACTAATTATCTGTTAAGTCATTTTCTCTGGAAAGGCGATCATAGCGGAACATTGGGATTGTTGTTGCATTATACATTCTGTTGGTGATATTGTAACATGACCCGCAGTCCTATGTAAACGGAGCTTCAGCCTTGTATAATGAAGTTCTGAACTCTTCTAATAGACTCGTTTACGTTTTCTTCTTGTCTTTCTTTTTGCAGCCTCGGGGTTTTTTTGTGTTCTTGATCCCGGATCCTTTCAATCTGTTGCGTCACGTTAGTTTTCACACAAAACATTAGACTGGATCCGTCCTCTGCTGGAGAATGACCAAAACTGGACGAAAATGGCGCAACATTGCAAAGTCTTCAATGAGATCAAGACACTTGGTTAATGAAAACCAGGCAAACCCGAAAAATGATGAGAACTGGAAAACACAGCGAGAGCCCTAATGAACTTGGCACAACATAAAAGTACCCAAAACCAAAACTTTTGCTCCAAAAAAGGCACAAAAAGAACAATTAATCAGAGCCTTTGTGCTTCAGTGCCTGCTTTACGTCTATAAACCATAGACTTGTAAAGACAATGCTTCTTAAAGGGAACCAACCAGCAGGAATCAGTGCTAGAGAAGCCAGGCATTGGGATGCGGAATGCAATCATACCTTTACTTGAATGATTCCAGGTTTGATTGCAGAGAAAAGTGTCATAAAACTCCTGTAAAACAGGGCAGCAGATGATTGAGGTGTGCAGCACTGCGTCACCATTTGGGTTTTCTTTAACTACACCCCTGTGGGCATGCATTTCGGTTTTGCCCCCCTCTCTCTCATCTCTACTTTCAGCTTTGTCAGGCACCCTGTGACTGGAGTATAGTGACAGTGCGTAGGAGCCAGAAACTGAAGGAAATAAGAGGGAGGGTGGGGGGGGCTTGGCTTACAGCCGAAAGGCATGCCCACAGTGGAGGGGAAAAAAAATAGTGGTGCAGTGCTGCACATATCAATCATTTGCTGCCCTGTTTTCCAGGCGTTTTATGACACTTTTCACTGCAGTTAACATGGAGTCATTCAAGTAAAGGTATGATTGTATTAATCATCCCAGTACCTTTAAGGCACTGGCTTCACTTTATAGCCCGAAATCCTGCTGGTTGGTTCCCTTTAGGGCCGCTTTACACACAACAACTTCTGAACAGATCACTGGTTGCAGTGAAATCATGGACACATTGCTCCATTTTGTGGCTGTGTACAAATGGAACTATGTGTCCATGATTTCACTGCAACCAGAGATCTGTTCAGAAGTTGGTGTGTGTAAAGCGGCCCTTAAAGCTGAGGGCTTGTTACAATTGTATGCATACAGAAAAAAAAATTCTGCTGCGTTTTTTGCCGGAAATTAAATATGAAAATGTATTTTCAGCGAGGAAGTAGACTTGAACTCTAGTTCTACCTATTGGAAGTAGCAATCCTAAAATTTGACCCTTTAACGAGCTCTGTTATATGACTTAGGATTTGCACCGGATCAGAATCCCACTTTGCAGACACTCTGTTGTGTTCTCTCTATGGCAAGATTAACTGCAACTGGCCGTAGGTGGCGGCAGAACTTGCAGTCTTCATCTTTACCATTAAATACTGTGAAACTGTCACGAAGGCTATGGGAAAAAGGGAAACTAGGGCGCCTGATCTGTCACTCAAGCTAAGGGAGTCCTGAACTATTCCTAACCAGGGGTGCAGATGCCTGAGTCTCCACCCTGGCCCTGCTCCTGTGCAGCCCTGAACTGATTCCCACTCCCCCTCCTACCGGAGAAACCCACAGATAAGGACAGACATGGGAGAACCAGTACAATATGTGATAAGGGAGAAAACAAGTACAAGCTGAAGATAAAAATACAAGGAAGGTTCCACCAAACACCAAACACAGGACCAGTATTGCTGGAGCAAAGCTGAAGCTATAATCATAAGGGACTGGGCTCCATCATTCTTAAGGGGTGGAGATGACCATGATAGGACAGAAGCAACCAAAATCTCCACCAACAAATTACCAGCCATCAGAAAGTTAACTCCTGCAAGACTGATGGCTAGTGAACATAAAGCTCCCGACGCACTAACCCTGGCTGAGCAACAAAGAAGCACAAGGTTCAGACTCCATAGTGTGAACAGAGTCAGAAGATGCCATGACACCAAGTGAGCGCAGAGCAGAACAGTGCATGACAGGAACAGTGATAACAAATGTAGATGATGGGTTGCCTACTATGCTAGTATATCCTTAAGTACATGCAATAATGTTCTCAAGAGGTTATGTAAGCAATGGTGAGCACTGTGCAAGCAGTACAAACACAACAGAAAGAATGCATGGCATGGCAGTGTGCCAAAACAGAAAGTGCAGCTATGGAAGTTGAACTAAGTGCTACAACAGTCACTAATGTGCAGCTGGGAAGTTGAACTAAAGGCCCCGTTACACGGCACAACATCGTTACTGACATCGCTGATACGTCACAGGTTTGGATCATTCCAGCGACCTCGTTACGACCTCGTTGAGTGTGACTCTGCAAAGTTGTAACAATAAATCGTTGGATCGTTGATCGCAGATTTGAGAACATGTTCTCAAATCACACGATCCTCGATCAGCCAACCTGCTGCA
>JARQOC010000008.1:30005236-30375677 GCA_033576535.1 Allobates femoralis | reverse complement strand
TCATCTAGATAAAAGAGGGAAAACACTGACGCCCCACCATCTGAATAGAAAAGGGACCTACACCAACCCTAGCCATCTAGATAAAAGAGGGACAAAACCGACCCTGACCACCTAAATAGAAGAGGCCTACATCGACCCTACGCCATCTAAATAAAAGAGGGAACTACACCGACCCTGAGCCATCTAGATAAAAGAGGGGTCAAGACGAAACCTGAGCCATCTAGATACAAGGCCATGCTGACTCGAGCCATCTAGATAGAAAAGGAGAACACCGACCCTAAACCATCTAGATAGAAGAGGGGCATGCGCTGACCCTGAGCCATCTAGATAGAAGAGGGGCATGCGCTGACCCTGAGCCATCTAGATAGAAGAGGGGCATGCGCTGACCCAGAGCCATCTAGATAGAAGAGGGGCCTACACTGACCCTGAGCCATCTAATGTTCTCATATCCTGGTGTAATACTCTGGAAGACACTTCATTAACATATGTTTTTTTCAGACACCATTGCCTGACTCTGCCCAAGTCATCTGGGGGTCTACACAGGCAGAAACCCCCCCCACTCCACACTCCGTCTTGCAGAACTAATGCTTTGGTCTCCATTATGGTCAATATTTATGAAACACCCAAAGTTTACTCACGTCTGAGAGAAAAAAAAAAGTGAATCTTTTTATTTAATTTAACAATTCTGGCATTTGGGGAGTTTTTCACAAGGGGAGGTGGCAAGAAGCCAGGCAGCGAAAAACAAGAGGCGTTTCTCAACATTTATTTGACCTCCTGTTGATGGCCCCGACAGTCCCCAGACCGCTGGTTTGTCAGGGTTCCTCTATGTACAGTACACGCTCAGTCTCTGTATACTTGTCATGCAAAAGCATAAAAAAAATATAATAATAATTATAATAATACATGTCACATTGCGCTGAATTCCGCTTGAAAACAGAACGCTGATACTTACAGTATCTGCCGCCCTCTGCTGGGGGCAAGGGGGAAAACATCCAAAATAAAAATATCTTGGCAAAAAGTAATAAGTATATCGTTGGGCTCCGCGTCCGGTCAGATGTGTATCCTTCTCTGGGGAGATCAGCGCAAATCACAGCACAAAATCCAGTAAGTCTACCCGTCCATGGCTGTGTAAACGGATGGCACGGTGTGTTGTGACTGGCATAAGACGGTAGCAGGCAGGGCCGGCGAATCCCTGGGAACCATAAGAAATGACCCCCTCCCCCACCAGTCTGTGATCTTCCCTTCAGTCGGAGATCCACCGTATTCAGTGTCCGCCGGGCGACGTCGCCCATTTTTCCTTACTTTAGGTTTTCTCGTCTCGCTCTGTCTTTCGCCTCGTGATGTTGCGCGGTTTGATCTTCAGTGACAGCTCCCATAAAGCTTCCTCGGCCAGGTGGTCGCTGAAGTCATTGAAGAAAGAGATGATGTCATCGTTCCGCCGGACTTCGTAATGACTGGAGGGAGAAAGGCATCAGACATGCGTCAGACGTGTCCGCCACAAGCGGGCACAGCACCATCCTAGTACAGGTTCTGTAACTTTGACACATTTTGTGCTACCAGTGTTTGGCCTTCTCTGATTGCAGTTATTGTATGAAAACATTACTGAATCAACTCAATGTGTCGCAGCTGACGGTTTGCTACAATTGCATTCTCTGTGAGCTAAACACATCCGCACAAATCGGTCCTATCTTGAAACTTTTTAATACAATGTTTCAGTGAAGGAAAACAAGTAAAAACTATTGAGATGTCAGGTTGGTGTCAAGGTTGCCGAGACCCCCAGTGATCGCACAAACATGGTGGAAAGTAGAGCTTGGCTGATCACTGCTGCCTCTTCATAATGGTCTTAGGATCCGCAGCACCACCTATACTCCTGTATGAGGGTCTCAGGATCCGGACCACCACCTCTACTTCTGTATGAGGGTCTCAGGATCCGGACCAACCACCTCTACTTCTGTATGAGGGTCTCAGGATCCGGACCACAACCTCTACTTTGTATGAGGGTCTCAGGATCCGGACCACCATATACTCCTGTATGAGGGTCTCAGGATCGGACACCACCTCTACTCCTGTATGAGGGTCTCAGGATCTGGACCACCACCTCTACTCCTGTATGAGGGTCTCAGGATCCGGACCACCACCTCTACTTCTGTATGAGGGTCTCAGGATCCGGACCACAACCTCTACTTCTGTATGAGGGTCTCAGGATCCGGACCACCACCTTACTCTGTATGAGGGTCTCAGGATCCGGACCACCACCTATACTCTGTATGAGGGTCTCAGGATCCGGACCACCACCTCTACTTCTGTATGAGGGTCTCAGGATCCGGACCACAACCTCTACTTCTGTATGAGGGTCTCAGGATCCAGACCACATCCTCTACTTCTGTATGAGGGTCTCAGGATCCGGACCACATCCTCTACTCCTGTATGAGGGTCTCAGGATCCGGATCACAACCTATACTCCTGTATGAGGGACTCAGGATCCGGACCACAACCTCTACTCTGTATGAGGGTCTTCGGATCCGGACCATGACCTCTACTCCTATATGAAGGTCTCAGAATCCGGACCACCACCTCTACTCCTGTACGAGGGTCTCAGAATCGAACCACCACCTCTACTCCTGTATAAGGGTCTCAGGTCTAGACCCCACCTCTACTCCTGTATAGGGTCTTAGGATCCAGACCATGACCTCTACTCTGTATGAGGGTCTCAGGATCCGGACCACACCTCTACTCCTGTATGAGGGTCTCAGTATCCAGACCACCACCTCTACTCCTGTATGAGGGTCTCAGTTTCCAGACCACCACCTCTACTCCTGTATGAGGGTCTCAGTATCCAGACCACCACCTCTACTCCTGTATGAGGGTCTCAGTATCCAGACCTCACCTCTACTCCTGTATGAGGGTCTCAGGACCCAGACCTCACCTCTACTCCCGTATGAGGGTCTCAGGACCCAGACTCACCTCTACTCCTGTATGAGGGTCTCAGGACCCAGACCTACACCACCATGAAATCATTAATGATCTTGTTCACTGACTACAAGCAGAGATTTTGACAAACACTGAATCACAATATTAGAAGCATACTGAACTTCATATTCTGCAATGATAAAGACAGAAAGCCCTTTTACCTGTACAGGATTGAAGGATGCATATTGTCACATCTGCGGCCAATACATATTTAGTCACATTTTATGGTCGTAGTGTATTTACAACACTTTTTGTGAACTGACTGCATTCTGCAAAAGTCCCAGCAAAAAATAAAGCAAAATGACTGTAATATGTAGTAGTCGGACAATGCAGAGTGCAGCTGTATTAACCCTTTATCACATCGTGTGTCAGTAAAAGAGGCTGCGGGGAATGGGGTCGATCACTTACACCTGCTGGAATCGCCTCATACTGTCCAGGATGTTGAATTGCTGCCATCTCTTGGAGAAGTTGACCTTTCCATCAATGTGGTCTGGATTCCCCAAGTGCACAAAGGTGAGATCCTGCAAAATCAGACCCCTGGGAACAAAGAAAATGAAAAATGAGCACATGGCCAAAAATCTGCAGGTAACGCCCATGGTGGCCATCACCAGCGGAGAGATTGTAGGGAGTCAATAACTCACAGATACGGTATACACGGGGGCTCTACGTCAGAGAGTGCGGCCCTGTACGCTCGGAAGGACGAGGAGCTGTCGATAAGGGTGCAATATTCAGCAAGACCCTGTGGAAAGCAACATCAGATTATATATAGGAAGGTGGCACATATCACCATGCTCAGGAGGTAGAGGTGCCGCCAAGGCCTCACCTCAGACGTCTGCTTCTGCCACTCCAGCCGCCGGATGGGCGCAGAGTCCAGCGCAGACAGGATGGCCAGGTAAGAGTTAAAGTTGTTGAGCTTCCTCAGGTGCTGCGGAGAAGAACAAGGGACCAAAAACGTAAAGATGACGCTACAAAAATAAGGTAGTCTTTAAATTAAGTTTAACCTGACAAATTCTGCAACTTTCTAAAACTTTGCTGCAAGGGAGAGAAGAAATGTGTAATCAATGGGCGATCACCACTATATACCACGAATCAATATCTTTATTAATTTACAGTCAATTCAACAAGCCACTGCAAACTGTGCATAAAACATAAAAACATTTAAAAAGGCTCAAGACCTACATACAGAAGAGGGGGAGGCGTAGTCCCCTTGCCCGTGTGCGACAGAGAACAATTAGTAGGCAGAAACAGATATCGTAGAAATTCACCTATTATTACAGAGTATATTTTCTTGCAGAAAGAAGGCTGCTTCTCACGTTAGATTAAGAGTATAACCTGGCAATAGACCATAAAATATATTGCAATCACTGCGGTGCAAGTTGCCAATCCCAGTAAGGTGATCAGCACTGTTCAAGCAATCACAGTCAATACATAGAACTCAGTCACCACTAGGGGGGGTTCTGTATGTAAGGCTGCCTTCAGACTTGCAGATGCATCTGCAGCGTTTTGCAGATGCATCTGCAAGCATCTGCATGCAGACCGCGTCCCCTATGTTTATAATGGAGCGCACGGCGGTCTGCAGATGCTTGCAGACCGCCGTGCGCACCCATTCACTCCTATATGTGATCTGTGCGCACGCGGATGCCTGCGCACAAATCACACACTCCCGCCCGCACCATGGACGCGAGATGTCGCGTCCCTGGTGCGGACGAGAGTGTGTGATCTGTACGCAGGCATCCGCCTGCGCACAGATCACATAAAGGAGTGAGTGGGTGCGCACGGCGGTCTGCAAGCATCTGCCAACCGCCGTGTGCTCCATTATAAACATAGGGGCCGCGGTCTGCATGCAGATGCTTGCAGATGCATCTGCAAAACGCTGCAGATGCATCTGCAAGTCTGAAGCCAGCCTAACAATCAGTCACCACTCAGGGGAGTAATGTGCTTGTGTAATCACATATAGGAAAAGTATATAACCTTCACTCCCCTGACGAAGTCACTCCTGTGACGCTACGCGTGGGGCACAAAGGGGTCACCTAATCCGGTGTGCACAGCATGACAGGTAACTATGCCCCCTAAGGAGGAATAATTTCTATAAACAGTATCGATTACCCTTATCTTCATGCAGCAATGGTTTGTTTCTTAGCAGATTGATGTTTATAGCATACATGTGTCCTACTGCTGATACCTATACCTGGACACTGGCATGGTGAAGTTTATATACTTTTGTGATTACACAAGCACATTAATGCCCTGAGTGGTGACTGATTGTTACATACAGAACCCCCCCTAGTGGTGACGGAGTTCTTTGTATTGACTGTGATTGCTTGGACAGTGCTGATCACCTCACTGGGATTGGCAGCTTGCACCGCAGTGATTGCAATATATTTTATGGTCTATTGCCAGGTTATACTCAAAATCTAACGTGAGAAGCAGCCTTCTTTCTGCAAGAAAATATACTCTACGATATCTGTTTCTGCCTACTAATTGTTCTCTATGGCACACGGGCACGGGGCTATGTCTCCCCCTCTTCTGTATGTAGGTCTTGAGCCTTTTTAAATATTTTTATGTTTTATGCACAAGGTTTGCAGTGGCTTGTTGTATTGACTATGTAAATAATAAAGAATATTGATTTGTTATATAGTGGTGATCGCCCATTAACTACACATTTCTTCTCTCCCTTGCAACTTATTACTTAGATGTGTTGGAGCAGATGCCACTTCATTGTGGTGCCCTCAGTCCCCCCCCCCCATTTTTTCTAAAACCTTGCATTTCAACATCTCATCATTGTCAAAATGGTGAATAAGAAATGTAAGGAAAACGTATGAATATCTGAAGTTTCTTACAGCTGGGGGTTTGCTACAATTCTATCCATTCTAGGCAATCTTGTATATGGAGCACAGAGCGGGGTGAGTCAGGTAACACAAAGGGTTGGGGTAACAAGTGATACCCCAAGACCACTGATCAATGATCCCACCCACTATAAAGCAGCTGCCAACACCTGGATCATATAGAGTATAGAAGATGACAATTGCACACTCGTTTTTTTTCTTGCAAAAGAAGTGTTTCTTTATTTTTATAGCAACAGGGAACCAACGTTTCGGTCCAAACCTAGGACCTTGATCACGGTAGTTGCCTCTGTATTATGCTTTCCTTCACACATGGGGGCACCGCCACCCACACTGGTATTTTTCAGTTTTCCTGTAAGCTATAGTAAACCAAGGGATCCTTGGATCCTGGTTGAGGGATGCCTTATTTCATTATGGTGTGTGCCTCCGTCCTGGGCGTGTGATTTTTCTGCCTGATCATGTAATCACAATTCATCTCTTACCTTCATAATTTTGATGAACTTGAGCAATAAGCGCTCGCGATCCTGTGCCTTCTCCTGCAGCATGATGATCGATCGCACCCTGGGAAAGAAGAATATGATAATCTGTACCACCATACATGTGCACAGAGTCCACATGACGAGCGCCCAGCAACCACCATCCACGTGACCAGTGCCTGTCACTCCCCATCACCACCCACAGCTCTTACCAGTAGGACATGTTGTTGAAATGCTCAGTGAACTGGTCAGGTTTGGGCTCTTCTCCTCATTTTGTTCTTTTGCCCAGAGCAGAACCTCAGGAATCTGTGAAGTGAATGCGGATAGTTACACCCGGTGATGAGATGCGGCACACAGCAGATCCCCATTACTCCTGTCCCTTACCTCAATCTTGTAGAAGAGTTCTGCGTCCAGAAGTGTCAGCTGCTCAGCAACTTCATGGCTGTGGAAGTCGTGTAGTGTTCCGGGTCTGGAAACGGAAGCGAGAAATTACAAGACTGAAGTATTGGAAAATCCATCCCCACGTGGAGAATTCTCCCTATTCCTCAGTCTTAAAGGATCCATCATGCTTTACATTCCCCATCAATACACCCACAGAGGATTGACATATACCAGACACATTATACATATGAACGTCATCATTCCCTTTACTGAATTAAGTGCTGACACGTTGGAAGAAAACTCAATTGCGGCGAAACAAACGGAATTCCGCCATTGTGGTTTGGTTTCCATTTTGACGATTCTCCAGGTCACCGATTGTGGCCCGACTAAATCTGAAGCTATTTGTTACTTTAGCGGTAAAAAATAAATTGGTTTGTGTCGCCATTTGCCAACACCCATTATTGTCTAGTAGACTGAGCTGTGCGCAGACTTATTTTTTGGTGCGGTGGGCAGTAGTTTTTATTGACACCATTATGCGGTACAGGAGATGGTTTAATAACTTTTTATTGCATTTTTTATGAAGTGCACTTTAAAAAAACAAACAAAATTGGTACTTAAAAAAAAAAAAAATTAACATCACATTTTTTTATAAATATTTTTTACTTTATTTTTTAGTCCGTCAGGCAGTTTGAACTTGTAGTTGTTTCAATTCCTTGTTTTATGTAGTGCAATACCTAAAGGCCCCGTCACACACGTCATTGTCGCCAGCAATCTGATCGCTGGTGACATTACGGCTGATCGCTGGTGAGCTGTCACACAGACAGACTCACCAGCGATCATTGGACCAGCGTCATCGTGGAAATGATTTAAATATCGTTTCCACGATGTCTGCAGGCTGGTATCCAGGGCAAACTGCGGGTAACTAGGCAGCGCGCGCTGCCAGATACCCATGTATACCTTAGTTACCAGCCTTCTCCGCTCACCGGCTGGTATCTAAAGGTACACAGGGGGTAACTAGGGACCCTAGTTACCCGCTGTGTACCTTGGATACCAGCCGGTGAGCGGAGAAGGCTGGTAACTAAGGTATACATCGGGTATCTAGGCAGCACGCGCTGCCTAGTTACCACAGTTTATCCTGGATACCAGCTCCCAGCGCTTCCTGAGAGGCGCTGGAAGCTGGCTGATCGCGTCTTCCGGTGTCACACGCACAATGCTGCGTGTACACCGGGCGACCATCGCCAGGTTTCTGGTCCAGTCCGAAAACCTGGTGATGATCAACCAGCGATTTATTGCTGGTTGATTCAGCATGTCACACGCGTCAGTATCGCTGCAACGTCACGCGCAGCAGTGATATTGACGCGTGTGATATCCCCTTTAGTCTTACTACATGCTACGTCAGGAATTTGTTGTCATTTCGCATCAGGAGTTCGTGTCCACACAACTGCAAGGATATAAGCACAATATGGAGGTATGTGAAGCTGAACCATCAACTCTGCTGTGCAAAAGAGAGCAACACTGGACCCCTTTTAGACTTCGCTATAACCAAAGAGTTAAAGACCTCCAGTGATGCAGCTCAAATGGAAGCGCAAGTGTCCTTCAATAGTCTGATCTAAAAGAAATCATCCCTCCAGCCACTAACTGGATTCTGAGCTTCTGTTTGACAATCAGAACAAGCAGCGCTGCAGTGTAGAGTAAGGCTAGCTTCACACCATGGTTTTGTTCCTGTCTGTGGGATCCTGTTTTTTTGTAGGACCCCATGGAGAGGGACAGACAGGACAGGATGTGTAAAAAAGTGTGGCCAAATAATGGTCCAGGATCCTGTTTTTTGCAGGATTCGTTTTCTGCTGCTGTCCATAGTGCTGAAGTGTGCCTGTGTCTGCACTGCCGCTGTCCATGGTGCTGAATATTAACAGCCTGTGCATGAAATACTGCTGTCCATGGTGCTAAAGTTAGAACGGCGGGATTTCCAAGCATGCTCTGTGCAAAAAAAAAAGATCCGGTGCCCATAGACTCCCATGTTATAGGCACCGGATTGCCCCAGATTAGTTTCTGTCAGGTTTGGTCCATTTTTTTCACCGGAGCCCGAAATCGGAGCAATCTCCAATATTGAGGCAGGGAAAAAACAGGACAGAAACGAATCCGGGACTGAATTCACAAAACCAGATGGCCATCTATGACCAATCCGGCACCATAGGGATACATAGGAGGCTAAAAACGATCCTGTTCTGTTCCTTTAAAAACTAACAGAACAGAATGGCAAAAACCGTGGGGTGAAGCCAGCCTAAGAGGAACCGCAAAATGCGATTACTGAAATCAATGATCACGGGTGGAGTGTAGAGCATGGTGGACAACATACATGCAAGAAGTGTGTAATAGGAGCAATAAATAATAGTCATATATATGTGAGAATTAAGATAATTAGGTTGCGAGACCCCCGTACCTTGCAGCCACTCCCCGGGAAGCCAGCGGTCTAATGGCGGAGTTGCAGTGGTGTTGCATCCTCTTGTTGTCCACCTTCTCGAGGATGTTCTTCCTCAGCACCCGGGCCAGGCTGAGCTCCCCCTTACACACCAAACGAAACACCAGCTCCATCAGCAGCTTTAGGATATCGTCGGTGAGCTCCACCAAACTGAGGAAGGACAGAGGATACGATACAGGGAAAGGTCAGTTTCTGTACAGAGATCTCTGCGGCCTCCTAATACACTTTACATGGTGCCGAGGGGCGACGTCAGCTGCAGCCCCCACTCAATCACTTACCACAGCTCGTCCACCACCCTAACCAGCACAAAGAAGGTGTTCTTGCTCACTCGCTGCTTGAACGTGTCCTGGAAGTGGCAGAATCTCTCATATGTGCACAACGGTCAAAGAAAAGTAAAGAAGATCGAAATTTCATAACAAAAAAAACCTGGCATGTTAGGAGTAGCCTCTGCTCAAAATGGAGACATGAAGCACCCCAAACACTCATACTGGGGTCCATCAGATCTCAAACCTCACTGCATACTGGGAAGGATATCTATACTGGAGCTTCTGTATCAGCTCCTCGGGTGAGATGAAACGTCCGGTAGGTGGTAAGGAAAGCCTCGCAGTACAGAACCAAATCTGTGGGGAGAGCAGAAGAGCACCAATATAACAAGCAACTCCAGCTGAATAATGAGTGCAGCTCTGGAGTATAATACAGAAGGTAACTCAGGATCGTAAGGTCAGTAATGTAATGTATGTACACAGTGACTCCACCAGCAGAATAGGGAGTGCAGCTCTGTAGTATAATACAGGATGTAAGTCAGAATCAGTAATGTAATGTATGTACAAGTGACTGCACCAGCAGAATAGTGAGTGCAGCTCTGGAGTATAATACAGGAGGTAACTCAGGATCAGTAATGTAATGTATGTACATCAGTGACTCCACCAGCAGAATAGTGAGTGCAGCTCTGGAGTATAATACAGGAGGTAACTCAGGATCAGTAGTGACATGGCGACCAGCAGAATAGTGAGTGCAGCTCTGGAGTACAATACAGGAGGTAACTCAGGATCAGTAATGCAAGCAGATGTGATGCACTGAGTATCTGCGACCAGTAGATATAATCGTAAGTCTGGTAACAGTGACTTAAGGATGTGAGCTCAGGATAAAAGCTGATACTCTTACACACAGCACAGCACTCTGCAGACAATGGTCATTTTAGTTTTTATTCTATGTTGACAGTAGAGATATTTGGAAATTTCTCACCTTTGCGATCTGTCTCTGTGGCATGGACAAGTAAGATGTCTCCAGAGCCACCCCTCACATCTGGGCCATCATCACCCTACAAAAATAGAGAAAAGAAGTAAGATCAGCAAACTGATTTGCAGGACCCAGGTCAGTATTGTGTGTCTGCTGTACTAGAGCCATGCTCGTCTCCCATTTGCTGGCAGCTGTGTCTCCTCTTTTGATTAGTCGGCCTGGCACGACGTCATTGTTGCGACATGATACACATGACATTGCACCAGGCCGGTTAAGCAAGAGAGGAGCTGCGGACGTCAGGTCGGTGGTTTGCAGGGCTCCTATGAATACAGACCTGGGTCCTGATAATGAATACGTTCACTTCTATATACCTCATAATACTGCCTCCTTTCTCACCCCATTTACCTCCTGTTTCAGCGTGAGCCTGGCCATAATCTCACTATGATCCACAAGAGACACTCATCCGGTTCCTCACTTTCTTCAGCCTCCTGCTCCTCCTCATCGAGTCCTTCTGTGGAATTTTGTGGCCTAATGAAAAACATTATACACATTAATAAATCATAGGTCTCATTTAATTTTCAAGAACTTGCTTGCCATTGGTGAATGACATCCTGAGTCAATGCTTCTCACAAGTGTATCCAATGCAGTACCCTCCTATGTAGAGTCCAGACTGATACACTGTAACAATGTACCAGAGTACAGATCTGTGGAGCTGTGTTGTGCAAGTCTCTTTGGTTATATTCCTGATATTTTGGGAAATGCTTGCCCTTTTTGACTCTTTACTCCCCACTTTATGTATCAGTGCAGACAATGGTACAATGCAGAGGTGACAGGAGACACAGAGTCCTGATAACACGTTGTCTGCAGAGTCCGGGTCGCTCGCGTTCCTTTGATGTAGATACAATGGCTGCCTTGGTCGCCTCCTTCACATAGGGGCTTATTAAGGAGCCATAATTAGGATGAGCTGCTGTCTGAGAAATAACAGTAATTATCTGATGCTCGGCAGTGATGAGAAGTCGGCGCTGTCATGGCAGCTCACAAAACGAGGGGAACAGTAGATTAAAGCTTTGTAAATCATGCATGGAGATCTGCGAATGTACCATCCTCATTACTACACAAAAACGCACATGAGGATCACAAAATACAAGGGTAATATGGAAGTAGGTCTTAAAAGGAGTTGTAAAGAAATATAAAAATCATGGTTGCCTCTTTCCAAAATAAAAAACACCACCCTGTCCCAAAGTTACTGTAGTTCTGCAAAATTTATTTAATAAAGCTGAGCCCCTATACCCAAAATAAGCTATAGACAAGGGTGGCGTTGTGAAGGGCAGCCCCAATATTGTAACCCATGACTCCTACTTTAATAGAGATTTAAAAGGAGTAGTGAGGTGCGGCTGGAGATACCTTTCTGTGGACTCGTGGTTCTCGCTGCCGGGTACGCAGGGCTGTGATGAGGCTCTTTGGTGTCCTTCTCCTGGCAGAGGCGATTCCTACATAAGAGCAAGATTTCGGTGAGTTAAGGGAGTCCAGACAAGAGCTGAACTTCTCCCTGCTCCCTACAGATAAGATGCAGAACAAACATGGATCTCTCTAAATTATCACTAATGGTCCAGCCCTTATTCATATGGTACTAAACCTGACTTCAACATCTGTGGGACACTCATCGGACATGCACCTTCAGCAGTAGATACAGTCAGACCAAATACTGTTTACATCACAGTCACCCTCTCCTGCAGAATACAGGCTGCTGTTTATGGCAGATCACTATGCCGAGGATCAATGGTGCTATCTAGCTGTCGCTGAACTACAACTTCCAGCATGCTGAAACACTAGAAAGCAACGTGTTGTAGTGTCTACCCCCAGAGACTTTCCTTTATTTAATACACCCCGCATCCACCCCAAAAAAATCCAAACAAACCATAAATCCCATAAATATACAATAAGCAAAATAGATGAGGCAGCACGGGCGCCCTGCAAGCGCCATGTTAACAGAAGCGGTGGAAAGTGACAGATCTGCACATACAATTACAATTCACAAGCGGTGGCATCAGATGATGGGAGTGGAGCTGCAGATGATCGCCACATCCAACCAGGTGGAGATGGAATTGAAGAAGAGTAAATATACCAGTTTCCCCGGCCCAACCCAGACCCCTCCTCTGTGTGGACCCATCCATTTTCCCCATAGACCTTCAAACAGCTCTGTAGGAGGATTATGGATCTTTAGAATGATGGTTATAATGTACTTTCATTTCCAGCATTTTAAAAGTAACCAAACATAATGCTGACAATAAGGCACTGTGTCCAAACCTCGGGAAGTTAATACTTCACTGGACAGGGTTAGTTCCCAAAGCCGTAATCCACATAAGGCTAATTGGCTGCAGATGAAGCTACAGATAATTGGTATTCCCGGGAAGGAGACTATTATTATCCGGAGTGTAGGGTGGCGTATAACACCCGTGCATCCCTGCAGGGAGTCAGCCATCATCTTACAAGTTCCTGTATAGGTTGCTATAGAGACAATAGAACTCTGCTGCACTGGATACAAATCAGAGTGGTAACCGGGGGCAACAGAGAATGTGGGATCTACCTGGCTGCCCAATGGCTCGTACCTGAGCAGAGAGGCCGCCACGGTATGTATGGGAAGATCAGACCCAGATCTGATCACATCGTACAAGTTCCAGCAGGGACATTTTTGTCGTGGAAAACCTTGATGGAACCAGTTGACCATCAGTGACCCAAAGCCCCTCTATTGACCATCAGTGACCCAAAGCCCCTCTTCTCCAGGTGCTGAAAAATTACAAACCGCAGCTTGGGGCATGCTGGGAACTGTAGTTTCAGAGCAGCTGAAGAGTCCTAGGTTGTAGGATAACTGACTCACATTAACCCCATCATGTCCTGATTAGATTCAGATTTTTTTTTATCTCATTTTTACAACGATGTAGCCTTGTAAGGGCTTATTTTGAGGGGCAGGTTTGTTGTAATTGGCATCATTAACTTTACCGCATAATTTAAAGAAACAGGGGAACTATTACAAACTGTGGTGAAATAGTAAAAAAAATAATAAAATAATAATTTGGCATCATTTTTTGGAATTTATTGTGCAGTAAAATTGACCTGGTTGTGCGATATTTCAAGTCTGAAAGAATATGGCGACACCAAACTTATGAAACGTACAAAAAATAATGAATAGTTTTTTTTGTGGCCATTTTTCCATCGATGGAGACTTGTCAGGACTTCTTTGCACGCAGAGCTGTAGACTTTATTGAAGTTTGGAGAACATAATTACATTATATGGTATTGTTGAGACCAAAAAAAAGGAAACACATTTATGGAGTCTTGATTTTTTCAGTTAGATGCCCAACGTGCTGTCTACATTTTATATTGTGACAGATCAGACATTGACAGATAAAGATAATAAAATGGACAAAATATGGAGCAGCCTCTAAAAAAACTGAAGGAGTTATTAATATCGCACTTGTGATGATGCAGTCTGTCAGTCATGTATGTGGGGAGAACGTGCACAAAAAGGTTAATTTTATTAAGTGCATAAGGGTCCTAGAACCCAGGAGTTAGAGGTTAGTGTAGTGGTAAGGCTGGCAGCTGGGGGTGGGGAGGGTCATGCGGTGCACAGGTTTGGTGCAGCGAGAGGTCAGAGGGGCATGCGCAAATATTGAGCATGCAAGGGATGGGGTTTTAGTTTTAATATCCCCCTGTGCCCCTTTTTCACTCTGGTCTTTTACTTACACCATCACAGGACTTGGGGTCTCCGTTGCTTTGCTCAGAGGAATACAGGTTGACGTACTCCCCATCTCCTGGCTCATCACTTGCATTTTCACTCTATGATGGGAAGAGGGAATGTTTGGCAGATGTCTCTATATTCCATGTCTGACTGTGGGGGCTAATAAAGATGAATCCTACCAGACAAGGGAAGGTCAACTGCACCCAAATTAAGAGTGTGGCCGCAGACGTATAAAAATTAAATTACGTACCTAAAATATATCACTACTGTATACATACTTTACTGATCCAGAGTTACCTCCTGTATTATACTCCAGAGCTGCACTCACTATTCTGCTGCTGGTGGAGTCACAGTACATTACTGTTCCTGTCCTGATCCTGGCTTACCTACTGTATTATGCTCCAGAGCTGCACTCACTATTCTACTGATGCAGCACTGTGTACATACATTACATTACTGATCCTGAGTTACCTCCTGTATTATGCTCCAGCGCTGCACTCACTATTCTACTGATGCAGGCACTGTGTACATACATTACATTACTGACCTTGATTTTACCTCCTGTATTCTTACTGGTGCAGTCACTGTGTACATACATTACTGACCCTGTACTGACCTGATTTTACCTCCTGTATTAAACTCCAGAGCTGTACTCACTATGCACATACATTACTGATCCTGAGTTACCTCCTGTATTATACTCCAGAGCTGCACTCACTATTCTGATGGTGCAGTCACTGTGTACATACATTACATTACTGATCCTGAGTTACCTCCTGTATTATACTCCAGAGCTGCACTCACTATTCTGCTGGTGCAGTCACTGTGTACATACATTACTGATCCAATACTGATCCGAGTCATCTCCTGTATTATACTCCAGAGCTGCACTCACTATTCTGCTGATGCAGTCACTGTGTACATACATTACATGACTGATCCTGAGTTACCTCCTGTATTATACTCCAGAGCTGCACTCACTATTCTGCTAGTGCAGTCACTGTGTACATACATTACTGATCCATACTGATCCGGAGTTACCTCCTGCATTATACTCCAGAGCTGCACTCACTATTCTGCTGATGCAGTCACTGTGTACATACATTACATTACTGATCCTGAGTTATATCCTGTATTATACTCCAGAGCTGCACTCACTATTCTGCTGGTGCAGTCACTGTGTACATACATTACATTACTGATCCTGAGTTACCATCTGTAATTATACTCCAGAGCTGCACTCACTATTCTGCTAGTGCAGTCATGTGTACATACATTACTGATCCAATACTGATCCGGAGTTACATCCTGTATTATACCCCAGAGCTGCACTCACTATTCTGTTGATGCAGTCACTATGTACATACATTATGTTTCGGCAGCTATGTTCCAGCGCCTGCTGCGCGTTCCACGGAATGGAAACAGGAAGCACTCTGTTCAATAAAGGAGGATGTTAGGGCGTTAAGCGCCTTTACAATGTGGTTAAGTACTTAAATATTTTCAGCTGTTTAAATCCGGTCTTTATTGGCTGCCCCATAATTAAAAACCAGAGCTTCCCACCACCCCAAACACACCCACTGATGAAGCAGGGTGAAACGTGCATTGGGACATTTTAGCCAGACAGCAGCAAGGTCTAGTATTCCGCATACAAATAACTATGCCTTAAACTAGCATCGTGCCTGTCCTTACATCTGGTAATAAGTACTTTGTGCACCTTCATATAATACAGTCAGGGCAACACAGCATTTCCATTTATATTGCTCCAGACATCATGAATGGTCTGAGCTCTATGCACTATAATGTATCCTTACTTCTGGCAATATAACACCTGTTGTACCACAATATCATGCCATCATAGCATTACTAGTAATTTTGCTTTTGGTATTATATTACTGCCATAGCGCTTTGCGATGGTAGGTTACTATACTCATAAAAAAAAATAGTTTAAATGGGCATAAGATTATTCTTATACCGATGCACTGTGCACTTTACCATAGTCTAATTATATTCATAAATCATGTTGTGCGTATTATTAAATACCTATATAAACATTGCCACTCTGCTGCTTGGGCACGATTATTTCACGTAACCCTTAATAGACTGAATCAACTGCAGATCCTACATTTTCTTCTGTAACTTTGCTATTCTTTTCTGTAATTTTCATCTACTTAATAAAATATGTCATTTTTATAATTAATGGGATTTTGTCTCACTCTTTCGTCTGGGTAAAATTACCGTACTCAAAAATATGACGTTTGGTGCAGTCATTGGGTACATACATTACTGATCCTGAGTTACCTCCTGTATTATACTCCAGAGCTGCACTCCCTATTCTGCTGGTGCAGTCACTGTGTACATACATTACATTACTGATCCTGAGTTACCTCCAGTATTATACTCCAGAGCTGCACTCACTATTCTGCTGGTGCAGTCACTGTGTACATACATACATTACTGATCCTGAGTTACCTCCTGTATTATACCCAGAGCTGCACTCACTATTCTACTGGTGCAGTCACTGTGTACATACATTATATTACTGATCCTGAGTTACCTCCAGTATTATACTCCAGAGCTGCACTCACTATTCTGCTGGTGCAGTCACTGTGTACATACATTACATTACTGATCCTGAGTCACCTCCTGTATTATACTCCAGAGCTGCACTCACTATTCTGCTGGTGCAGTCACTGTGTACATACATTACTGATCCTGAGTCACCTCCTGTATTATACTCCAGAGCTGCACTCACTATTCTGCTGGTGCAGTCACTGTGTACATACATTACATTACTGATCCTGAGTTACCTCCTGTATTATACTCCAGAGCTGCACTCCCTATTCTGCTGGTGCACTCACTGTGTACATACATACATTACAGATCCTGAGTTACCTCCTGTATTATACTCCAGAGCTGCACTCCCTATTCTGCTGGTGCAGTCACTGTGTACATACATTATATTACTGATCCTGAGTTACCTCCTGTGTTATACTCCAGAGCTGCACTCACTGCTGGTGCAGTCAGTGTGTGCATACATTACCCAGAGCAGCACCTCCCTGTATCATCCTAAAACCATCTTGTACTGATAACGTGGAGCTGCCATATTAATAAATATTGTAAAGGATTCAGAGACCTGTCCTCGGACAGCATAGATAATAGAGGCTGTCTGAGGAGGAGACCCATGCAGTACCAGTCACTGGCTGACTTTGGAGGTGTCACTATCCCCAAATGCACCCTTGCTGGGTCCACACCACAACACTGATCTGGAGGGGACGATGTACATGGTTATTATATGAGCAATGAGCAGGCACAGACACGGCATGGCAGGCGATGATAGTGGCAGCACAGCGGTGACGACACTGACTGAAGCAGGACGGCCATTCACAAATGCCCCCCACACAAACCCGTCCGGCCGAGCCCCCTCTTGTTCTCACCGCTGGTGTCTGCAGAGAGCTGGAGAAAGGAGGCTCAAAAGGAAGGCAGGCAGGAGGGGCCCCGCAGGAGCTGCCACCCTGCGAGGAGGGCAAGGCAGGAGGGCAGGGCGGAGCCGGAGCAGGGGGCACCGCATCCGGGAGCACCGGGGAGAAGCGGGAAGGTAAAAGATGGCGGGATTCAGCAGGGGCAGGGCAGAAGCCTGACTGTGGGGGGCAAAATCCTGGGAGTAGGAGCGAAAAACAGACTTGTACTGGGGGGGAGGGAGGGGGACGTTAAAGGGGAAGAAGAAGAAAGAAACAGAGAAGCAAAAAGAAAAGCAATTAGTAAAAGCAGGTTTAGTAGCTGATCCTCCACTAATGGTACAAACTGCCACACCGGGGCCCGGGTCGACATAACTACTACCCCCAAGCAGTGGAGCTTGTGTTGTGTAATGTGTACTCATCCCTACCATCAACAGATCCAAACCGACCACATCTCCCATGTTCTCCCCTTAGGGGAGAAGCCCATCCCCCTCCTCCCTGCTGACTACAACCATTGACAGAGCAGGAGAGTGGAGCTCGCTGACAGGTCACAGGGAGTTTCCTATTCCTCCTCTGAGGAGAGAAGCTGCATCCCCCTCCTCCCTGCCATCTACAGAGCAGGATAGTGGAGCTCGCTGACAGGTCACAGGGAGTCTCACTATTCCTCCCCTGAGGAGAGAAGCTGCATCCCCCTCCTCCCTGCCATCTACAGAGCAGGAGACTGGAGCTCGCTGACAAGTCACAGGGAGTCTCCTATTCCTCCCCTGAGGAGAGAAGCTGCATCCCCCCCTCCATCTCCTGCCCTACTCACAGAGCCAAGGAGAGAGCGCATCTCGCATTGACAGGGTGACCTCAGGTGGAGTCTCCTATTCCTCCCCTGAGGAGAGAACTGCACCCCCTCCTCCCTGCCATCTACAGAGCAGGATAGTGGAGCTCGCTGACAGGTCACAGGGAGTTCCTATTCCTCCACTAAAGAGAGAGAAGCCTGCATCCCCCTCCTCCCTGCCATCTACAAGCAGGAAAGTGGAGCTCGCTGACAAGTCACAGGGAGTCTCTATTCCTCCCCTGAGGAAAGAAGCTGCATCCCCTCCTCCTCACGCCATTTACAGAGCAGGAGAGTGGAGCTCGCTGACAGGTCACAGGAGTCTCTTACTCCTCACATCAGGAGAGAAGCTGCAATTTCCCTCCTGTGTCCGTCTTGTCAATGATTTGTAGTAGATCCCCGCTGTGCCCGGCATGGCTGCAGACATGTGCATGCAGGTGGCACTCCTCAACAGTTACAACATCAGGTGCTAAGTTGCCGTTAAGGTACCTTTACACGCGGCAACTTTTCTAGGAATTTCACTGGCAATTTGCTGGTTGCAGTGAAATCATGGACACATTGTTCATTTGTACGCAGTGACAAATAGAACAATGTGTTCCATGATTTCACTGCAACAGTAAGTTGCCAGTGAAATTCCTAGAAAATTGCCGCGTGTAAAGGTACCCTTACATTCGATCAGTCCAGCAATAGGAATACCCTGTGCTGTCCATATCATAATGAAGCACCACAGCCTGTGGGCATCACCACTGAGCGGCTTGTGCCAGCTTGGCTATGCCCGGTGGGTTCTACATCCTGATATTCCAGCCCATGGTTACACATTTATTCTATTCTGCCGCTGCCTTTTCCTGCATCGCCCACTGTTCCTTCCCTTCACACGTCTCCGCCTTTCCTTCTCTCCTTCCTTCCTTCCTTCCTCGGATTCTTGCATGCCGCAGTCCGCCTGAGGAATCCCAGCTATGCGCTCGCACAGTAGGAAGCAGGAATGCAGCCGCACCCCCCCACACCCCTCCTATTAAATCTGCTTTCCATATGGCCCTCATGGCGTCTCCCTGTCCCCACTGGGGGCGCAGGAGGACCACCAAACTCTCCTGTGACTGCGGAGTGAAAGGTGATCCTGCCCAACCTTCGCGGGTTATTTTTTCCAGCAGGGTGCGGAGGGGGAGTCTGGGGATGAACAGGTGAGAGTCTGGGTCCGGCGTGCTGCTCCCCCTCCGGCGGTACAGCACGGAGCAGGGGAAGCAGCATGGGAACATCTTCAGGGTTACAATCTCAGGTTTTTTTTTGCCATAATCTGCTAATATCAATGTAGCAGAAGCATTAATAACCATTTCCAGGAACTGAGGCCCCTATGGATGTCCAAACGGAGCACAAACGTGACAAATGCTGTAACAAATGCCGTCACTCCTGCACCCCGGCACCATATGGCGATAATCGCAGGGTCTAATGTGAATACGGATCTCACTCACACACTACGGTCTACGTCTCACATTCCACACCAAAGATTGGGCAATGAAGACACTCACCGAAGGCACAGGGAAAGAGCCGTGGCGGCTCAGAAAGCAGTTAGAGACGGACAGACTGATGCCCTGAGGGTGGTTGCCGTCCTCAGGTGCGAAGACCCCTTTGGTTGGCTGTGCAGAGTACGAGACAGAGGAGAAGGAAGAAGCAGCAAAGGAGGCCTGCTGGAAGAATTACACATACAGAAAGAGAGGTGGAGGAAAAAAAAAGGAGATCCAAGGAGCACACGGACACCGCCTGACAGCATTACCACCCCCTGCAGGGTCCTCGAACAGGAGCCCACTCTACCACTCCCAACAAGGGGGGGGCTACAAGCATGAAGTTAACTCATGGCGGCTATGGGTGCTCCCAAATAAAAATGGGGGCATAATTTGGAGTCTTAATGCAAAGCCAATCTCACTCTACAGATCCAAAAATGGGCAGCCGCTGTGCATTATAATTTTACCTTTCATAAAGAGAAAATTTGTTTATTCTGATCCCCCCCACCCCAAATCTCAATAATGTCCCCATTACTGTCTTCAAAAAGGACTATAAATATGATACCCCATCATCAAAGGGCCTGAGAGCGGAGCCCGAGGAGCTGCATGTTTGTTCTTACCAGCTGTCTCTGCTTAGGGGGAAGGGCGGGTGGAGGGGCCCGTTCTACGCCCGCGTCCGAGCCGCTGAACGAGTCGTTAAAGCCGTAGACCTCGCGCAGGTGTTTGTTCTTTTGCTGATAGATGTGCTCGTTCTGCGGCGTCTGATAGAAGACAGATGGCTGCGGCTCGGAGTAATCCTCCACGAAGCGCATGTACGTCATCACTGCAAGAAAAGGGGAGAAACGGTGAAAAGTCAGGCGACATGGCGTGGGGTTCCATTCTAGATGTATTCACTTTCTGGACTCTTCCGCACGCAAGGGTGATAAGATACACCAGTATAATAAGTTCTCAGTACGGCTGTGGGGGCCGTGCGGCCTCCGTGGGAATGTTTGCCAAGATTACAATGACTGGCACAGTTGAACCATCCTTATTGTGTCGAAGGAAAGGAAGTAAAGGGGCGGCCGGGGAGAACAGATGCAGGTTTACACCTCTCTTCCTTTACAAGACGATGACTTTCCTCTTGCAGAATGAGAGCGATGGTTGCGGGGTGTAAAGGGGAGAAGGGGGCGGGCAGGAGGGGAGAGCAAAAGCTGAATCATTTCTCTGCCTGATGTTTTGGGTATATTTGCTGTATAGGTTAAGACAATCTATTACACCTTGCTATATGAGACATTCACAGACCGGCCAAGGGTCTATTTTTGGGAAAGAGACCCTTTGCCAGCACGTGATTGTAGGACATATGACTCCAGCCTCATCAGTCATAGACTGGGTGCAAGACTGTGCAGTCGTGTGAAGGAGCGGCGGACACTTACTGTGTTTGTTCTTCTTCTCTGGCAGTGGCGGCGGCTTCTCCGGTATGTCGTCGCATTCTACTGCTCCAAAGTCGGCCAAGAACTCCACCTGTGATGCATTCCCAGCCTGGAAGGGTGAAACGGCGGCAAAGGGTGTAGAAGAAGGCGCTGCAGCAAGTCGTCCTCTGAGATGTTGTCGTACTGGGAAGGGTGACGCTCGTAGCAGATGCGGGAGCTGTCAGAGGCGTGGGAAGCGGCACTTCTGCGTTTTTTTTCCGGTAGGGCAGGGGGCGTTTCTATGGACGAGGAGAGGTAAGAGGCTTCTGAGTTTTGGGGTGAGATGGCAGGTAATTGAAAATTCTGTCCGTGAAAGGGGGAACCAGACTCTCCAAGGGACTCGGGCAGAGGGCTGAGGACGCCAGGTCCTTGGCCCAGCACTTGGTCTGTACTGGACAGGTCCTGCTGCAGGAACTCATAATCTGGGTCATAGTTATCTGCAAGAAAAAAAAAAGAAGATAATCCGTCAAGTCAAGGAAATTACAGATATGCCCTGCACCGTCACTACACACAGCACCTGAGTATTCAACTACAAACAAGAAGCCGACATCCAAAATGGCCATATCTCATCAAACCATCCTTCCCGAGAGAGACGTCACATCATTAAAGCCCACAGAGTAGTGAGGATTTCCCATTTTATCTGTCTATAGGAAAGCTAGGTGACAACTAATACAGGTGCATTGCACCCACCATGGGGGATGTCACCCACCAGCTGTCATCAGACAGGAGAGGCAAATCTGCAGAACTCAATGTTTAAAGCATCAGGCGCCAACCTTTCTGACCTCGAGAGCCACATCCAGCTCTGAAAGATGGTTATGAGCCATATTGAGCTGTGAGAGAGGATCGCAAGCCACATCCAGCTCCTGTGGTACACCAAGATGCATTACCCCCATCCAGATCTGTTCTTCTATGTGGGGCTATTCACAAAAATTACCATCTGGAGACCTGCTCTTCATAGCGGTTGCTAGGCATGGTGCTAATACCCCAAGCTGGAAGACAGCAGCGAGCCACACATCACAGACCGTGAGCCACATGTTGCTCCCGAGCTACAGGTTGAAGACCTCTGGTCTAGAGAGAGTAGCAGAGTCCATAAAAGATGGCAACAAGAGCGGTAATTGTGATAAGAGCCGGAGGAGCTGTCACTCGGTGTTTCACATTAGCCATTATGGGAGGCTATAGAAGTGAGTGCTGAATTCCTGCATAAGATTGAACACTCAGAACCCTGAGAAAGCTGGATGCCTGCCGCAAGCTATAAAGAAGTACGCAAGATGGTTCTCCTCAATGATCAATGGTCAGTGCACTAAGCTTGGGCCTTCCTTTTTCTTTTGAACCAAAGTGTTTTCTTAATAAATGACACTTCATTGATAAACGTGTCACGTCATGCAGCAGTCAATGGACACTCAGCTGAGAAAACCACAGACAGGAAACTCCAGCTAAGAACAACGCCATCACTTCCAGCTGCTACAAGGAGGCGAGGTGTGAAAACAACCTCACAGCTCACTATTATTTCAGGAAGGGATGGGACAATACCCATCCTGCATACAGCAAAATAAACTACTGGGTTTAGAGCTTTCACACAAGATGGGTGAAGTCGTGCAACCGGCGCCCTCTGCAATTGAACCACCCTGTGCACACAGCGCCTCGTGTACCACCACCACGTAGACAGGGCCAACCAGCGCCCCCTGTGTGCGTCCAACCAGTGCCTGCCCCCCCGTGTACCACCGCCCAGTGGACGCTGCGTCCAACCAGCGCCCCCTGACTACTGCTCCGTAGACACCAAGTCCAACCAGCAACCCCTGTATACCCCTGCCTCATGAACACCGCGCCCAGCCACCGCCCCTCCATGTACCACCGCCCTGTGGACATCACGCACAACCAGCTCCGCCGCTGTACCACCGCCCCGTGAACACCACGCCTAAACAGCGCCCTGTTTACCACCGCCCCGTAGACACCACGTCCAACCAGCTCCCCGTGTACCACCGCCCTGTGGACACTGCGTCCAACCTGTGCCCCCCCCCCGTGTACCACCGCCCCGTAGACACCAAGTCCAACCAGCACCCCCTGTATACTACTGCCCTGTGGACACCACGCACAAACAGCTCCCCGTGTACCACCGCCCTGTGAACACTGCGCCCAACCAGCACCCTGTGTACCACTGCCCCATGGACACCACGTCCAAACGGCGCCCACAGCGCATCCACCGCCAGCCCGTGCACACTGCACCCAATCAGCGCTCCCCATGCATCCACAGCCCTGTGCATACTGAGCCCAACCAGTGCCCTGTGCATCCACCTCCCCGTGCACAATGTGCCCAACCAGCGCCCCCCCCCAGTGTATCCACCGCCCCCATGGACACTGTGTTCAACCAACGCCCCTTGTATATTCACCGCCCTGTGAACATCATGTCCAACCAGCACTCTGTGCATCCACCTCCCCGTGCTCACCGTGCTGAACCACCGTCCTGTGCATCCACCTTCCCGGGCACACCACGTCCAGCCAGTGTCCCCTGTGTATCCACCGTCCCGTGCACACCGCGCCCAACCGGCACCCGGTGCATCCACCGCCCCATGCACACCGTGCCCAACCAGCGCCCTGTGCATCCACCTCCCGGTGTACACTATGTTATCTTAAGCTCCCGTCACACACAACGATGCAACAGCGATCCCGACAACGATAACGATCCTGTAGGGATCGTTGGTGCGTCGTTACCTAGTCGCTGGGGAGCTGTCAAACAGGCAGATCTTCTCAGCGACCAGGGACCACGGAGCCACCTCCACATCGCTGGAAGAGGGAGCACACTGGTAACTATGAGAAAGAGCGGGTGTCTAGGCAGCACGCGCTGCCTAGATACCCGCTGTTTATCATAGTTACCAGTGTCTTCCCTGCTTAGCGCTGGTAACCATGGTAAACACCGGGTATCTAGGCAGCGCACGCTGCTTAGTTACCCGGTGTTTACCATGGTCACCAGCCTGTAAGGTCGCTGATCTTTGGTCTCTCGCTGTCACACGCAGCGATGCATGCTGACCAGCGGGAGCGCAACGATCAAAAAATGACCTAGAGTACTTTGTAATGATCAGCGATCTCACAGCAGGGGCCTGATAGTTGCTAAGTGTCACATGCAGCAAGATCGTAAGTGAGATCGCTGTTACGTAACAAAGCCTGTGACGTTACAACAATCTCGCTAAGGATCTCGTTATGTGTGACGGGGGCTTTACTGATAGAGAAGCTGTGTTGTCAGATACCTTTCATGCAGTTACAGTAAAACCCGCTCATGATCTTCCCCTCTTACCTAGTGTCTCACAGCTGGTGTTTCTGGAGCACTGCCCACTGTCTCGATCAAGGGAGGACAGCTGTTCGTCAGATTTACTAAGTTTTCCTATACTACTACATGGTGAGAGGCGTGGAGACTCTCCTCCATAAGACTGGCTTCCCCCGGATAAACGGCGATGTGCGAAACAATTCACTTCAAAATCCTTGAGGGGAAAAAAAAAGAAAACATTACTGATCCTGAGTATTATACGCCAGAGCTGTACTCACTATTCTGCTGGTGAACTCATTCCTTTTTCTACCACCCTGCATCCTCTTACCTGGGCACTGGTGCCAAGGGGTATACTAGAACCACTGGTTGCACGACTCATAGGGGCTACAACGGCCACTCGAGTGGGTGAAGGTGCAGATTGTCGTTTCTTTGGCGGTAAAGCAGGAGGTGGACTATAAGGAGAGAGAAGTACTAGAATCAACACAAAGGTGGCCAACATTGCAGGAAGGTAAAAAGAACTAATATGGATGAAATCTACTACTAGGTATTAAGGATCTACACTGAATCTGGCCCTTGCAGAAAGTATATTTCAGCCCATGGGAAGATAAAGCAGACGCATGAAAATCTTAAATACAAGACCGGGATCTGGCCTTATAATAAACACCACAAAACAAAAAAAAAAATTATGAAAATCTTCCTGCAGCCACCACTAGGGGGAGCTCCCTGTATACAGAGATACATGATAAGATCCTGTCTGCAGCCACCACTAGGGGGAGCTCCCTGTATATACCGTAGATACATGATAAGATTCTGTCTGCAGATACCACTAGGGGGAGCTCCCTGCATATAGATACATGATAAGGTTCTGTCTGCAGCCTGCACTAGGGGGAGCTTCCTGCATATAGATACATGATAAGGTTCTGTCTGCAGATACCACTAGGGGAGCTCCCTGTATATAGATACATGATAAGGTTCTGTCTGCAGATACCACTAGGGGGAGCTCCCTGCATATAGATACATGATAAGGTTCTGTCTGCAGCCTGCACTAGGGGGAGCTTCCTGCATATAGATACATGATAAGGTTCTGTCTGCAGATACCACTAGGGGAGCTCCCTGTATATAGATACATGATAAGGTTCTGTCTGCAGATACCACTAGGGGGAGCTCCCTGCATATAGATACATGATAAGGTTCTGTCTGCAGATACCACTAGGGGGAGCTCCCTGTATACAGTGATGCATGATAAGATTCTTAAATTGCACTCACCTATTATCCATCACCCGTATACCAGGTAATGGGGGTTTGGGAGGAGCAAGCTCATCAATTTCTACACAGTCTACAGGGGCTTCTTTAGACGGCTCAGGGGTCTTGTTGAGAATCTCCAGTTCTCGTTCTGATAATGGCAGGTCTTGTGTGCTGGAACAGAAGAGGAGTACGAGTCTGATAAGTGCTAGAAACCAAAGGATAGACCTGTCGAATAGTAAATGTACTTCCTGGGAATCCCAGACCTACTCACCTGTCCGATTGGCACGTGGTCACAGTTGGCTTTACAGGACTGGTGGGAGACGGGCGCTCCTGCTTCTCAATCATCAATCGCACCAACTCCTGAAGAGCACACAAAGAGGATAATACCGTAAATAAATAAGATAGATATGGAGGTGTGATGGCTATATACAAGGTACAGATTCACTAACAATGTATGCACACAGTGACTGCAGCAGCAGAATAGGGAGTGCAGCTCTGGAGTGTAACATAGGTGGTATCTCTGGATCAGTACAGGATCAGTAATGTAATGTATGTACACAGTGACTGCACCAGCAGAATAGTGAGTGCAGCTCTGGAGTATAATACAGGAGGTAACTCAGGATCAGTAATGTAATGTATGTACACAGTGACTGCACCAGCAGAATAGTGAGTGCAGCTCTGGAGTATAATACAGGAGATAACTCAGGATCAGTAATGTAATGTATGTACACAGTGACTGCACCAGCAGAATAGTGAGTGCAGCTCTGGAGTATAATACAGGAGGTAACTCAGGATCAGTAATGTAATGTATGTACACAGTGACTGCACCAGCAAAAGAGGGAGTGCAGCTCTGGAGTATAATACAGGAGGTAATTCAGGATCAGTAATGTAATCTATGTACACAGTGACTCCACCAGCAGAATAGTGAGTGCAGCTCTGGAGTATAATACAGGAGGTAACTCAGGATCAGTAATGTAATCTATGTACACAGTGACTCCACCAGCAGAATATTGAGTACAGCTCTGGAGTATAATACAGGAGGTAACTCTGGATCAGTAATGTAATGTATGTACACAGTGACTGCACCAGCAGAATAGTGAGTGCAGCTCTAGAGTATAATACAGGATGTAACTCAGGATCAGTATTGTAATGTATGTACACAGTGACTGCACCAGCAGAATAGTGAGTGCAGCTCTGGTGTATAATGCAGGATAAGAAGTCTTTTCTACCAGTACATGGTGTCCACCATTAGCTCCTCTGCATTGGATATAATGGAGCGGATGTACTGTATCAGGAGTGTGAAGCTTTCGGCAGCAGTAACGAGCTGCGCTCTGGGCGGGATGTGATAATCAGGGCGGCAGAGACCCTGACAGTTTATACATAGAGATCTGGAAGGTGAAATCACAGCTCTGAATCTGCACACAGGGAGCGAGGGAGGGGAGGCCTGGAAGGCTCCCAAATATCTGACTTCATTCTCTGGATGACCTCACGGATGCGGCTCCAGCTGTGTCTCCCCGGAGGGGATGGACAGCCTGCCAGACGTATGGCTGGGGTTAACCCCTTAGCTCCTGTGATCAATCATGGACTAGACAAATTATTCATAAGAGAGATTCCAGCAGTGTCTCCAACCTGTGGCTCTCCAGCTGCCACAATACCCAACACAGCCTGCAGTAGTCAGTGAATGCTGGGGGTTATAGTTTTGTAGCAGCGGGAGAGTTACACACCATAATATTAAAAAATAACTAAACGAACACATTATTTCTATTGTACGTTGTCACTAGAAACAACCTGCAGTGAAAAGAATAGGGGACGGAGGAAGTCCACTTATTGAATACTGGAACAGGAATGTAGATGTGAAAAGAAAATGGGCAGCCTCCATGCTTTACACTGCAGGCTGCAGCCAGAGCATGAGTATGATGAAAAGACGATGATGGCGGTCCTGACCTTGACTCCGTCCAGCACGGCTTTGATCACGTCCTTCACAGTGGCCACCATCTCTTTGTCTTCGCAGTTTACGCCTTCAAGCATCACTTGATCGGACCAGCGGATGAGGTTGGCGAGGGACTGGTAGACGCGGCTGTAGCAGGAGGAGATGGCGGTGCTGTGAACAGGCAAGGAAACAATTAAAACAGGCACTGACAGCAAGCAGAGATGTGGAAAATGGAGAAGAGGCACAAAGTGGATGTCAGTGATTGCACCAACCTCGTCTGTGAGTGCGTGTCCGCCTGCACCAGCGGCAGGATGGCCTCCAGGACCTTGCTGGCCGAGCCGGGGAGCATCACCAGCACCATCTTATCTACTGCCATCTTGTCTACGATCGTCTTAAAGTAGCGCAGGGCGTTGACCACTTCCTTCTCCTGTTCCTCCAGCCGGCTCAGGGTCTGCAATAATTACAATAAGGGGTCAAAAAATAAGAAGTAAAAAGGTAAAAAAAAGTACTAATTTCTGGAAACGCTGGGTGATCACTCGTAAGATCACAGTGATGGAATACCGGAGAGTACAGGAGGAGAGTCCGAGATGGCAGGAGGCTGGGAGAGCCTGGAGAGCTGGGTGATAACGGTATGAGCCATGATCACAGCGCGTCACTCAGCTTTCCCAGGTGCAGATCAAGATGGAAAATATGTGAAATAACAAGAGACACAAGTAATGTGACAGTACAAGGAGGAGGAGGAGTCGCTGTACTTTCCCCGACTCATAATGAGAGAAGACACCCGAGAGGCTTCGATACATCGAGACGGAGAACGTAAACCTAGCAGATCCCCAGCAGATCAGTCACCACCATCAGCTACAGAGCTCTGATCCAGGGCCAGGGCCCTTTAAAGAGGACCTGTCACCAACCACACATGGTGATCTAATTACAGCACTGAATGCAGCATGTCTGCTGCATCCAGGCAAGGGGTCCCCCAGCCCTTGAGCCCCCCTGTACCCCGAGATAATACACTTTGAAAACTTACATTATGGAGCCACATAGGAGTGGCTTGTGGCTGGAGCCAAAGGGCAGTTTCACACCCCTGTATGTTTAATCTGCCACCGCCGCCTCCCTGATGCCAATCATTGTCCCCTCACCTGCAGCATAACACAGAGCTTATTGCAGTGCTGGCCGCTTTGCCCCGCCTCCTGCGGTGACGTCACCGCCTTTCCCCGCTCTGCTCGATAGTTAACATGGAGCAGTGCGGTGATGTCAGAGCAGGAGGCCGTCCGCCCCGCCTCCTGCGTGACGTCACCGCCTTTCCCGCCCTGCTCTATGTTAACATGGAGCATGGCGGGTATAGCGGTAATGTCACTGCAGGAGGCGGGCAAAGCGGCCAGCACTGCAATAAACTCTGTTTTATGCTGCAGGTGAGAGAGACAATGATTGGCATCAGGGAGGCGGCGGTGGGCAGATTAAACATATAAGGGGTGTGAAACTGCCCTTTGGCTCCAGCCACAAGCCACCTCCTATTTGGCTCCAAAATGTAAGTTTTCAAAGTGTATTATCTCGGGGTACAGGGGGGCTCAAGGGCTGGGGGACCACTTGCCTGGATGCAGCAGACATGCTGCATTCAGTGCTGTAATTATATCACCATGCCTGGTTTGGCGACGGGTCCTCTTTAAGCATTTGTATAAATAGCAATTCCTTAAAACTTGTTACGAGAAGAGGGAAAATCCGATCGAGGCTTTGGGTTGACCTAATGAGGTCTATGAAGGGTCGAGGAACTTCAGTGCGGTTGGGCGAGGCCGCTCTCAGCTGTGGGGTGCGGCGGTAGAGAACAGCAGCTGTGAAGGGGTGGGGGGGTGAGATCGGATCATGTCACCCTCCTGCAGGACGAGACCACACGGACCAAAGTGGATGAAGAAGCGGAAGGGGATGTGAGAGCAAAATGGGAAATGATCGCGAGATATCAGTGCGGGGGTGACACCGACTGATGACAGGAAGGAAAGACTCCTAACACGCCTGCCCGACCCAGGTACTGGACAGGAGGAGCGATCCCTTGGGACTTCACATCCTTCATGCCTGGACATACAACATGGCGCTCAATACAGAGGTCACATGTACACGGAGAGTGAAAGAACCACAATATGGTCAGGAGAAGGCTCAGGGGGGTCACAGACTAGGGGGAGTCACATGTGTCAATGTCAAAGCGCCCCGGCAGGTGGATTTACCTTATTAACAGGCTTCTCCTCAGTCTTCACCGTGAGGTCAGCAGACTTTCCCTTCTTGGAGGGAGTCCTCTTGATGATTTTAGGGGAATGGAACTTGTCCTTCAGTTTCATGGTGAAGGAGGAGAGGTGGGAACGCTGACTGTCTGCAGAGAAAAACGGAGGGGACAACAGGGGGTTAACACAAGTATTGAAAGTGAAACTTGCATTACTCCCCCCAGTCTACAACATGTCAACCTTTCACTGGTAATTCACTGCAAGTCCAAACATAACCGTGCTGATTCTGTATTATACTCCAGAGCTGCACTCACTATTCTGCTGGTGCAGTCACTGTGTACATACATTACATTACTGATCCTGAGTTACCTCCTGTATTATACTCCAGAGCTGCACTCACTATTCTACTGGTGCAGTCACTGTGTACATACATTACTGATCCTGAGTTACCTCCTGTATTATACTCCAGAGCTGCACTCACTATTCTGCTGGGCAGTCACTGTGTACATACATTACATACTGATCCTGAGTTACTCCTGTATTATACTCCAGAGCTGCACTCACTATTCTGCTGGACTTTGTATTATACTCCAGAGCTGAATTTACAATTCTTCTTCTAATAGACAACTTAAGCTCCTACTAACAGTTTCCCTGGTTTCTGAAATGTGGAGTTACAGCTCTTGGCATCCGACAGGCACATGATCACTGATGCCATATAGCGCAGTGATGCCATATAGCGCACAGCTGCCTCTGCAGGACAGGACACCGCTGCTCATGAGTAACCAAGAAGACTTCTTGCAGAAACCACAGCTAAGAAATAGTCAGTGCAGAGTCGGAGAGAGAGCGCAGCGGCTGGCGACCACAATCCTGCGAGAAATATCACTTCTCAGCAACCGCAGAGACAGCTGTCACATCCGACAGCGCAAAATCTGACAGTGGGGGCAGGGCGGGCGAGCGGCAGAAGCTACATGTGTGATATTACCAGCGGTTTCATGCAAATCATGAACGGGAAGATGCCGCCTCTCGTCCTCCCACTCCTGATTGCTGTCAGTGTACGAAACTATCAATAGATTGATACATTGTATCCTCTGAAGACTCCAGACTGATACTTTGTAACTGTCAGGACAAACGACAACTGAAAAGGGACAGTGCAGAATTATAAACACACTGCTCCAAAACAGCACCACCCCATCTACAGGTTGAGTGTGGTACTGCAATTGATGCCAAAAACCAAGCTCCAATACTAGCCAACCTGTCCCAAACATCAGCAGGCTTGGAACACACACCTTTCATCATCCCCCCCCAGCAATTTAAATAGTGGGGTAATACACAGATGAGCTTATAATAGTGCCCGCCCCCCTTCCCGTCAGATGGGGCAGAATTACCATGGCCTCCACAGCAGCGTAGATCACAAAGGTGGTCAGAAATAAGGAGAATATCAGCAAACTGGCTCACCAAAGGAGCAGACAGACCATCTCCCCCATGCTTTACACTGCAAATCTGCTTATTCACATTTACATTGATTCAAGGATTGACGGGTAATAAATCAATTACAAAAATTAAAAATGCTGAGGGGAAGAGCCATAGTAAGTATATAAGTAGGAAGAGCCTAGAAGGAAAACATCAAGGACAAGAATTATCCAGCATGGGAAGGGTTAACGTCAAAGTTGAACAACTGGAGGTGACGTCACCCGCTGCGCTCCTCACGTAATCGGGGAACGGCGCAGAACAACACAAAACCTGAAGATACGCGGCTCCACCTGCCGGGACAACGTTCACCACCACGTGGAGCAAAAACAATACAACTGCAAGGTGGTGACGAGAGCGAACACCTGCCCCACTGAGTCACCAGGAAATATTCACAGCTGGAGGGGGCGGGTGACGAAATCACACAGGACAAGGTGGAACCCCGAGGGAGAGAGAGGAGGGGGCCGCCCACACCGCCGGAGGGGAGGGCAGAGGAGGGGGGCCGCCGACACCGCCGGGAGGGGAGGGCAGAGGAGGGGGCCGCCGACACCGCCCGCCGGAGGGGAGGGCAGAGGAGGGGGCCGCCGACACCGCCGGGAGGGGAGGCAGAGGAGGGGGGCCGCCGACACCTGCCGCGGGAGGGAGGGCAGAGGAGGGGGCCGCCGACACGCCGCCGGGAGGGAGGGCAGAGGAGGGGGCCGCCGACACCGCCGGGAGGGGAGGGCAGAGGAGGGGGGCCGCCGACACCACCGGGAGGGGAGGGCAGAGGAGGGGGGCCGCCGACACCACCGGGAGGGAGGGCAGAGGAGGGGGGCCGCCGACACCACACCGGGAGGGGAGGGCAGAGGAGGGGGGCCGCCGACACCACCGGGAGGGGAGGGCAGAGGAGGGGGGCCGCCGACACCACCGGGAGGGGAGGGGAGAGGAGGGGGGCCGCCGACACCACCGGGAGGGGAGGGGAGAGGAGGGGGCCGCCGACACCACCGGGAGGGAGGGGAGAGGAGGGGGCCGCCGACACCACCGGAGAGGGAGGGGAGAGGAGGGGGGCCGCCGACAACCACCGGGAGGGGAGGGCAGAGGAGGGGGGCCGCCGACAACCTACCGGGAGGGTGAGGGCAGAGGAGGGGGGCGCCGACACCACCGGGAGGGGAGGGGAGAGGAGGGGGGCCGCCGACACTACCGGGAGGGGAGGGGAGAGGAGGGGGGCCGCCGACACCACCGGGAGGGGAGGGGAGAGGAGGGGGGCCGCCGACACTACCGGGAGGGGAGAGGAAGGGGGCTGCTGTGACTACCAGTAGAGATGGTTTTGAATCGTGGCTACAATCTGTCAGGTCTGCCTCATCGGAGCTCACAGTCCCAGTCATGGAGATATTTCCATTCAGGGTGATGTGAATCAGTCGTATATAATTGGGGTCTTCAGAGATACTAAAACTTCCATCATATCTTATACACATCGGGGTGACAGCCATGTTTTAGGTATGCGTCTGCTCACAGGCCTCCCTCCCCTCTGCTCCCTGGCTCGGCTGTGCCCGTCCATCAATGCCCTTGTTTGCCACGGTGGAGCAGCTGAATGGTAGCCGCAGCATGACACAGCCATGACGAAGGGTACCGTACACACCCGCAGGACGGTGACACTTACACACGAACCCTGGCAGGTTGCACAGAGCGCCGGTTTATAGGTTTCCATGGAAACAGTGTGTGCTGGGGAAGGGGGGGGGGGAGAATGATGTCATGGGCTCCTCCAGCTGTGTGATATGTAATGGAGGAGCAGTCCGGGGCTGGCAGTGATCAGAACAAGAACGCACGGCGCAGCCAAAGCCTTCCACCACTGCTGCATCAATCTGCAGAGAGCTGTGCAGGGCCCAAGGTGCAGAGGGGTCGGGGCCACAGCACTGTCTATCTACATCAATGCACCATTTAAAGGAGAACTTCACCTAATTTCTGCCCTCTGACTGCAGGAAGTGAGCAGACCACACAGTGCATGAACATATAAATACCGATGGAAGCCCCTCGTACCAAGGCTGCTCATCATCTGGGGTGTCCCTTTAAGGAATGTAAACACACAATGCATATATCCTGGGCTTGTCGCCGCGGAGCCCCTGGACCCCCTGGACCCCCGGCCGGCGCCGCGGAGCCCCTGGACCCCCGGCCGGCGCCGCGGAGCCCTGGACCCCGGCCGGCGCCGCGGAGCCCCTGGACCCCCGGTCGGTGTCAGTGCCCCCCTCAATATGCATGTATCTACCCTGTGGGGTTGACTAATGAGCCGGGCACGAGGTCCAGCACAATTACCCGCCACTGGTCTAATGGAGGCAGCGGAGCAAACGCGGCCGGCCGGGCTCCTCGCCTTTGGCTGTGCGCTTCCTGCTCATTAGCAAATACTAATTAGGCTGATGAAGAGCTGCAGACTGCCACAAACTCACACCCTTACCATGAGAATGGAGGAGGGGGCCAGGATGAGGATCGGTGGGCTACACATTTACCAGCTCACAGACAGCAAACATTATGTAAGGCCCAGACAGCTGAGGTCACCGGCCGGGCAATGTCAACTCACTAAATCCCCCCTCTACTATAATCTATCCGCTGGACACGCCACCAACCAACAGCACCACATCTCAAGGAAAACCTGGCACCATGTTTGGACATGACAGTTTTTATATTTGCACCGTCTGGAAAAATAACCCGCCGCAATATCACAGGCAGCATAATGGATCCGGCCACGGAAAATGGATGTGGCCGCCCGACAGGCCGCCGAGGGGACGGGGGAGGGCCGCCCGACAGGCCGCCGAGGGGATGCAGACACCCAACAGATCGCTGGGTATTACTTAATCATTGCAGTGACTGTTCCAGCACACCAATCATGTGCCACCCTGCAGTAAATGATGATGATGGTGGTGGTTGTAGTACCCACACACACAGCAGTGGTCCCATAAAGACTAATTAAAAGCAGTGCCAGCATTACAGTCCCCCAGGGCCCCTATAAGAGGTATCTCCAGGGGAACACACCGTGTCAATAACAGCTGAGCCCTCAGGGGAAGTAGGTGGAGGATACAGGGGGCAATGAATGCAGAAAGCAGTCACTTCCATTTAGTCTTTTGGTTCAACCATTGCTACTTTATAACAATTAAACAATTATATTTACTATAGCCTTTACTCCAGAATCTGATGGTCCAGAACTTCCAATTGAGTAAAAATGATGATTCTCCACTACAGGGCACAGAGATGCCGACCTTGTCGCCTTTCCTAAATGGATGGAAGCAGGTGGCTGCGGCGATGTCACCCTAGGGCATCTGGCTCGATGACCCGGGCGGTGTGCAGTCAGTCACCAGTGACTCAGCCAGTGCGTAACTTCAGTCCCAGGTGGCCCGATGCAAAAGCTCCAACGGGGGCCCCAATTATTGCAAATCTTTAATAGCATTAGTCTTTTTCTATGGTCCAAAGGGACTTTTGGGGCCCCCCTGGGCTCCAGGGCCCGGGTGCGATCGCAACCCCTGCACCTATGTAGTTACGCCCCTGGACTACAGCCCAGTTTTAGGACAGTCAGGGGTCGTTAACCTGGGTTTGGTCATGACGGACATTCATGGTGACCCGGGAGGGGTCCGGACATTCAGTCATTACCCACATTACAAATATGCAGCCGTGGTAAAGGCTCTGCAGCTAGCAGTGTGACCGGTGACAGGTGCATGGTGGGATCATTACATGGCTTCTCACACTGGGGGACTATGGATGGGATATGAGGGTACATCTAAGGTGGGCTATGCAGACACCCAACACTAGAAATAAGTGGTGAGAACAGCACATGTCCCACTGCTCCTTCTCTCCTCACTTGTGAGGGGCCGCTGAACCCCGCTGACATCTGTCTTGGTGACCACAAAGGACTCATACACCCGATACCACCGCTCATTTCATAACACTGCAGGATCCTTTAAGGAAAGGGAATATGTGATCCATTATAAGCCGATTAATTCCAGAATATGGACCCGATCCCGCTCGATGTGACAGATTTAACGCTGAACGTCTTTACATTCCTGGGCGTCCTGCAGAGCGGCTCACCATGGATCACCACAAGAGGTAATTATAGGGGACAGAACTCAAAGACTAGCAGCATTCACCCGATATACAGTGCAGGACAAGTCCCGGCAGGGTGCACAGAGGTTGTCTGTACATGGCCCTCCAGCCCCCGCACACGTCAATGCTATGTACAATACCTGCCCCAATACATAGCCACGTATACTACTACCACCATCATGTACAAGGGCACCAGAGACCATTACAAGCACATGCAGGGGGTTATACTACCAGCAGTCTGTAGTAATGGGTAATCTCCGGATGTTTACCCTCAATTCTATAGGAGTTCAATACAGGGGAACCGAGATGTCAATCGCTGTGGTGAATCCCCCTCCCCTACATTACCCAGATGTAGAGACCTGCACATTACAGGGGCCGAAACTGAGCAGACCCCAACCCTGAGCATACATCATAATGGGGAGTGTAGCACATTGAACTACTCAACCCAACATCCTGCCTACAACAGCTAGAAGGAACAGTGAGGGTCCACATCACCAGCCCCACAGGCCCAAAATATGGAAAAACAACCCTCTTCTCAATTGTGAACATTAGCTACACACAGAGCATCCCCCCCCCACCCCAAACCAGAGCGACCCTCGGAGCATCCAGCAGTCATATTTGGGGGCTCGGTGTCACTTCCCTCCTGCTCAGAGAAGTGAAAGTGGCAGCCAGGAAATCTGTCTGCTCCTGTCTGAGAGATGACGTAAAGGTCTGTGTATGGAGAGACTGATACACTGTAACAAACTGCAGGAACTGCGGAGATCAGCACATCCAACGAGTGACAGCTGAGGGGTCGTTACAATTACATCTAGAAGATTTCCACAGAAACAATGTATCTAATGTACCAGAGCAACGAGATGAGAACGTTTCATATACAGAGCAGCGGGATTACAACCAGGGAGAAGGCGACATCTATTGTTCTCCGCTATCAGCCACATCTGCAGTCCAGAAAACTCCATACTGCTCCCAGATCAGGCTGTGCACATCACGTCCCATAGGCTTCACTGGCTGGCCCAAACTCTACCCAGTGTCATGGTGGGTTTACACGTCCCGATATCGGCGTCCAACTCCGACCAAAAGTCACGTGGTTCGTGCGTTGGACCCGATATCGTTCGTGGCGTTGTATGGTATGAACGTCCAATACGATGCACGAACGATGTCAATCCGATATCGGGGGTCGAATGAGCGTGCTATTCAATGGCCCGATATCGGATGCCGGTTGGAGCCGGATCGCGCTGTGTAAACATCCAACTCCGATGCGCAGTACAACGTCCCCCATTCACTACCATGTTAAATGGTCGTTTCTGGGTCGGGGGGCGTAGACATCGTAGGGACGTTGTACCACGATATCGTAAACCGCCGATCCGATTCTTGGAAAACCGGGCACAAAATGCGCGCTTCCGCGCCGTCGGATCCAATATCGGACCGACGTTGGAGCGTGTAAACCCACCATCAGTCTACTTCTGTTATCACCCATTACTGGGGAAGGAGACTGTAGCATAGGTGACTACAATCTATTACTCCCTGTTATCAGCCATTACTGTGGGAGGAGACTAGGACAGGTGACTACAATCTATTACTCTCTGCTATCAGCCATTATTAGGTTAGCATCATCCATGATCACCATTTGATATCACATTTAACACTCCAGTACTGATCTAACCTCCAGACCACTATGTGACTGATATCACCTCCTCTTATAACCCTCCAGTACTGATCTAACCTCCAGACATTACATATGTGACTGATATCAGCTCCTCTTATAACGCCCCAGTAATAATATTAGTCACATATGTAATGTCTGGAGGTTATATCAGCTCCTCTTATAATACTCCAGTACTGATATAACCCCAGACATTACATATGTGACTGATATCAGCCCTCTTATAACCTCCAGTACTGATATAACCTCCAGACATTACATATGTGACTGATATCAGCTCCTCTTATAATGTTCCAGTACTAATATTAGTCACATAGTAATGTCTGGAGGTTATATCAGCTCCTCTTATAACCCCCATTACTGATATAACCCCAAACATTACATATGTGACTGATATCAGCCCCTCTTATAACCCTCCAGTACTGATATAACCCAGACATTACATATGTGACTGATATCAGCTCCTCTTATAATGCTCCAGTACTGATATAACCTCAGACATTACATATGTGACTGATATCAGCTCCTCTTAACACTCCAGTACTGATATAACCCCAGGACATTACATATGTGACTGATATCAGCTCCTCTTATAACCCTCCATTACGGATATAACCCCAGACATTACATATGTGACTGATATCAGCCCCTCTTATAATGTTCCAGTGCTGATATAACCTCCAGACATTACATATGTGACTGATATCAGCTCCTCTTATAACCCTCCATTACTGATATAACCCCAGACATTACATATGTGACTGATATCAGCTCCTCTTATAACGCTCCAGATAATAATATTAGTCACATATGTAATGTCTGGAGGTTATATCAGCTCCTCTTATAATACTCCAGTACTGATATAACCCCAGACATTACATATGTGACTGATATCAGCCCTCTTATAATGCTCCAGTACTGATATAACCCCAAACATTACATATGTGACTGATATCAGCCCTCTTATAACACTCCAGTACTGATATAACCCCAAACATTACATATGTGACTGATATCAGCCCCTCTTATAATGCTCCAGTACTGATATAACCCCAGACATTACAATGTGACTGATATCAGCTCCTCTTATAATCCTCCATTACTGATATAACCCCAGACATTACATATGTGACTGATATCAGCTCCTCTTATAATACTCCAGTACTGATATAACCCCAGACATTACATATGTGACTGATATCAGCTTCTCTTATAACACTCCAGTACTGATCTAACCCCAGACATTACATATGTGACTGATATCACCCCTCTTATAACGCTCCAGTACTGATATAACCCCAGACATTACATATGTGACTGATATCAGCCCCTCTTATAATGCCCCAGTACTGATATAACCCCAGACATTACGTATGTCTGATATCAGCCCTCTTATAATGCTCCAGTACTGCTATAACCCCAGACATTACATATGTGACTGATATCAGCCCCTCTTATAACGCTCCAGTACTGATATAACCCCAGACATTACATATGTGACTGATATCAGCTCCTCTTATAACGCTCCCGCTCTATTATAAGCCGCCTGTCTCTTGCATTGGTGCAGCTCATCACAGACATCAAAGCTGTGGTCGGGTGATGAGGGTGAAGGAGACATTTCCTCTCCTGACCTCAGATTATTGCTGCTTCCTGGAGCAAAACATCCTTCCAGAGAGTCGCAGAGCGAGCGGGGAGACACCGGGCCGAGCCCAGGGCAGGCAGTCCTCAGAGCAAGCGAGCTCGGGGTCTTCAAGGGCAGTGTGGGCCTCCAGCTCCCAAGAAAATGAAATAAACGCTAGAAGATGTTCTACGGTCACGTCTCATAGGGGCTCGTTCAGCTCCACACTCTATAGATTGCAAGCTAATAAACAGAAGGAATCCGGCTCTATCTCAGAAGAAATGTACATTTTAATCGCAATCTAGAAACACAATTGTGTAACGTTTTGGTCAATAGGACCTTCTTCAGTCTTTAAGGCAGAGTGCTGATTAGGATGGGGTGGACACCTGAAGAAGGTCTTGTAGACCGAAACGTTGCTCTATTTTGTTTCTGTATTGCGATCTTCATTTCTTCTGAAATCAAGAGCCGGATTCCTTCTTTTGCATATGGAGGGTATCATATCCGGCCAACATATTTTTCTACATATCCCAGCTATAGATTGTAAGCTCCTAAGTTCAAGTGCTGCGGCATGGGGTTGTCGCTATAGAAGTAAAATGATCACTCCGCACATCACAAAGGCGCTCACCCTATGACACCTTTTATCAGACTATACCGCAGGGTGGCTTCTATATGTGAACTAGAAGGCCCTGGATGAACAGATCTATAAGGGCCACCGGGGGCGAGGAACGGGGCCCGCAAAGGGCCACCGGGGGCGAGGAACGGGCCCGCAAAGGGCCACCGAGGGCGAGGAACGGGGCCCGCAAAGGGCCACCGGGGGCGAGGAACGGGGCCCGCAAAGGGCCACCGGGGGCGAGGAACGGGGCCCGCAAAGGGCCACCGAGGGCGAGGAACGGGGCCCGCAAAGGGCCACCGAGGGCGAGGAACGGGGCCCGCAAAGGGCCACCGAGGGCGAGGAACGGGGCCCGCAAAGGGCCACCGAGGGCGAGGAACGGGGCCCGCAAAGGGCCACCGAGGGCGAGGAACGGGGCCCGCAAAGGGCCACCGAGGGCGAGGAACGGGGCCCGCAAAGGGCCACCGAGGGCGAGGAACGGGGCCCGCAAAGGGCCACCGAGGGCGAGGAACGGGGCCCGGAAAGGGCCACCGAGGGCGAGGAACGGGGCCCGGAAAGGGCCACCGAGGGCGAGGAACAAACGGGGCCCGGAAAGGGCCACCGAGGGCGAGGAACGGGGCCCGGAAAGGGCCACCGAGGGCGAGGAACAAACGGGGCCCGGAAAGGGCCACCGAGGGCGAGGAACGGGGCCCGGAAAGGGCCACCGAGGGCGAGGAACGGGGCCCGGAAAGGGCCACCGAGGGCGAGGAACGGGGCCCGGAAAGGGCCACCGAGGGCGAGGAACGGGGCCCGGAAAGGGCCACCGAGGGCGAGGAACGGGGCCCGCAAAGGGCCACCGAGGGCGAGGAACGGGGCCCGCAAAGGGCCACCGAGGGCGAGGAACGGGGCCCGCAAAGGGCCACCGAGGGCGAGGAACGGGGCCCGGAAAGGGCCACCGAGGGCGAGGAACGGGGCCCGGAAAGGGCCACCGAGGGCGAGGAACGGGGCCCGGAAAGGGCCACCGAGGGCGAGGAACGGGGCCCGGAAAGGGCCACCGAGGGCGAGGAACGGGGCCCGGAAAGGGCCACCGAGGGCGAGGAACGGGGCCCGGAAAGGGCCACCGAGGGCGAGGAACGGGGCCCGGAAAGGGCCACCGAGGGCGAGGAACGGGGCCCGGAAAGGGCCACCGAGGGCGAGGAACGGGGCCCGGAAAGGGCCACCGAGGGCGAGGAACGGGGCCCGGAAAGGGCCACCGAGGGCGAGGAACGGGGCCCGGAAAGGGCCACCAGGGCGAGGAACGGGGCCCGGAAAGGGCCACCGAGGGCGAGGAACGGGGCCCGGAAAGGGCCACCGAGGGCGAGGAACGGGGCCCGGAAAGGGCCACCGAGGGCGAGGAACGGGGCCCGGAAAGGGCCACCGAGGGCGAGGAACGGGGCCCGGAAAGGGCCACCGAGGGCGAGGAACGGGGCCCGGAAAGGGCCACCGAGGGCGAGGAACGGGGCCCGGAAAGGGCCACCGAGGGCGAGGAACGGGGCCCGGAAAGGGCCACCGAGGGCGAGGAACGGGGCCCGGAAAGGGCCACCGAGGGCGAGGAACGGGCCCGGAAAGGGCCACCGAGGGCGAGGAACGGGGCCCGGAAAGGGCCACCGAGGGCGAGGAACGGGCCCGGAAAGGGCCACCGAGGGCGAGGAACGGGGCCCGGAAAGGGCCACCGAGGCGAGGAACGGGGCCCGGAAAGGGCCACCGAGGGCGAGGAACGGGGCCCGGAAAGGGCCAAGGAGGGCGAGGAAGAGAGGTGCGGAAAGAGCCACAGAGAGCGAGGAAGAGAGGTGCGGAAAAAGCCACGGAAAGCGAGGAAGAGGTGCGGAAAGAGCCACGGAGGGCGAGGAGGGGGATGAGCCAAAGAGGGCGAGGAAGGGGGGCCGGAAGGCCACGGAGGACGAGGAAGAGAGGTGCGGAAAGAGCCACGGAGAGCGAGGAAGAGAGGTGCGGAAAGAGCCACGGAGAGCGAGGAAGAGAGGTGCGGAAAGAGCCACGGAGAACGAGGAAGAGAAGTGCGGAAAGAGCCACGGAGAGCGAGGAAGAGAGGTGCGGAGAGAGCCACGGAGAGCGAGGAAGAGAGGTGCGGAAAGAGCCACGGAGAGCGAGGAAGAGAGGTGCAGAAAGAGCCACGGAGAGCGCGAGGAAGAAGAGGTGCAGAAAGAGCCACGGAGAGCGAGGAAGAGAGGTGCGGAAAGAGACACAGAGGGCGAAGAAGAGAGGTGCGGAAAGAGACACGAGAACGAGGAAGAGAGGTGCGGAAAGAGCCACGGAGAGCGAGGAAGAGAGGTGCGGAAAGAGCCACGGAGAGCGAGGAAGAGAGGTGCGGAAAGAGCCACGGAGAGCGAGGAAGAGAGGTGCGGAAAGAGCCACGGAGAGCGAGGAAGAGAGGTGCGGAAAGAGCCACGGAGAGCGAGGAAGAGAGGTGCGGAAAGAGCCACGGAGAGCGAGGAAGAGAGGTGCGGAAAGAGCCACGGAGAGCGAGGAAGAGAGGTGCGGAAAGAGCCACGGAGAGCGAGGAAGAGAGGTGCGGAAAGAGCCACGGAGAGCGAGGAAGAGAGGTGCGGAAAGAGCCACGGAGAGCGAGGAAGAGAGGTGGCGGAAAGAGCCACGGAGAGCGAGGAAGAGAGGTGCGGAAAGAGCCACGGAGAGCGAGGAAGAGAGGTGCGGAAAGAGCCACGGAGAGCGAGGAAGAGAGGTGCGGAAAGAGACACAGAGGGCGAGGAAGAGAGGTGCGGAAAGAGACACAGAGGGCGAGGTAGGGGAAGAGCAAAGGAGGGCGAGGAAGGGGGGGCCGGGAAGAGCCACGGAAGGAGAGGAAGGGAGGGGCAGATAAAGTCACAGAGAGGTGCGGAAAGAGTAACGGAGGGCAGGGGGATGCGGAAAGAGTCACAGAGGGAGAGGAAAGGGGGAGGGCGAGAGGGCCACAGAGGCGGCCAGACAAGCTCCTACCGGGGCATGTACTATCTACTATCACAAGGGGCCACTTACACATGTGAGGGCAGATTGGAAAATGTACAAAGGCACCAAAGACCACCGGACCGGGCAGGTGACCAGTGACCATCACTGCACAGAAGGGTAAACAGCCTGGAACCAGAATCTACAGGGACTGTCAACAAACAGCTTTTGATGGCTCTTATTCTAGGGTCCTGGGGCTCCTCGGCTCATTAAAGGGACGGTGTCACAATGAGAATCGCTCTGCACAGCTTCCCCCTGGCCATGTGGATGTCAGAGAGAGAGACCCCATTAAAAGCCCCCACGTCACCCCCCTCGGCCTTGGCTGTGTGTAATACTTAACTTCCCCAGTAGGACAAGACGTAAACAAACAACTGGAGATTGTTTTTATTATATTCACTAACAGCAAGCAGAGATCTTGGAGACGGTGAGGAATCAGTGTAAGTGCACTGATCATATAGAATCTTGTAGATTTTGTGCATCAATTTCTCACCATTTTCATCATCTCCGTTTGCTGTCAGTGAATATAAACCTTTTTGGCTGATAATCCGCACAGACCTTCTAGCCATCACATCTACCATTGTATCCAGTCACATACATCATAGTAAACTATCAAGGTGAGGAGTATCAGCAGAGGATTATCCACACTGGATACAATAGTAACAAACCCTCAGCTGTGGGAATTATAGGGGTTTTCACTTGATATTGAAACGATTAGAAGAAAATCCAGTTACATCTTAATTATAAATTAGTGCAGACGAGGCAGTAAGTGCGGACAATCACCCCCAACATGCACGACGTCCGCAGGAGTCTCACAGCCTCGGCGCTCCATCATCTCTTCAGAAAAATGCTAAACAATCCGTGAAATCTGCGGCTAATTCGCGACATTCTTCAGCCGCCAGGAATGTAGAACAGGAAGCCTCACATCTGTCAGAGGAATGAAGAAAGGCTCCAACCAGCGGACTCCGCCGCCTATGTCTGCCCGCCATGCCAGGTGCCAATCTCCAGCAGCGGGCACATGATTCACATCAGTCGGAAAGCAGAGGAGGGGAAATGCCGCTGACATGGCCGGTGAGGAGGAAGTCTGACTGCTGAATGGTGGAAACCAAGAACACTCAGCCTCGTCCTAATCTGAGCGGTTCCAACCATCCACTAAACCACGGACGTACGACACGTTCTGTCTGATCCTGGGAAAGATGGGAGGCATCCAACATGGCCGCCTTCCCAAGAAGAAAACATCCTAGGAGTCTATGGTCATCTATGTGGCTGACAACAGAGAGCAATAGCCTGGCCATTATATGCCATACTCGGGGGGGTGGGGTCTGGATGGGCTTCGTTCTCGGTGCGGCCAGAATCACAGACGGCAGATGCGCTGGCCAGCGTTTATAATGGAGTCACTGTCAGGTGCCAACATCTGGCGGCCACAATTCAGAGAAACACTAAACGATGACCTGCAGGGACTACAACTCCCAGCAGAGGAGGGATGGGCAGATAACAGGACTTCTGCTGAATGGGGAAGGTGCGCAGCTGCCTGCATCTGACTGAAATACTCTGTGCTGCTGAGGAACACTGCTCCTTACACCAATATCAAACACCTCTTCTTCTGAAATACTCTGTGCTGCTGGGAACACTGCTCCTTACACCAATATCAACACCTCTTCTTCTGAAATACTCTGTGCTGCTGGGAACACTGCTCCTTACACCAATATCAACACCTCTTCTTCTGAAATACTCTGTGCTGCTGGGAACACTGCTCCTTACACCAAAATCAACACCTCTTCTCTAAAATGCTCTGTGCTGCTGGGGAACGATTCCCCTTCCATTATGTAACCGATCACAGAGTTCAGTCTATCCTAAAATACTCTGTGCTGCTGGTGCACCCTTTCCTGGACCCATTGGATATTTTGCTCTCCAGATTCTTTTACTCCTGAATAAACCAAGAACTATTTTAATCCATCAGATTTGTAAGACTGTGATGTCACCTCTGGGGCTCCGGAGACGCCCCCGCCCCGTGGGCCTGACGTGATCCCCATCATTCTTCACTGGAGCCGTCATAGGAACGACTCACAGCCAGTGTCAGCACCTTTATGTAATCGTCCCTTTAAATTCATGGGGGGGGAGGGGGTGTTACACCTCTTCCACATGTGTAGAGCGATAACCACTGGGCCAGAAGGGGGGCGCTAATGAGCACTAAAGGACCAGCCCACTGCAGGGACGGACAGACAACCAATGTAACCGTCATATGTACTGCGCACAGGACAAGCGATAAAACAAACTGTATGAGAATCCATCTCTGCTGCCTGTCAGTGAATAGATACATCCTCACCTATACAGAGGCGATTAAGGTTTAAACTGAGGGTTTGTTACAATTGTATCTAATCCAGACAATCTCCACAAAACTTTGGCTGGAAGATTGTTGTGTTCACAATAATGTATTAGTGCATTGTATCCATCTGAACTGACACAATGTAACAAACACAGAATAGGTGACAAGTGATGTCCACACTGATACACTGCAACAAACCATCAGCTGCCAGGACAAATCTCTGCAGGTTGTCTGCGAATACTAAAATGTAAACACAAATGTTTCCGTTCACTGACAACAAGCAGAGGACCTGAAAAAGTGATGAGAAGGTAGCAGAGGTTATTGATACAGCACCACGCCCCATTACTGATACCCCAAAACAAAACTTCAAATTAGGGAGGAAAAAAAAACACACAGGACTTCTGGGGCCAAACAAGAGACGCCGGGGGCCACCGTGGCTTCTATGGGCGACCTGAAACCCTAAGCTAAAAGAACATAAATGATTCTGCCCCTCCCCCGGGGGTGATAATGTCCCCGCACTATCCCCTAATCACCTGGGTGATATCTAATATGGCCACCAGAACCGCTCACAGACAGCAGGTGAGGGGGACACCATGGCCGCCATATTGGTCATCACACAGCAACAGGTAGAGAAGAACTGATCAGGGATCTGCCGGTAGAGAAGATGGTGGGTACAACCTGTGGAGACCACACAGCCCCCCAAAAAGTGAGAGAAACCGGACAATGAGGCGTCACTTGACTAATAACTTGTTATATACCGCCCCCATAAACTACAAAAACAACCCCATCACAGGGAAACCCCCCCCACCGCCATCACAGTGAGCCCCCCACCACACGGAGCCCCATCCCGGCAGTGTTCCAATTCTTATCACACTTAAGGCCCCGTTACACAGCACGACACGTTGGACCGATGTCGGCAGCGCGGTCGTTTTGGCATCATTTCATCATCACTGGTGAGATGTCACATGTCTAGATATCATGGACGACGCACCAACGATGTTGTGAGCAGGGATCATTTGCAAACCCTGCACACGCTCCCTTGCTCATTGCTGTGAATGGATGAAGTCGTCCACAACATCGTTATCGCGGTGTCACACATAACGATGCAGCAGGTTGCTGGAGTTGAGATCATCAGCTTTTACAACATGTTGGTAACCTGTCAACTCCGATCCAACGATTTATCATAGCAATTTGTCAGAGTCACACGCAACGAGGTCGCTGGTACACCTCCAAACCCATAACGTATCAGCAATGTTGTTCACAATGTCGTACCGTGTAACGGGGCCTTTAGTTACACGTGACCCATCTAATGTTTCCCTTCACTGGACCCCACAATATAAGCCTCCAAAATGCTGTGCTCCCCGAGAGGTTATTGAAACCCCCCATCTCTGTTATTGCTACAGTGACCCCGTCACACCCATTCCTGTGGGTCCAGTGCTGTCAGTAGATCACCCGATCCACATCTCAATCTTTCCCAGTCTCTCTCCCCCGGACCCTGCTTTCTCTCCCCCTGTTGCCCTTCCCCTGTCCCCCTTTCTCCCCTGGCCTCTCTCCCCTGGTCCCCGCTTTCTCTCCCCCTCTTGCCCTCCCACTTTCTCTGCCCCAGGTCACCGATTTCCCTCCTTCTTGTCCCCTTTTCTCCAACGGTCTCTGTTCCCCCTTTTCTTCCCAGCCTTACTTCCCCCGGTCCCCACTTTTCCTCTTGGTCTCTCTCCCCTGGTCCCCCCCATCCTCACGTTCTCTCTCCCGGGTCCAGTTTTCTCCCCCAGTCTCTGTCCCCCCAGCCGTCTGCTTTCTCTCCTCCAGTCTCTCCCCCTCACAGTCCCACCACCGCTTTCTCTCCCAGTCTCTCTCCCCCCAGTTTATGCTTTCCTTCTCGTTCTTGGACTACGCTCTCCCTTTCCCGGAGACTATGTTTTCTCTCACCCAGTCTCTATCCCCCTGGTTACCATTTTCTCCCCCGCTCTCTGCCCCTGGTCCCCGCTTTCTGTCCACCTGGTTCCTGCTTTCTCCTTCGGTCTCTCCCCCTGGTTCCCGCACTCTCCCCCGGCCTCTCTTTCCCCCGGTCCTCGCTCTCTGGCCCCCTGATATCTGCTATCTCTTCGTCCCCGCTTTCTCTCCTCCTCCCAACTTTCTCTCCCCCAGTCTCTTTTTCCCCCCTTGTTCCGCTTTCCTCGCCCCCAGTCTATCCCCCCTGATTACCACTTTCTCTGCCCCTTCCCTTCTTTCTCACCCCCTCTGTCCCCACTTTCTCTCCCTGGCTGCTCTCCCCTTGGTCACGCTTCCCCCGATCCCAGCTTCTCTCTCCAGTCTCTCTCCTCCTGTTCCCCTGGCTCTCTGCATTCTCCCTCCCCCCTCCCAGTCCCCCACTTTCCTCCCCAGTCACGGTCCCGCTTTCTGCCCCAGTCTCTCCCCCCGGTCCACGCTTGCCACCCCCGGTCTCCATCTCCCTGGTTCCCACTTTGTCCCCCAGTCCCTGCTTTCTCTATCCCAATCTCTCTCCTCCTGTTCCCTGCTTTCTCCCTCAGTCTGTCCCCCCGGCTCTCTCGCTTTCTCTCCTCCAGTCCCCCCCCTCCCCACTTCTCTCTCCCGTCCCCACCCTGATCCTACTTCTCCCCGGTCACCGCTTCTCTCCCCATCACTGCTTTCTCCCCTGGTCCCCGCTTTCTCTCCCCCGGTCGCCATCCCCCTGGTTCCCACTTTTTCCCCCAGTCTCTCTCCCCCCAGTCCCCACTTTCTTCCCCAGTTTCAGTCCTCCTGATCCCCGCTTTCTCTCCCGATCTCTCTTCCCCCGGTCCACAGTTTTCCTCCCCGGTCTTGGACTCCACTTTCTCTCCCTGGTCGCTTCCCCTCCTCTCTCTCTCAAGTCTCCTCTCCCTCTCCTTCCCCCCAGAGTCTTCTCCCGTCTCTCTCCCTCCCCCCGGCCTCCTCTCCCTCACCCTCCCACCAGCCTACTCTCTCCCCCCCAGTCTCCTCTCTCTCCCCCTCACCGCCGGCCACCCCCCCAGTCTCCTCTCTCCTCCCCCCCCCCGGCCTCCTCCCCTCGGCCTCCTCCTCTCCTCCCTCCTCCCCCCCCCCCCGGCCTCCTCTCTCCCCTCCCGCCTCCTCTCTCCCTCTCCCCCCCTCCTCTCCGGCCTCCTCTCCCCCCCCTCCCCTCCCCTCTCCCTCCCCGCCTCCTCTCCCCCCGGCCTCCTCTCTCCCCTCCCCCCCCTCTCCCCTCCTCCCTCCCCTCCCCCCCGGCCTCCTCTCTCCCCTCCCTCCTCCCCCTCTCCCCCCCGGCCTCCTCTCTCCTCCCTCTCCTCCCCCGGCCTCCTCCTCTCTCCCCCCGCCTCCCTCTCTCCCTCCTCTCCCCCCCGGCCTCCTCTCTCCCTCCTCTCTCCCTCCCCCCCCCCGCCTCCCTCCCCCCCGTCCTCCCTCTCTCCCCCCCTCCCCCCCTCCTCTCTCTCCCTCTCCCCCCCCCCTCCTCTCCCTCCTCCCTCCCTCCCCCCTCTCCTCTCTCTCCCCCCTCCTCTCCCCCTCCTCCTCTCCCCCCCCCCGCCTCCCTCTCTCTCCCTCCCCCCCGGCCTCCTCTCTCCCTCCCCCTCCCCCCCCGGCCTCCTCTCTCTCCCCCCCCGGCCTCCTCTCTCCTCCCCCCCCCCGCCTCCTCCCCCCCGGCCTCCTCTCTCTCCCTCTCCCCCCCCCCGCCTCCTCCCTCTCCCTCTCCCCCCCGGCCTCCTCTCTCTCTCTCTCTCCCCCGGCCTCCTCTCTCTCCCCCCAGCCTCCTCTCTCTCCTCCCAGCCTCTCCTCTCCTCCCCCCAGCCTCATCTCACCTCTCTCCCCCCGGCCTCCTCTCTCCCTCTCCCCCCCGGCCTCCTCTCTCCCTCTCCCCCCCGGCCTCCTCTCTCCCTCTCCCCCCCGGCCTCCTCCGCTGTCTCTCCCCGGCTGCTGTCAGAGGTCGGGGCCTGTGTAGAATCCGTGCCCCGGGGCTGCAGGGAGCGGCCTGCTTCCCCCGGTGGCGCCGTCTCCTCCCCGGTACCTGCTTTCTCTATTCTCCCGGACATCTCCGCTGCTCACAGGCCGCTCCCCGGGGCCGCGCTCTCCGGTACCGTGTGTCCGGGCTCCGGGGAGGGAGGGCCCCGGTTCTTGTCCCTCCGGATTCCCGGCCTAATCCAGCTGAGACGGCAGCATGTCCGGAGTGATGAGTCCGGTGTGAGGCTCCGTGTCCTCCGCCGCCGCCGCTCTATCTCCTGCGTGTGAGGAGCCGCCTCCTGCACCGAGCACCGAACAGCGCCCCCGGGGGCCAAACCGGGAACTGCAGCTTGACCGGAGGAGCTGTGCAAGGAGAGAGCAGACCCATGTAAGGAGGAGCTGACCAGTACAAGGGGACAGCGGTCCCATGTAAGGAGGAGCAGACCTGTGTAAAGAGAAAGTGGTCCCTTGTAAGGAGGAGCAGACCCATGTAAGGAGGAGCAGACCTGTGGAAGGAGAAAGCGGTCCCTTGTAAGGAGGAGCAGACCCATGTAAGAAGGAGAAGACCTGTACAAGGGGAAAGCGGTCCCATGTAAGGAGGAGCAGACCTGTCCAAGGGGAAAGCGGTCCCATGTAAGGAGGAGCAGACCTGTGTAAGGAGAAAGCGGTCCCTTGTAAGGAGGAGCAGACCTGTGCAAGGGGAGAGCATACCCATGTAAGGAGGAGCAGACCTGTACAATGGGAAAGCGGTCCCATGTAAAGAGGAGCAGATCTGTGTAAGGAGATAACAGCCCCATGTATGGAGGAGCAGACCTGTGTAAGGAGAGAGTGGTCCCATGTAAGGAGGAGCAGACCTGTGTAAGGAGAAAGCAATCCCTTGTAAGGAAGAGCAGACCTGTGCAAGGGGAGAGCAGACCCATGTAAAGAGGAGCAGACCCGTGTAAGGAGAGAGCAGACCCATGTAAGGAGGAGCAGATTTATGTAAGGAGAGAGTGGTCCCATGTAAGGAGGAGCAGACCTGTGTAAGGAGAGAGTGGCCCCATGTAAGGAGGAGCAGACCTGTGTAAGGAGAAAGCGGTCCTTTGTAAGGAGGAGCAGACCTGTGCAAGGGGAGAGCAGACCCATGTAAGGAGGAGCAGACCTGTGTAAGGAGAGAGCAGACCCATGTAAGGAGGAGCAGACCTGTGTAAGGAGAAAGCGGTCCCTTGTAAGGAGGAGCAGACCTGTGCAAGGGGAGAGCAGACTCATGTAAAGAGGAGCAGACCCGTGTAAGGAGAGAGCAGACCCATGTAAGGAGGAGCAGATTTATGTAAGGAGAGAGTGGTCCCATGTAAGGAGGAGCAGACCTGTGTAAGGAGAGAGTGGCCCCATGTAAGGAGGAACAGACCTGTCTAAGGACAGAGCAGCCCCATGTAAGGAGGGGCAGATATATGCAAGGGAGAGCAGACCCATGTAAGGAAGAGCAGACATGTGCAAGGAGTAGCAGACCCATGTAAGGAGAAGCAGCCCCAGGTTAAAAAGGAGGAGCAGACCTGTGTAAGGAGGAGCATACCTGTGTAAGGAGAGCAGTCCCATGTAAGAAGGAGCAGACCTATGTAAAGATAGAGAAGACTAATTTATGATGGAGCAGACCTGTGTAAGGAGATAACAGCCCCATGTATGGAGGAGCAGACCTGTGTAAGTAGAGAGTGGCCCCATGTAAGGAGGAGCAGACCTGTGTAAGGAGATAACGGCCCATTGTATGGAGGAGCAGACCCGTGTAAGGAGATAACGGCCAATTGTATGGAGGAGCAGACCTGTGTCTGGAAATAACGGCCCCATGTATGAAGGAGCAGACCTGTATAAGGAGAGAGTGGGCCAATGTAAGAAGGAGCAGACCTGTGTAAGGAGAGAACGACCCCATGTAAGGAGGAGAAGACCTGTGTAAGGATAGAGCAGTCCCATGTAAGCAGCAGACCTGTGTAAGGATAGAGCAATCCCATGTAAGAAAGAGCAGACTTGTTTAAGCAGAGAGTGACCCCATGTAAGAAGAAGCAGACCTGTGAAAGGAGAGAGCAGACCTGTGTAAGGAGAGAGCAGCCTCATGTAAGGAGGAGCAGGCCTGTGTAAGAAGAGAGTGGCCCCGTGTAAGGAGGAGCAGACCTGCGTGAGGGGAGAGCGGCCCCATGTAAGAAGGAGCAGACCTATGTAAGGAGACAACGGCCCCTTGTAAGGAGAAGCAGACCTGTGTTCGGAGAGAGCAGTCCCATGTAAGAAGGAGCAGACCTGTGTAAAGAGATAGCGGTCCCATGTAAGAAGGAGCAGACCTGTGTAAGGGAGAGCGGGCCCATGTAAGGAGGAGCAGCCCTATGCAAGGAGAGAGCAGACCTGTGTAAGGTGAGAGCAGACCTGTGTAACAAAGGGGTGGCCTCATGTAAGGAGGAGCAGACCTGTGTAAGGAGAGAGTGGCCTCATGTAATGAGGAGCAGACCCATGTAAGGAGGAGCAGACCTGTGTAAGGAGAAAGCAGACCCATGTAAGGAGAAAGCGGCCCCATGTAACGAGGAGCAGACCTGTGTAAGGAGAGAGCAGCCACATGTAAGAATGAGCAGACCTGTGTAGGGAGAGAACAGACCCATGTAAGGAGGAGCAGACCTGTGTAAGGGGAGAATGACCCCATGTAAGGATACATAAGACCAATATAAGAGAGCAGACCTATGTAAGGAGAGAGAAAGTGGTTCTGTGTAAAGAGAGAGCAGCACCAAATAAAAGTGGACCTTTATAATGATAAAGCAGTCTAATGTAAAAAGAGAGAGTCCCAAGAGACATGAACTCAGACACAGCGGTATGATGAGAACACAGAGATCCCACGTAAAATAGAAAAGTGACAATGTATAGAGAGAGCAGGACCATGAAAAAGAGACAACCCCCAATATTAAGAGACCCTATGTAAATAGAGAGCAGCCCTATGTAAGGGATCAGTCCCATGTCTAGACTGCAGTCCTTTGTATAAAGTGACCCCACGTATAGAACAACCCCAGGGATGGAGAGCAGCAACATCTATAACGAGTGGCCCAGTGTAAAAAGAGCAGGCCCATGTAAAAGAGCTGTCATATGTAAAGAGAGCTGCACCATGTATAGAAAGGAGATAGAGGTATAAAGACATCAGACTTATGTAGATGGATAGTTGACCAATATACACCATGTTCCATATTATTATGCAAATGTTCTTTTTCTCTGATTTTCCTAAATGGTCGCTGCAAATGACAGTCAGTGTAATAAAAGTAATCACCTGTTAGAGTATACATCAAATTTTATTGAAGAAATCTCCCAATGATAACAGTATAATCTTCAAAATTAAGAAAAACTCTAAATGCACTGTTCCAAATTATTACGCACAGTAGAGTTTCTAAACATTTGATAGGTTTGAAAGAACTGAAAATGCTCATTTGTTGAATTTGCAGCATTAGGAGGTCACATTCACTGAAATAAAAAGCTATTTAACTAAAAAACCTCCTAACAGGCCAAGTTACATGTTAACATAGGAACCCTTCTTTGATATCACCTTCATAATTCTTGCATCATTGAACTTGTGAGTTTCTGGAGAGTTTCTGCTTGTATTTCTTTGCATGATGTCAGAATAGCCTCCCAGAGCTGCTGTTTTGATGTGAACTGCCTCCCACCCTCATAGATCATTTGCTTGATTATACTCCAAAGGTTCTCTATAGGGTTGAGGTCAGGAGAAGATGGTGACCACACTATGAGTTTATCTCCTTTTATGCCCATAGCAGCCAATGACAGAGGTATTCTTTGCAGCATGAGATGGTGCATTGTCAGGTATGAGGATGATTTTGCTCCTGAAGGCATGTTTTTGCTTTTTGCACCATGGAAGAAAGTTCTCATTCAGAAACTCTATATACGTTGCAGAGGTCATTTTCACACCTTCAGATACCTTAAAGGGGCCTACCAGCTGTTTCCCAATGATTCCAGCCCAAAATATGACTCCTCCACCTCCTTGCTGATGTCACAGCCTTGTTGGGACATGGTGGCATCCACCAACCATCCACTACTCCATCCATCTGGACCATCCAGGGTTGCTCGGCACTCATCAGTAAACAAGACTGTTTGACAATTAGTCTTCATGTATGTCTGGACCCACTGCAACTGTCTCTGCTTGTGAGCACTGTTTAGGGGTGGCCGAATAGTAGGTTTATGCACCACAACAAGCCTTTGAAGGATCCTACACGAGAGGCACCAGCAGCTTCACATATCTGTTTGCTGAAAAAAGAAAGACAAATGTATTAAAAATAATAAAGGATGAATACTTACCCTCCACCATGTGTTCAGGGAGCCGGGAGCAGCTCAGGGATCGACCTGCCAGGACCTGCCAAGATTGCTGATTGGCCACTCGCAGTCATGTGATATATACGTCATAACACGTCACATACCACACGACCGCGAGCAGCCAATCAGTGATCACAGGCCCTGGAAGGTCGATACCTGCGGAGGATCTCTTGGCTCCCGGCTCGCAAACACCCGGCGGAGGGTAAGTATTCAGTCTTTATTAATAATTTTTCACACATTTGGCTTAGTTTAATTTGGGTTTCGTAGTGTATATTAATTAGTGTAATTAAACATCGCATCATATCGTCTTTACCGCCCCCTTGCAGCACAAGCACAGTCGCTGCTCTATAGCACCCCCATATGGACGTGCATAATTAACACGGCGGCGGCGGGGAGAAGCACAAAAGATCGCCTTTTGCGGCTTCTCATATAGTGAGAAGCTGCAGATCCACAGGTAAAAAAATAACTTTTATCAACTTTACAATAGCACTTTATGGACACAAAGGATGGATAGAAATGGATTACATGGTGCAGGGCCAGGTTAAGACCTGGGGCTCATTTTTAGAGGTCAGGTTCCCTTGAAAACCAATTTGCATGATAATTTGGAACATGGTGTACAGAGCATGTTCCCCTGTACAAAGCATCACCACGTATAGAGAGCATGGTGCCATATAGAGAGCAGCCCCATGTAAAAAAAAACAGCAGCTCGATTCATAGAGGACTGTCCCATATAAGACCAGGCCCATCATAGGTGAGGAGAGAGAGCAGCTCCTATACAAAAAGAAACAGCAGCTCCTATGTAAAGAGAGAGGCTGCAACTATGTAAAGAGAGAGGGCTCCTATGTAAAGAGAGAGGGTCTCCTATGTAAAGAGAGAGGGGTCCTATGTAAAGAGAGAGTGGTTCCTATGTAAAGAGAGAGGGTCTCCTATGTAAAGAGAGAGGGTTTCCTATGTAAAGAGAGAGGGGTCTCCTATGTAAAGAGAGAGGGGTTCCTATGTAAAGAGAGAGGGTCTCCTATGTAAAGAGAGAGGGGCTCCTGTGACAGAGAGAGGGGCTCCTATGTAAAGAGTGAGGGGTTCCTATGTAAAGAGAGAGGGGTCTACTATGTAAAGAGAGAGGGGCTCCTATGTAAAGAGAGAGGGGTTCCTATGTAAAGAGAGAGGGGCTCCTATGTAAAGAGAGAGGGGCTCCTGTGGACAGAGTGAGGGGCTCCTATGTAAAGAGAGAGGGGTTCCTATGTAAAGAGAGAGGGTCTCCTATGTAAAGAGAGAGGGTCTCCTATGTAAAGAGAGAGGGGCTCCTGTAGACAGAGAGAGGGTCTCCTATGTAAAAGAGAGGGGTTCCTATGTAAAGAGAGGGCTCCCGTGGACAGAGAGGGGGCTCCTGTAGACAGAGAGAGGGGCTGCTATGTAAAGAGAGAGGGGCTCCTATGTAAAGAGAGAGGGCTCCTGTGGACAGAGTGAGGGGCTCCTATGTAAAGAGAGAGGGTCTCCTATGTAAAGAGAGAGGGTCTCCTATGTAAAGAGAGAGGGGCTCCTGTGGACAGAGTGAGGGCTCCTATGTAAAGAGAGAGGGGCTCCTATGTAAAGAGAGAGGGGCTCCTGTGGACAGAGTGAGGGGCTCCTATGTAAAGAGAGAGGGGTTCCTATGTAAAGAGCGAGGTCTCCTATGTAAAGAGAGAGGGTCTCCTATGTAAAGAGAGAGGGCTCCTGTAGACAGAGAGAGGGCTCCTATGTAAAGAGAGAGGGGCTCCTGTGGACAGAGAGAGGGTCTCCTATGTAAAGAGAGAGGATCTCCTATGTAAAGAGAGAGGGTCTCCTATGTAAAGAGAGAGGGTCTCCTATGTAAAGAGAGAGGGTCTCCTATGTAAAGAAAAGAGGGGTTCCTGTAGACAGAGAGAGGGGCTCCTATGTAAAGAGAGAGGGGTCTCCTGTGGAAGAGAGAGGGTCTACTATGTAAAGAGAGAGGGTCTCCTATGTAAAGAGAGAGGGGCTCCTATGTAAAGAGAGAGGGCTCCTGTGGACAGAGAGAGGGTCTCCTATGTAAAGAGAGAGGGTTCCTATGTAAAGAGAGAGGGGCTCCTATGTAAAGAGAGAGGGGCTCCTATGTAAAGAGAGAGGGCTCCTATGTAAAAAGAGAGGGTCTCCTATGTAAAGAGAGAGGGTCTCCTATGTAAAGAGAGAGGGGCTCCATGTAGACAGAGAGAGGGTCTCCTATGTAAGAGAGAGGGTCTCCTATGTAAAGAGAGAGGGGCTCCTGTAGACAGAGAGAGGGTCTCCTATGTAAAGAGAGAGGGTCTCCTATGTAAAAGAGAGGGGTTCCTATGTAAAGAGAGAGGGTCTCCTATGTAAAGAGAGAGGGGCTCCTGTGGACAGAGAGAGGGGCTCCTATGTAAAGAGTGAGGGGTTCCTATGTAAAGAGAGAGGGTCTACTATGTAAAGAGAGAGGGGCTCCTATGTAAAGAGAGAGGGGTTCCTATGTAAAGAGAGAGGGCTCCTATGTAAAGAGAGAGGGGCTCCTGTGGACAGAGAGAGGGGCTCCTGTAACAGAGAGAGGGGCTGCTATGTAAGAGAGAGGGGTCTCCTATGTAAAGAGAGAGGGGCTCCTGTGGACAGAGTGAGAGGGGCTCCTATGTAAAGAGAGAGGGTCTCCTATGTAAAGAGAGAGGGTCTCCTATGTAAAGAGAGAGGGGCTCCTGTGGGACAGAGTGAGGGGCTCCTATGTAAAGAGAGAGGGGCTCCTATGTAAAGAGAGAGGGGCTCCTGTGGACAGAGTGAGGGGCTCCTATGTAAAGAGAGAGGGTTCCTATGTAAAGAGAGAGGGTCTCCTATGTAAAAGAGAGAGGGTCTCCTATGTAAGAGAGAGAGGGGCTTCTGTAGACAGAGAGAGGGTCTCCATGTAAAAGAGAGGGTCTCGTGGACAGAGAGAGGGTCTCCTATGTAAAGAGAGAGGGGTTCCTATGTAAAGAGAGAGGGGCTCCTATGTAAAGAGAGAGGGTCTCCTATGTAAAGAGAGAGGGTCTCCTATGTAAAGAGAGAGGGTCTCCTATGTAAAGAGAGAGGGTCTCCTATGTAAAGAGAGAGGGTCTCCTATGTAAAGAGAGAGGGTCTCCTATGTAAAGAGAGAGGGCTCCTGTAGACAGAGAGAGGGTCTCCTATGTAAAGAGAGAGGGTCTCCTATGTAAAGAGAGAGGGGTTCCTATGTAAAGAGAGAGGGTCTCCTATGTAAAGAGAGAGGGGCTCCTGTGGACAGAGAGAGGGGCTTCTATGTAAAGAGTGAGGGGCTCCTATGTAAAGAGAGAGGGTCTCCTATGTAAAGAGAGAGGGTCTCCTATGTAAAGAGAGAGGGGCTCCTGTGGACAGAGTGAGGGGCTCCTATGTAAAGAGAGAGGGGCTCCTATGTAAAGAGAGAGGGGCTCCTGTGGACAGAGTGAGGGGCTCCTATGTAAAGAGAGAGGGGTTCCTATGTAAAGAGAGAGGGTCTCCTATGTAAAGAGAGAGGGTCTCCTATGTAAAGAGAGAGGGGCTCCTGTAGACAGAGAGAGGGTCTCCTATGTAAAGAGAGAGGGTCTCCTATGTAAAGAAAGAGGGGTTCCTGTAGACAGAGAGAGGGGCTCCTATGTAAAGAGAGAGGGTCTCCTGTGGACAGAGAGAGGGTCTCCTATGTAAAGAGAGAGGGTCTCCTATGTAAAGAGAGAGGGCCTCCTGTGGACAGAGAGAGGGTCTCCTATGTAAAGAGAGAGGGGTTCCTATGTAAAGAGAGAGGGGCTCCTATGTAAAGAGAGAGGGGCTCCTATGTAAAGAGAGAGGGTCTCCTATGTAAAAAGAGAGGGTCTCCTATGTAAAGAGAGAGGGTCTCCTATGTAAAGAGAGAGGGGCTCCTGTAGACAGAGAGAGGGTCTCCTATGTAAGAGAGAGGGTCTCCTATGTAAAGAGAGAGGGGCTCCTGTAGACAGAGAGAGGGTCTCCTATGTAAAGAGAGAGGGTCTCCTATGTAAAGAGAGAGGGGTTCCTATGTAAAGAGAGAGGGTCTCCTATGTAAAGAGAGAGGGGCTCCTGTGGACAGAGAGAGGGGCTCCTATGTAAAGAGTGAGGGGTTCCTATGTAAAGAGAGAGGGTCTACTATGTAAAGAGAGAGGGGCTCCTATGTAAAGAGAGAGGGGTTCCTATGTAAAGAGAGAGGGCTCCTATGTAAAGAGAGAGGGGCTCCTGTGGACAGAGAGAGGGGCTCCTGTAGACAGAGAGAGGGGCTGCTATGTAAAGAGAGAGGGGCTCCTATGTAAAGAGAGAGGGGCTCCTGTGGACAGAGTGAGGGGCTCCTATGTAAAGAGAGAGGGTCTCCTATGTAAAGAGAGAGGGTCTCCTATGTAAAGAGAGAGGGGCTCCTGTGGACAGAGTGAGGGGCTCCTATGTAAAGAGAGAGGGGCTCCTATGTAAAGAGAGAGGGTCTCCTATGTAAAGAGAGAGGGGCTCCTATGTAAAGAGAGAGGGTCTCCTATGTAAAGAGAGAGGGGCTCCTATGTAAAGAGAGAGGGGCTCCTATGTAAAGAGAGAGGGGCTCCTGTGGACAGTGAGAGGGGCTCCTATTTAAAGAGAGAGGGGTTCCTATGTAAAGAGCAGATCCAATGTAAAGAGAGAGTGGCTCCTATATAATGAGAGGAAGGCTCGTATGTAAAAAGAGAGAGCAACTCCTCTGTTAAAAGCACGGCTGTATAGTGGGCGCTCCCATCTATCTAGAGAGCAGCAGGTGTTTGCCCCCACAATAGGCGGCGGGATCCATCGTCCCCATTCAGGACAGTCGTTACAATGTGTCAGTGCAGATAATGTGGCGGCTCCTTACATTCTGCACATTGGATAGACCCCAAGATGGGAAATTATCATCAGGGGGAATTGTCCTCAGTAATGGAGTCTGATAACCTGAGCGGAGATCAGTGGGGTAAGAGCACCCCCTGGTGTGTAATAGTGGTACTACAGGAACTTATTAACGTCATTGTGAATCCAGACACCAACGATATGGGGCCAGAGGCGGCCGTCACACGCTGCAATATCTTGAACGATATCGTTTAAGTGATCTGCTTTTTGATCGCTTAAGCGATATCATTTGTGCATCGTTACGTGCGATCAAGCGATTTTACAATGTAAAATCGCTTGATCGTTAGATCGCAGATTTGTGAGCCGGAGCTCATATCAAGCGATAAACGCTTGATCAATCTGCCTCATCGTGGTGTGTGACACCACGATGAACGATCTCCCAGCGGCAGAGCCTATGCTGGGAGATGGTATCTATGGTAAACGTCGGGTTACTAAGCGCCGCGCGGCGCCTAGTAACCCGATGTGTACCATAGTTACCAGCGATCTCGCTGCTCCACATCGCTGGTGAGTCTGTCTGTGTGACATCTCACCAGCGATGTGAGCGATATTGTAAGCGATCGCGCGTGCACGTGATCGCTAACAATATCGTGCATAACATTGAAGCGTGTGACGACCGCCATACATACAGAAAGGCCATTATTGTGGGATGTTCCCTGTATACGGAGGGTCTTGTGGGGTGTTCCCTGTATACGGAGGGTCTTGTGGGGTGTTCCCTGTATACAGAGGGTCTTGTGTGGTTGTTCCCTGTATATGGAGGGTCTTGTGGGGTGTTCCCTGTATACGGAGGGTCTTGTGGGGTGTTCCCTGTATACGGAGGGTCTTGTGGGGTGTTCCCTGTATACGGAGGGTTTTGTGGGGTGTTCCCTGTATACAGAGGGTCTTGTGGGGTGTTCCCTGTATACGGAGGGTCTTGTGGGGTGTTCCCTGTATACGGAGGGTCTTGTGGGATGTTCCCTGTATACAGAGGGTCTTGTGGGGTGTTCCCTGTATACGGAGGGTCTTGTGGAGTGTTCCCGGTATATGGAGGGCCTTGTGGGATGTTCCCTGTATACGGAGGGTCTCGTGGGGTGTTCCCTGTATACGGAGGGTCTCGTGGGGTGTTCCCTGTATACGGAGGGTCTTGTGGGATGTTCCCTGTATACAGAGGGCCTTGCGGGGTGTTCCCTGTATACGGAGGGTCTTGTGGGGTGTTCCCTGTATACGGAAGGTCTTGTGGGCTGTTCCCTGTATACGGAGGGTCTTGTGGGCTGTTCCCTGTATACGGAGGGTCTTGTGGGGTGTTCCCTGTATATGGAGGGTCTTGTGGGGTGTTCCCTGTATACGGAGGGTCTTGTGGGGTGTTCCCTGTATACAGAGGGTCTTGTGGGGTGTTCTCTGTATCCGGAGGGTCTTGTGGGGTGTTCCCTGTATACAGAGGGTCTTGTGTGGTTGTTCCCTGTATACGGAGGGTCTTGTGGGGTGTTCTCTGTATCCAGAGGGTCTTGTGGGGTGTTCCCTGTATACGGAGGGTCTTGTGGGGTGTTCCCTGTATACGGAGGGTCTTGTGGGGTGTTCCCTGTATACAGAGGGTCTTGTGGGGTGTTCTCTGTATCCGGAGGGTCTTGTGGGGTGTTCCCTGTATACAGAGGGTCTTGTGTGGTTGTTCCCTGTATACAGAGGGTCTTGTGGGGTGTTCTCTGTATCCGGAGGGTCTTGTGGGGTGTTCCCTGTATACGGAGCGTCTTGTGGGGTGTTCCCTGTATACGGAGGGTCTTGTGGGGTGTTCCCTGTATACGGAGGGTCTTGTGGGGTGTTCCCTGTATACGGAGGGTCTTGTGGGGTGTTCCCTGTATACAGAGGGTCTTGTGGGGTGTTCCCTGTATACGGAGGGTCTTGTGGAGTGTTCCCGGTATATGGAGGGCCTTGTGTGGTGTTCCCTGTATACGGAGGGTCTCGTGGGGTGTTCCCTGTATACGGAGGGTCTCGTGGGGTGTTCCCTGTATACGGAGGGTCTTGTGGGATGTTCCCTGTATACAGAGGGCCTTGCGGGGTGTTCCCTGTATACGGAGGGTCTTGCGGGGTGTTCCCTGTATACGGAAGGTCTTGTGGGCTGTTCCCTGTATACGGAGGGTCTTGTGCGGTGTTCCCAGTATACGGAGGGTCTTGTGGGGTGTTCCCTGTATACGGAGGGTCTTGTGGGGTGCTCCCTGTATACGGAGGGTCTTGTGGGATGTTCCCTGTATACGGAGGGTCTTGTGGGGTGTTCCCGGTATACAGAGGGTCTTGTGGGGTGTTCTCTGTATATGGAAGGTCTTGTGGGGTGTTCACTGTATATGGAGGGTCTTGTGGGGTGTTCCCTGTATACGGAGGGTCTTGTGGAGTGTTCCCTGTATACGGAGGGTATTGTGGGGTGTTCCCTGTATACAGAGGGTCTTGTGGGGTGTTCCCTGTATACGGAGGGTCTTGTGGGGTGTTCCCTGTATATGGAGGGTCTTGTGGGGTGTTCCCTGTATACGGAGGGTCTTGTGGGATGTTCCTGGTATATGGAGGGTCTTGTGGGATGTTCCCTGTATACGGAGGGTCTTGTGGGGTGTTCCTTTATACGGAGGGTCTTGTGGGTGTTCCCTGTATACAGAGGGTCTTGTGGGGTGTTCCCTGTATACGGAGGGTCTTGCGGGGTGTTCCCTGTATACGGAGGGTCTTGTGGGGGTGTTCCCTGTATACGGAGGGTCTTGTTGGATGTTCTCTGTATACAGAGGGTCTTGTGGGGTGTTCCCTGTATACGGAGGGTCTTGTGGGGTGTTCCTGGTGTATGGAGGGGACCCCCTAGAAACGCCCTGAAACATGGCTATATGACATTGATTTGTCCTGAGGATGGGGATCAGGGAGCTCTGAAACACGTTGACTAATAAATCAATATTATATTCACCCTATGTCTCATGAAATACGGCAGTGCAGTTTTTAACTTTCATCCTCCCTACTTTAATTTTCTGATATAATGACCTTTGGGTTTTCATTGGCTGTATCATCAACATTAACATAAATAAACACTTGAAATACATGACTCTGGTTGTAATGTCTCTATATATTTTATATAGATTATATTGAATTACTGAATACTAAAATAAATGGACTTTTTGATCATATTCAAATTCATTGCGATGCACCTGTATAAACAGTGGGTACGGAAAGTATTCAGACCTCTTTACATTTTTCACTCTTTGTTTCATTGCAGCCATTTGGTAAATTCAAACAAGCTATTTTTTTTCTCATTAATGTACACTCTGCACCCCATCTTCACTGAGAAATACAGAAATGTAGATATTTTTGCAAATTTATTATAAAAGAAAAACTGAAATCTCCATGGTCATAAGTATTCAGCCCCTTTGCTCAGACACTCATATTTAAGTCACATGCTGTCCACTTCCTTGTGATCCTCCTTGAGATGGTTCTGCTCCTTCGGGCTTGGACACACTCTTCCGAGTTTGACTGAGGAGACTCTGAAAGGGTGGAGCAGTGACCCTGAACGCTTCTCCCTATCAGGACGGGGCTGTCAGCTGATTGTGTTTTTGGGCAGCTCCAGACTCCCCGTCCGAGAGGGAGAGGCCGTTCAGGGTCACGCTCCAGGCCTTTCAGAGTCTCCTCACCAGTAACACCATTTAACATGGAGTTAATGGTGAGGTGCAGTACCATCGAGTTGGCTGTCAACGCGCGATCGCTACAACGCTTGCGATATCGAAGTGAATAGCCTGCTATTCAACTCCGATATCGTTTGCATCGTTCCAGGATCGGTTGTACCTCAAACCGTAACGCGCACCGATATGGTCAACAACCACGTACTTTTTTGATTGGTCGGAGTTGGACCCGATACGCGGCGTTAAACCACTGAAGGGTGAGCAGTGACTGAACGCTTCTCCCTTGACGGGCTGTCAGCTGATGTGTTTTTGGGCAGCTCCAGACTCCCCGTCCAGAGAGGGAGAGGCCGTTCAGGGTCACTGCTCCAGCCCTTTCAGAGTCTCCTCAGTCAAACTCTGATGTAAATAGGAAAGTGTGTCCAAGCCCTTAATTGGAGTCCAGCTGTGTTTAATTACACAGATAGGACTTGATTTGGAAAGGCACAAACCTGTCTATATAAGACCTCACAGCTCACAGTGCATGTCAGACCAAATGAGAATCATGAGGTCAAAGGAACTGCCCAAGGAGCTCAGACACAGAATTGTGACAAGGCACAGATCTGGCCAAGGTTACAAAAGAATTTCTGCAGTACTCAAGGTTCCTAAGAGCACAGTGACCTCCATAATCCTTAAATGGCAGATGTTTGGGACCACCAGAAGTCTTCCTAGACCTGGCCGTCCAGCCAAACTGAGCAATCGTGGGAGAAGAGCCTTGGTGAGAGGTAAAGGAGAACCCCAAGATCACTGTGGCTGAGCTCCAGAGATGTAGTAGGGAGATGGGAGAAAGTTCCACAAAGTCACCTATCACTGCAGCCTCCACCAGTCGGGTCTTTATGGCAGAGTGGCCAGACGGAAGCCTCTCCTCAGTGCAAGACATATGAAAGCCGCATAGAGTTTACAAAAAAACACATGAAGGATCCCAGACTATGAGAAATAAGATTCTCTGGTCTGATGAGATGAAGATAGAACTTTCTGGTGATAATTGTAAGCGGTGGAGAAACTCAGGCCCTGCTCATCACCTGCCCAACACAATCCCAACAGTGAGACATGGTGGTGGCAGCATCGTGCTATGGGGGTGTTATCAGCTGCAGGGACAGGACGACTGGTTACAATTGAAGGAAACATGAATGTGGCCAAGTACAGAGATGTCCTGGAGGAAAACCTCTTCCAGAGCTGTCTTTTGGATGCAGTGCTGCACATCAAACAGTGGCATCTTTCATTATAGTGCCTCCTGCTGGCTACTAATGCACACAATTATGTTTCCTCAGGTTATTCTTCCAATTTCTGGTAATTATTGCAACAACGTGTTTCCTTTTATTATAGTGCCACCTACTGTTCATTATTGTACACAGCAATGTGTATCTTTGGTGATAGTGCCACCTGCAGTCTCTAGTGCACACAACAATGCATTTCCTTTGCTGATAGTGTCACCTGAAGATCCCCAGTCACATAGCAATGTGTTTCCTTTTGTTATAGTGCCACCTACTGATCATTATTGTACACAGCAATGTGTTTCCTTTTGTTATAGTGCCACCTACTGATCATTATTGTACACAGCAATGTGTTTCATTTGATGATAGTGCCACCTACAGCCAGTCTCTAGTGCACACAGCAATGTGTTTCCTTTGGTGATAGTGCCATTTGCAGGTCTCTAGTGCACACAGTAATATATTCCCTTTGGTGATAGTGCCATTCTACAAGTCTCTAGTGCAGAGGTCCCAATGTCAGTCCTCGAGGCCGAACCAGTGCAGGTTTCAGGATTTCCTTACTATTGCACAGGATTGGAATCATTGCCTGCTGTGCAATACTAAGGAGATCCTGAAAACCTGCACTGGTTCGGCCCTCGAGGACTGACATTGGGACCTCTGCTCTAGTGCACATAGCAGTGTATTTCCTTTGGCGATAGTGCCACTGCTGGTCTCTAGTGCACAAAGCATTGTGTATCCTTTGGTGATAGTGCCATCTATAGGTCTCTAGTGCACACAGCAGCGTGTTTCCTTTGGTGATAACATAGTATATACACCATATAGTATATATCCAAGTGCAACTCTAATAATGGCCGGCAGATTAAAATTAAAAGCCAAGCAGATGATGACACCAACTCACTTACCATAAACCGATTCAAGAGTCAAAGAAGCTTTATTGTCAGGACTAAATACACATTAGTTTTGCCAAAGCAAGTGTACAAAAGTGAGTAGGGATAGGGACTGTAGGGATGTTGGGTAGGGGCTGTAGGGAATGTGGATGGGGCAGATCCAGGGTGAGAAATCACCGAAATAGGTCATAAAACCTATAAAACAAACCTCACCAAAATGTAGCCATGTCAAATATCCATTGTGCCTAGCAGGAGGCTACCAGCTCCACTGGAAGGCAACACAAGTACCAGTCTCCCTCCTTGTCAGCATGGCTGGTCGCAGGTGCCACAACCGCCCCCATGCTTGGGTTGCAGGGGATTCAGACACCTGTGTTGCCTTCCAGTGGAGCTGGCAGCCTCCTGCTAGGTGCAATGGATATTTGACATGGCTACATTTTGGTCAGATCCAGGGTGAGGGCTATAAGAACAATGGATGGGGGCAGATCCAGGGTGAGGGCTATAAGAACAATGGATGGGGCAGATCCAGGGTGGGGGCTATAAGAACAATGGATGGGACAGATCCATGGTGGGGGCTATAAGAACAATGGATGGGGGCAGATCCAGGGTGGGGGCTATAAGAACAATGGATGGGGGCAGATCCAGGGTGGGGGCTATAAGAACAATGGATGGGGGCAGATCCAGGGTGGGGGCTATAAGAACAATGGATGGGGCAGATCCAGGGTGAGGGCTATAAGAACAATGGATGGGGGCAGATCCAGGGTGGGGGCTATAAGAACAATGGATGGGGCAGATCCAGGGTGGGGGCTATAAGAACAATGGATGGGGCAGATCCAGGGTGACGGCTATAAGAACAATGGATGGGGGCAGATCCAGGGTGGGGGCTATAAGAACAATGGATGGGGGCAGATCCAGGGTGAGGGCTATAAGAACAATGGATGGGGCAGATCCAGGGTGGGGGCTATAAGAACAATGGATGGGACAGATCCATGGTGGGGGCTATAAGAACAATGGATGGGGGCAGATCCAGGGTGGGGGCTATAAGAACAATGGATGGGGGCAGATCCAGGGTGGGGGCTATAAGAACAATGGATGGGGGCAGATCCAGGGTGGGGGCTATAAGAACAATGGATGGGGCAGATCCAGGGTGAGGGCTATAAGAACAATGGATGGGGCAGATCCAGGGTGGGGGCTATAAGAACAATGGATGGGGGCAGATCCAGGGTGGGGGCTATAAGAACAATGGATGGGGCAGATCCAGGGTGGGGGCTATAAGAACAATGGATGGGGCAGATCCAGGGTGGGGGCTATAAGAACAATGGATGGGGGCAGATCCAGGGTGGGGGCTATAAGAACAATGGATGGGGGCAGATCCAGGGTGGGGGCTATAAGAACAATGGATGGGGCAGATCCAGGGTGACGGCTATAAGAACAATGGATGGGGGCAGATCCAGGGTGACGGCTATAAGAACAATGGATGGGGGCAGATCCAGGGTGGGGGCTATAGAAGTCCATGTCATATCATAGTTCTCTTTCTCGCAGTCTATGACATTCGCTCACATACCACGCTGCTATCTCCACTGCTCTCTCTTCTTCTCCCAGCAGAATATATGCTTTCTTTTCTTCACCTATGCTTTCTTTTCTTCACCTATGCTTTCTTTTCTTTCTAAACCTATACAACAATGTCACCGTCATGGTGCAAGGGACAGAGGACAATCTGCAGCACTTTGAAAACCATTTTCTCATATCAGAGAACAGGCACAAATCCTTAAAGAGCAACAACCCCCAGCGGCCATTTCTGATGCTCACATCTCTACAGAGACCTCCAGGCACAGCTCCTCAACCCCCAACACTTCACACCTCTCACCTGAGACCATCAGAGATATTGTTTACCTCAAGAAGAAAGAGACTTGGTCCAAATTAATGCCCCCTTCACACTAGCTTTTTTGTCTGGATCCGGCGGATCCGGCCAAAAAAAACGCATCTTCTGGGGGTCCCGCCTAACGGCTGCACTTGCGGCACACTTGCGGCAAGCCCCATGCATTGTCTATGGGGCTTGCGGTATGGTGTGGAAGGTGAGGCCGCGAAAAAAGTTCTCCTGCCTGCCGCTGATCTCCTGGAGAGAGAGACTCTATGGAGATTTCTATGTGATCCGCAGTGCTCACCTGCACTCTCATGCAGATGACACTGTGGATCCAGTAACCTCCATTCATTTGTTGTGCCCATGAGGACGCTTGCGTAGGAAGCGAGCGCTCTCAGACGCACAAAAAAATGCAACATTTTGCGTTCGGAGGGCGCTTACAAAAAAAGGCATCCGAACACAAACGCATACCAAGGCGGCCAAAAGCAGACACAATGCATTCCCATGTTAAACATAGGAACGCAGTGCGCATGCGCATGGCCGTGTTCAGAGACGCTGCATCTCAAACGTAAATGTGAACCCGGCCTTAGAGATACAAATGACCAAGTAACAAATGAGATGAAGAAACTGAAACGTGAGTACAGGTCAGCTCTACAGAGAGAGAAGACGTGTGAATTACAAAAAGACAACGATAGACTCGGAAAGAAGATCGTAGAACTAAAAAGACAGACCCCCGGACATGAGAACCAGCAGGAGGCAATGGAAACAAGCCAGAGAGCAGACAACATGGCCACCACTGACCGGAATGTGGAGATACCAAATAATACAACAATAACCAACAACATGAACGATCCTGAAACCAATAGAAGTGAACCAGAAATGGAAGAGAGAAGGGGACCCACCTCCAGCAGAACCAGCACCGTAACCCACCCAAGACATCACAAGATATTCTCCTAATTATGGACTCAAGTAGGAAGTACCTGAATGCACAACGGCTATTGCCAGGAAAACGGGTGACTAAACTTCACTGTGCCACTACTGAACAGAGGTCATCAATAATCCACAGTTTACCAACCCAAACCATATACTAATACACACGGGTACAAACAACCTGCCAGACCAGCACCAGCAGATCACAGGACAACCGATCCAATTAGCAAAGATGGCAAAACTAGAATTCCAGATTCCAGCAAAATCATTCTGTCATCTCCAGGGGTGCACCAAGCCCCACTGCCGCCTGAACCGCGGCAGTGATTACGGGGGGGTGGGGGTGGGGGTGCTGGTGGAGCCCAGCGCTGCCGCCCCTTCTGCATGCATTGGTCCCGCGGCATTGATTACGGGGGGGGGTGCTGGTGGAGCCCAGTGCTGCCGCTCCTTCTGCATGCATTGGTCCCCAGACGGGTCGCCACTGCCGCCTGAGCCGCGGCAGTGATTACCGGGCGCGGCAGTGATTACCGGGGGGGGGGGGGGGGGGGGGGGGGTGCGCTGCCGCCCCTTTTGTACTGGTCCTCCGCCGGGTCGCCGCTTACCTGCGGTGTGCGGGGTGAGTGGCCGGCGCCATGACAGGGGGGGGCTGTTTGCATGAGGCGCCGCCCCCTTCTGCACTGCCGCTCCCCCTGCCTCTTGCCGCCTGAATGACAGGGCTCACACTGTCCAATGGACGGTGCGGCCCTGGTCATCTCTGCTCCCAACAAAGGACATATCCTGGCAAACCACCCAAAGCATCAATATGGACCTGACCGGGAGGAGCAAACGTGATCCTGGCACAACACCTCTCCATAAACCACCATCACCTCTATGACAAACAAGGGGTCAGCCTCCTGGCCAAAGAGCTGACAGACATCGTACTAAACAGAGACCCCAGGCCTGGATCCAACAGTGACCATAATCACTGAAAGACCCCTGACAATGAAAACCCCAATCCTATCTACAGAAGCTGGAAACAAAGCTCTCCACCCAAAATCAGACCATCAGAGGAGGAGACCACCGACCCCTCACAGACACATGCAGAGCAGAGATATGGAGGGGATAAAGACCCTGCTCAGCGCACTGTGCAGGAAACTAATGTGACTGGATGGAAAATAAAGGCAACTCTTTGAATGAGAAGATGTGCCCAAACTTTTGGTCTGTACTTTATTAGGGCTTTATGGTAGTGGGAGCTTGGATTGCTCCTATGTAGGTGAGCCCTGAATGACAGCGCCCCCTTCAGAACCATTAGGTGTAGAGGGAATCTCCCCAGCGCAGCCTGACAGGCATTGTTGGAGGTCTCTGATGGACCTGGAGAAGGGGCTAGCAGAACTTCAGGTGGGATATCTCTGTTGGTCTGGAATCCTGCCTTATGTATGGTTAGGGATCTATGGGAGTCAGCCACACTGGAGACATACAAGCACTGGAGTCCCACCTTGACCAGTCTGGGTAGGGTGAGGACCCCAGACTTCGCTGCCATACAGGAGGATTGGGGCGATGATGGAGTCAAAGATTCTTAACCATATCCTGACTGGCGGCTCCAGATGAGTTTCCTTCGGATGGCAGAGAAGGTTTTGCAGATCTTGTCTTTCAGGGTCTCTATGGCTTGTTTGAAGCTCCCTGACCGGTGAATCTCTAGGCCCAGGTAGGTATATTTCTCCATTCCTGTGAGGGCGCAGTTGTGATCAGTGGTGTGGTGTAGGGTCTAGATGTGGTCAGTGGTGCGGTGCGGGGTCTAGATGTGGTCAGTGGTGTGGTGTAGGGTATAGATGTGGTCAGTGGTGCGGTGCGGGGTCTAGATGTGGTCAGTGGTGCGGGGTATAGATGTGGTCAGTGGTGCGGGGTATAGATGTGGTCAGTGGTGCGGGGTATAGATGTGGTCAGTGGTGCGGTGCGGGGTATAGATGTGGTCAGTGGTGTGGGGTATAGATGTGGTCAGTGGTGTGGGGTATAGATGTGGTCAGTGGTGCGGTGCGGGGTATTGATGTGGTCAGTGGTGCGGTGCGGGGTATAGATGTGGTCAGTGGTGCGGTGCGGGGTGTAGATGTGGTCAGTGGTGCGGTGGTTCGGCATGAACCCTGCTTGGCTCTTGCTGAGGACATGAGGAGACTGAGGATCCTCTTGTTCAGGATACTGTTGAACAGTTTTTCCCCAGTTGCTGCTGACACATCTGCCTCTGTAGGTGGCTGGGCCATACCTGTCCCCACTCTTGTGGATGGGTCATACCTGTCCCCACTCTGTAGGTGGCTGGGTCATACCTGTCCCCACTCTTGTGGCTGGGTCATACCTGTCCCACTCTTGTGGCTGGGCCATACCTGTCCCCACTCTTGTGGATGGGTCATACCTGTCCCCACTCTTGTGGATGGGTCATACCTGTCCCCACTCTTGTGGATGGGTCATACCTGTCCCCACTCTTGTGGATGGGTCATACCTGTCCCCACTCTTGTGCCTGGGTCATACCTGTCCCCACTCTTGTGGCTGGGTCATACCTGTCCCCACTCTTGTGGCTGGGTCATACCTGTCCCCACTCTTGTGGCTGGGCCATACCTGTCCCCACTCTTGTGGCTGGGCCATACCTGTCCCCACTCTTGTGGATGAGTCATACCTGTCCCCACTCTTGTGGCTGGGTCATACCTGTCTCCACTCTTGTGGCTGGGCCATACCTGTCCCCACTCTTGTGGATGGGTCATACCTGTCCCCACTCTTGTGGCTGGGTCATACCTGTCCCCACTCTTGTGGATGGGTCATACCTGTCCCCACTCTTGTGGCTGGGTCATACCTGTCCCCACTCTTGTGGCTGGGTCATACCTGTCTCCACTCTTGTGGCTGGGTCATACCTGTCCCCACTCTTGTGGATGGGTCATACCTGTCTCCACTCTTGTGGATGGGTCATACCTGTCTCCACTCTTGTGGATGGGTCATACCTGTCCCCACTCTTGTGGCTGGGTCATACCTGTCTCCACTCTTGTGGCTGGGTCATACCTGTCCCCACTCTTGTGGCTGGGCCATACCTGTCCCCACTCTTGTGGCTGGGTCATACCTGTCCCCACTCTTGTGGCTGGGTCATACCTGTCCCCACTCTTGTGGCTGGGTCATACCTGTCCCCACTCTTGTGGCTGGGTCATACCTGTCTCCACTCTTGTGGCTGGGCCATACCTGTCCCCACTCTTGTGGATGGGTCATACCTGTCCCCACTCTTGTGGCTGGGTCATACCTGTCTCCACTCATGTGGCTGGGCCATACCTGTCCCCACTCTTGTGGATGGGTCATACCTGTCCCCACTCTTGTGGCTGGGTCATACCTGTCCCCACTCTTGTGGATGGGTCATACCTGTCCCCACTCTTGTGGCTGGGTCATACCTGTCCCCACTCTTGTGGCTGGGTCATACCTGTCTCCACTCTTGTGGATGGGTCATACCTGTCCCCACTCTTGTGGATGGGTCATACCTGTCTCCACTCTTGTGGATGGGTCATACCTGTCCCCACTCTTGTGGATGGGTCATACCTGTCCCCACTCTTGTGGATGGGTCATACCTGTCCCCACTCTTGTGGCTGGGTCATACCTGTCCCCACTCTTGTGGATGGGTCATACCTGTCCCCACTCTTGTGGCTGGGTCATACCTGTCCCCACTCTTGTGGCTGGGTCATACCTGTCTCCACTCTTGTGGATGGGTCATACCTGTCCCCACTCTTGTGGATGGGTCATACCTGTCCCCACTCTTGTGGCTGGGTCATACCTGTCCCCACTCTTGTGGCTGGGTCATACCTGTCCCCACTCTTGTGGCTGGGTCATACCTGTCCCCACTCTTGTGGATGGGTGTGATGAGGCCTTGGTTCCAGGTACGAGGGACGTAGCCGGCTCTCAGCATAATATTGAAGAGTGTAACCATTGCAGCCTGTATATCTGGTGGGCTGCACTCTAGCATTTGTGGTAGGATCCATCCAGCCCACCGGCTTCTCTACATCTTATGGAGGAGATCCTCTCGGCTTCTTCCTGTAATGTTATAGGTGTATCCACAGGGTTTTGGAGATGTTTGATTTTTTCCTCCATTGCTTTTAGTTTTCCCATTATGTTTTCCTGTTCTTGGCTTAGTTCTTCCTTTGGGATGTCTTTATAGAGGTCTCTGAAGTTCTGGACGAACTCTGATGCCACCCAATAAAGATAGCAATCCTCAAAGCCATTATCGACTCTTTAAAGAGATCCTGTCACCTCCAAAACGCCTCATAAGCTAGCAACACATGTCCCTGCAGCATATTATCTCTAATCTCACACTTCTTTTGTCCCCTTAGGCGGCCGTCACACGCTGAGATATCGTGCAAGATATCGTTTGAAAGCGGCAGATTAAACATCGCGTAAGCAATGTCTGTGCGTGTGACGGGCAGATACGACGAGCGATATCTGATCAAATCGCTAAATCGTGATCTGAGGTTCGGTTCTCAGATCTAGCGATGAGCGATTTGACGATCTGTCTCATCGTGGTGTATAACACCACGATGAGCGATCTCCCAGCGGCAGAGCCTATGCTGGGAGATGGTAACTATGGTACACGTCGGGTAACTAAGCGACGCGCGGCGCCTAGTTACCCGATGTGTACCATAGTTACCAGCGAGATCGCGGCTCCACATCGCTGGTGAGTCTGTCTGTGTGACAGCTCACCAGCGATGTGAGCGATATTGTAAGCGATTGCGCGTGCACGTGATCGCTTACAATATCGCTAGAGATATCTCAGCGTGTGACGGCCGCCTTAAAAGCATTCTGTGAAAGTGGAGAAAAACGTGTTAATACTCATTAGTGATTATAATTAGCAGGGGCTATACTCTTTAGTCACCAGGACATGTTGTTTTGCAGCCTCGAGGATCCACCCTCTCAGTGTAGCTTCTGCTGTGATGTGGAGCTGAAGGCAGGACTAATGATTTGCATTCTGTGAGTGATAGAGAGGGCAAAGCCTGCAGAAGCAGAGCAACACAGACAGAGAGAGGGTGGATCATTCAGGCTGCAAAACAACACGCCCTAAGGGCTAAAGAGTATAGCCCCTGCTAATTATAATCACTAATGAGTGAGTATTAAAACGTTTTTCTGCACTTTCACAGGATGCTTTTAGGAGACAAAAGACGTGTGAGATTAGTGATGGGATGCTGCAGGGACATGTTTTGCTAGCTTAGGAGTTGTTCTGGAGGTGACAGGATCCCTTTAACAAGCCTTTTAATATGACTTGGGATTTGTGCCAGATCAGAACCCCAAACCACAGACGCGAAGCTCTCAGCAAAATGGGTCTGTCAGCCTGAACACTGCAGTCCCCAGGAATCTGCCCGGGAGCGCAAAAAAGTAATCAACGGCCCCTGCTCTAGGGCCTCCTGATCACAGTGTTGGCACAGTCTTTCCTCCCTGGGCTTGTAGCTCTGCCTGTGTCGGCTGGATTTGATGGCCAGACTGTGGGCACTGAGTCTATATCAGCTCAGGATCCTATGGTCTCTGGGGTCCGGGAGTTTCTCCAGATGTGGGGCCAGTCTGTAGTCTCTGAGCTCCAGGAGTTTCTCCAGATATGGGGCCAGTCTGTAGTCTCTGGGGTCCGGGAGTTTCTCCAGATATGGGGCCAGTCTGTAGTCTCTGGGGTCTGGGGGTTTCTCCAGATATGGGGCCAGTCTGTAGTCTCTGAGCTCCAGGAGTTTCTCCAGATATGGGGCCAGTCTGTAGTCTCTGGGGTCCGGGAGTTTCTCCAGATATGGGGCCAGTCTGTAGTCTCTGGGGTCCGGGAGTTTCTCCAGATATGGGACCAGTCTGTAGTCTCTGGGGTCCGGGAGTTTCTCCAGATATGGGGCCAGTCTGTAGTCTCTGGGGTCCGGGAGTTTCTCCAGATATGGGGCCAGTCTGTAGTCTCTGGGGTTCGGGGGTTTCTCCATATATGGGGCCAGTCTGTAGTCTCTGGGGTCCGGGAGTTTCTCCAGATATGGGCCCAGTCTGTAGTCACTTGGGTCCGGGAGTTTCTCCAGATATGGGGCCAGTCTGTAGTCTCTGGGGTCCGGGAGTTTCTCCAGATATGGGGCCAGTCTGGGGTCTCTGGGGTCTGGGAGTTTCTCCAGATATGGGGCCGGTCTGTAGTCTCTGGGGTCTGGGAGTTTCTCCAGATATGGGGCCAGTCTGTAGTCTCTGGGGTCTGGAAGTTTCTCCAGATATGGGGCCAGTCTGTAGTCTCTGGGGTCCGGGAGTTTCTCCAGATATGGGGCCAGTCTGTAGTCTCTGGGGTCTGGAAGTTTCTCCAGATATGGGGCCAGTCTGTAGTCTCTGGGGTCCGGGAGTTTCTCCAGATATGGGGCCAGTCTGTAATCTCTGGGGTCCAGGGTTTCTCCAGATATGGGGCCAGTCTGGGGTCCGGGGGTTTCTCCAGATATGGGGCCAGTCTGTAGTCTCTGGGGTCCGGGAGTTTCTCCAGATATGGGGCCAGTCTGTGGTCTCTGGGGTCTGGGAGTTTCTCCAGATATGGGGCCAGTCTGTAGTCTCTGGGGTCCAGGAGTTTCTCCAGATATGGGGCCAGTCTGTAGTCTCTGGGGTCCAGGAGTTTCTCCAGATATGGGTCCAGTCTGTAGTCTCTGGGGTCTGGGGGTTTCTCCAGATATGGGGCCAGTCTGTAGTCTCTGGAGTCCAGGAGTTTCTCCAGATATGGGGCCAGTCTGTAATCTCTGGGGTCCAGGTGTTTTCTCCAGATATGGGGCCAGTCTGTAGTCTCTGGGGTCCGGGAGTTTCTCCACATATGGGGCCAGTCTGTAGTCTCTGGGGTCCGGGAGTTTCTCCAGATATGGGGTCAGTCTGTAGTCTCTGGGGTCCGGGAGTTTCTCCAGATATGGGGCCAGTCTGTAGTCTCTGGGGTCCGGGAGTTTCTCCAGATATGGGACCAGTCTGTAGTCTCTGGGGTCCGGGAGTTTCTCCAGATATGGGGCCAGTCTGTAGTCTCTGGGGTCCGGGAGTTTCTCCAGATATGGGGCCAGTCTGTAGTCTCTGGGGTTCGGGGGTTTCTCCATATATGGGGCCAGTCTGTAGTCTCTGGGGTCCGGGAGTTTCTCCAGATATGGGCCCAGTCTGTAGTCACTTGGGTCCGGGAGTTTCTCCAGATATGGGGCCAGTCTGTAGTCTCTGGGGTCCGGGAGTTTCTCCAGATATGGGGCCAGTCTGGGGTCTCTGGGGTCTGGGAGTTTCTCCAGATATGGGGCCGGTCTGTAGTCTCTGGGGTCTGGGAGTTTCTCCAGATATGGGGCCAGTCTGTAGTCTCTGGGGTCTGGAAGTTTCTCCAGATATGGGGCCAGTCTGTAGTCTCTGGGGTCCGGGAGTTTCTCCAGATATGGGGCCAGTCTGTAGTGTATGGGGTCCGGGAGTTTCTCCAGATATGGGGCCAGTCTGTAGTCTCTGGGGTCCGGGAGTTTCTCCAGATATGGGGCCAGTCTGTAGTCTCTGGGGTCCGGGAGTTTCTCCAGATATGGGGCCAGTCTGTAGTCTCTGGGGTCTGGAAGTTTCTCCAGATATGGGGCCAGTCTGTAGTCTCTGGGTCCGGGAGTTTCTCCAGATATGGGGCCAGTCTGTAGTCTCTGGGGTCCGGGAGTTTCTCCAGATATGGGGCCAGTCTGTAATCTCTGGGGTCCAGGAGTTTCTCCAGATATGGGGCCAGTCTGGGGTCCGGGGGTTTCTCCAGATATGGGGCCAGTCTGTAGTCTCTGGGGTCCGGGAGTTTCTCCAGATATGGGGCCAGTCTGTGGTCTCTGGGGTCTGGGAGTTTCTCCAGATATGGGGCCAGTCTGTAGTCTCTGGGGTCCAGGAGTTTCTCCAGATATGGGGCCAGTCTGTAGTCTCTGGGGTCCAGGAGTTTCTCCAGATATGGGTCCAGTCTGTAGTCTCTGGGGTCTGGGGGTTTCTCCAGATATGGGGCCAGTCTGTAGTCTCTGGAGTCCAGGAGTTTCTCCAGATATGGGGCCAGTCTGTAATCTCTGGGGTCCAGGTGTTTCTCCAGATATGGGGCCAGTCTGTAGTCTCTGGGGTCCAGGAGTTTCTCCAGATATGGGTCCAGTCTGTAGTCTCTGGGGTCTGGGGGTTTCTCCAGATATGGGGCCAGTCTGTAGTCTCTGGAGTCCAGGAGTTTCTCCAGATATGGGGCCAGTCTGTAATCTCTGGGGTCCAGGTGTTTCTCCAGATATGGGGCCAGTCTGTAGTCTCTGGGGTCCGGGAGTTTCTCCACATATGGGGCCAGTCTGTAGTCTCTGGGGTCCGGGAGTTTCTCCAGATATGGGGTCAGTCTGTAGTCTCTGGGGTCCGGCAGTTTCTCCAGATATGGGGCCAGTCTGTAGTCTCTGGGGTCCGGGAGTTTCTCCAGATATGGGGCCAGTCTGTAGTCTCTGGGGTCCGGGAGTTTCTCCAGATATGGGGCCAGTCTGTAGTCTCTGGGGTCCGGGCGTTTCTCCAGATATGGGGCCAGTCTGTAGTCTCTGGGGTCCGGGGGTTTCTCCAGATATGGGGCCAGTCTGTAGTCTCTGGGGTCTGGGAGTTTCTCCAGATATGGGGCCAGTCTGTAGTCTCTGGGGTCCAGGAGTTTCTCCAGATATGGGGCCAGTCTGTAGTCTCTGGGGTCCGGCAGTTTCTCCAGATATGGGGCCAGTCTGTAGTCTCTGGGGTCTGGGAGTTTCTCCAGATATGGGGCCAGTCTGTAGTCTCTGGGGTCCGGGGGTTTCTCCAGATATGGGGTCAGTCTGTAGTCTCTGGGGTCCGGGGGTTTCTCCAGATATGGGGCCATGATGTAGTCTCTCTGTAGACTTCGGTATATGGTCAGTTTCTGTGAGGTGAATATATCGTTCTTTCAGTCACTGACATACCTCTGCTGGCCCTCATCTACCATCTTCCTGATTCTGGCTTTTGTCAGGTTGTTGTGAGTTGTGTTCTGGTCTGGTTGGATTGTGGTGAGCTGTTCCAGGGATCCCAGTTTGGGTGAGCTGTTCCAAGGATCCCAGTTTGGGTGAGCTGTTTCAGGGATCCCAGTTTGGGTGAGCTGTTCCAGGGATCCCAGTTTGGGTGAGCTGTTCCAGGGATCCCAGTTTGGGTGAGCTGTTCCAGGGATCCCAGTTTGGGTGAGCTGTTCCAGGGATCCCAGTTTGGGTGAGCTGTTCCAGGGATCCCAGTTTGGGTGAGCTGTTTCAGGGGTCCTGGTTTGGGTGAGCTGTCCTGAGGGTCCAGGTTTGGGTGAGCTGTTCTGAGGGCGCCGGCTTGGGTGAGCTGTGCTGGGGTTCCCGGTTTGGGTGAGCTGTTCCTAGGGTCTTGATTGGGTGAGTTTTTCTGGGGATCCCGGATTGGGTGACCTGTTCTGAGGATCCCGGTTTGGGTGAGCTGTTCTGGGGATCCCGGATTGGGTGACCTGTTCTGGGGATCCCGGATTGGGTGAGCTTTTCTGGGGATCTCGGTTTGGGTGAGCTGTTCCGGGAATCCCGGTGTGGGTGAGCTGTTCCGGGGATCCCGGTTTGGGTGAGCTGTTCCGAGGGTCCTGATTTGGGTGAGCTGTTCCGAGGGTCCTGATTTGGGTGAGCTGTTCCGAGGGTCCTGGTTTGGGTGAGCTGTTTCGGGGATCCTGGCTTGGGTGAGCTGTTCCGAGGGTCCTGGTTTGGGTGAGCTGTTCCGAGGGTCCTGGTTTGGGTGAGCTGTTCCGAGGGTCCTGGTTTGGGTGAGCTGTTCCGAGGGTCCTGGTTTGGGTGAGCTGTTCTGGGGATCCTGGTTTGTGTGAGCTGTTCCGGGGATCCTGGTTTGGGTGAGCTGTTCCGAGGATCCCGGTGTGGGTGAGCTGTTCTGGGGATCCCGGTTTGGGTGAGCTGTTCCGAGGGTCCTGGTTTGGGTGAGCTGTTCCGAGGGTCCCGGTTTGGGTGCGCTGTTCCTAGGGTCCCGGTTTGGGTGAGCTGTTCGGGGGATCTTGGTTTGAGTGAGCTGTTCCGGGAATCCTGTTTGGATGAGCTGTTCTGAGGATCCTGGTTTTTCTGTTTCACCTACATGTATCAGAGCTTTATAGTGATAGGAGCTTGGATTGGAGCCTGGAATGATAGCGCCCTCTTCAGGACATGGAGAAGGGTCGTACAGAATTCGAGGTGGAAAATTCCCTGTTGGACTGGAATCCCACCTTGACCGGTCTGTGTGGGTGTGAGGACCCCAGACTTCGCCGCATAACTTCGATTGTGTCGAAGATCTTTAGCCATATCCTCACTGGCGGCTCCAGATGAGTTTCCTTCAGATGGCAGAGAAGGTTTTGCAGGCCTTGTCCTTCAGGGTCTCTATGGCTTGTTTGAAGCTCCCTGACCGGTGAATCTCCAGGCCCAGGTAGGTATATTTCTCCATTCCTGTGAGGGCGCAGTAGTTTAGGATAAATGGCGGGTGCTGGTCTGATCTTCTCCTTCTCCTCTGGAGCACCATGATGTTGGCTTTCTTTAGGTTGACCGGTAGGGCCCAGGTGGAGCTGAATTTCTCTAGGATTTTCAGGTTGTCTTGGAGGCCTTTCTCAGTTGGTGACAGCAGCAGCAGGTCATCTGCATACAGCAGGAATTTCACCTCGGCGTCGTAGAGGGTGAGACCTGGTGCGGTGGAGGATTCCAGAGAGGTAGCTGCTCGTTGATGTAAATGTTGAACGTTGGACTTAGGCTGCAGGCTTGTCTGACTCCGCGGCTCTGCTGGAATAAGCCGTTCTTCTACTGTTCACCCTCACTCTGCAGCGGTTCTCGGTGTAGCAGCTCCTGATGACATCGTAGGCCTTTCCTCCTATTCCGCTCTCCAGCAGTTTCAGGAATAAGCCCGGGTGCCACACTGAACCAAAGGCCTTATTAAAGTCCACGAAACAGGCGTATATCTTCCCGTTCTTTGTATTGTGGCCGTGTCTCAGAATGAGGCTGTGCAGGGTCTAGATGTGGTCAGTGGTGCGGTGCGGGGTATAGATGTGGTCAGTGGTGCGGTGCGGGGTATAGATGTGGTCAGTGGTGCGGTGCGGGGTATAGATGTGGTCAGTGGTGTGGTGTGGGGTATAGATGTGGTGCGGGGTATAGATATGGTCAGTGGTGCGGTGCAGGGTCTAGATGTGGTCAGTGGTGCGGTGCAGGGTATAGATATGGTCAGTGGTGTGGTGCGGGGTATAGATATGGTCAGTGGTGCGGTGCAGGGTATAGATGTGGTCAGTGGTGCGGTGTATAGATGTGGTCAGTGGTGCCGTGCGGGGTATAGATGTGGTCAGTGGTGCAGTGCGGAGTCTAGATGTGGTCAGTGGTGCGGTGCGGGGTATACCCTGTTTCCCCGAAAATAAGTCACCCCCGAATATAAGTTAGGGCAGGGCTGGCGCAGAATTTTCCAATATAAGTCATACCCCGATTATAAGACAGGGTGACTTATTTTCGGGGAATATAAGACAGGGTACCGATAAAGTGCCATTTTTGCCCATTGCATGTTTTACCTGTGTCTCCGCTGTCCCACTGGCCCCGCTGTCCTCCGTGGGCTCCCCTCTGCCCTCAGGTGCAGCCGCAGGTCCGCTGTCCCCCGTGGGCTCCCCTCTGCCCTCAGGTGCCGCAGGTAACCCCGAGGACATAGGGTTAATCTTGTGCGCATGTCGCCCCGGCCTGACGTCACCGCTGCCGGCAGGAGCTTCTGATTGGCCAGCGGCTCCCCAGCATCTCGAGCGCTGATTGGCTCAGCGGCTCGAGTGCTGATTGGCCAGAAGCTCCTGCATGAAGAAGCATCTGGACAACGCCCTGCACCGCGGAGGAATCCATAGCCCGAGGCCGCCATTACCCTAAAAAGTAAGGATGTTTCCTTGCCGACTTGCCCATTAAAACCGCAATTCCGCCGCACAGCCGACTTGCGGCACACTTGCGGCACATTGCGGCAGGTCCCCATACAATGTACGGTACTGTATGGGACACTTGCGGCAAGGTGCGGTTACCGCACCTTTGCCGCACCTTGCCGCAAGTGTCCCATACAGTACCGTACATTGTATGGGGACCTGCCGCAAGTATGCCGCAAGTGTGCCGCAAGTCGGCTGTGCGGTGGAATTGCGGTTTTAACGGTACTGTGCTGGAGGCTGCAGTGGCATACTGTATGGGGCTGGGACTTTTCATTTTTGTCATTTTTTTTTTAATATAAGTCATACCCCGAATATAAGACAGGGTGGGACTTTTGGGGGTAAAATTAATATAAGACACTGTCTTAAATTCGGGGAAACACGGTAGATGTGGTCAGGGGTGCGGTGCTGGGTATAGATGTGGTCAGTGGTGCGGTGCGGGGTTTAGATGTGGTCAGTGGTGCGGTGCGGGGTCTAGATGTGGTCAGTGGTGCGGGGTATAGATGTGGTCAGTGGTGCGGTGCGGAGTCTAGATGTGGTCAGTGGTGCGGGGTATAGATGTGGTCAGTGGTGCGGTGCAGGGTATAGATGTGGTCACTGGTGCGGTGCGGGGTATAGTTGTGGTCAGTGGTGCAGTGCGGAGTCTAGATGTGGTCAGTGGTGCGGTGCAGGGTATAGATGTGGTCAGTGGTGCAGTGCGGGGTATAGATGTGGTCAGTGCTGCGGTGCGGGGTATAGTTGTGGCCAGTGGTGCGGTGCGGGTATAGATGTGGTCAGTGGTGCGGTGCGGGGTATAGATGTGGTCAGTGGTGCGGTGCAGGGTATAGTTGTGGTCAGTGGTGCGGTGCAGGGTATAGATGTGGTCAGTGGTGCGGTGCGGGGTATAGATGTGGTCAGTGGTGCGGTGCGGGGTATAGATGTGGTCAGTGGTGCGGTGCGGGGTATAGATGTGGTCAGTGGTGCGGTGCGGGGTCTAGATGTGGTCAGTGGTGCGGTGCGGGGTATAGATGTGGTCAGTGGTGCGGTGCGGGGTCTAGATGTGGTCAGTGGTGCGGTGAAGGGTCTAGATGTGGTCAGTGGTGCGGGGTCTAGATGTGGTCAGTGGTGCGGGGTCTAGATGTGGTCAGTGGGGCGGTGCGGGGTATAGATGTGGTCAGTGGTGCGGTGCGGGGTATAGATGTGGTCAGTGGTGCGGTGCAGGGTATAGATGTGGTCAGTGGTGCGGTGCGGGGTATAGATGTGGTCAGTGGTGCGGTGCGGGGTATAGATGTGGTCAGTGGTGCGGTGCGGGGTATAGATGTGGTCAGTGGTGCGGGGTATAGATGTGGTCAGTGGTGCGGTGGTTCGGCATGAACCCTGCTTGGCTCTTGCTGAGGACGTTGTGCTCGGTGAGGAAGGTGTGGATCCTCTTGTTCAGGATACTGTTGAACAGTTTTCCCCGGTTGCTGCTGACACATCTGCCTCTGTAGGTGGCCGAGCCATACCTGTCCCCACTCTTGTGGATGGGTGTGATGAGGCCTTGGTTCGAGGTACAATGTATTTCCTTTGCTGATAGTGCCTCCTACTGGTCTCTAATGTACACAGCAATGTGTTTTCTTTAGTGATAGTGCCTCCTGCCGGTCTCTAGTGTACACAGCAATGTATATCTTTTGGTGATAGTTCCACCTGCTGGTCTCTAGTGCACACAGCAACGTGTATCCTTTGGTGATAGGGCCACCTGCTGGTCTCCAGTGTACACAGCAATGTGTTTTCTTTAGTGATAGTGCCTCCTGCTGGTCTCTAGTGCACACAGCAATGTACAGTCATGGCCAAAAGTTTTAAGAATGACACCAAAATGATATTTTCCCATGATCTGCTGCCCTCTGGTTTTTATTTGTGTTTGTCTGATATTTATATCACATACAGAAATATAATTGCAATCATATTATGATACCAAAAGGTTATATTGACAGAATGAGTTAATGCAGCAAGTCAATATTGGCAGTGTGGACCCTTCTTCAGGACTTCTGCAATTCTCCCTGGCTGCTCTCAATCAACTTCTGGACCAAATCCTGACTGATAGCGTCCATTCTTCCATTCTTGCATAATCAATGCTTGCATTTTGCCAGAATATGTTGGTTTTTGTTTGTCCACCCGTCTCTTGATGATTGACCACACGCAGGGCCGGGACGATAGCTAGGCGATCCTAGGCGATCGCCTAGGGCGCCATCTTGTGGAGGGCGCATTTTTTCCACATGAGGGGCCCATTGTCCGCCCCCTGGGGGGGCCCCGCGCCCCCTGGGGGGCCCCGTTCCGGCCGCCGGCGCCCGCGCCGGCCAAGGAGGAGGGATGACGGGACTTCCTGTCCTGCAGCTCTGCCCGCCCCTCCTCTCCTCCTTACATCAGACGCACGCACGGAGGCCGCGGTGAGTGTTCAAAGGTGCGCGCCTCCCCCCCGGCCCCCGCATACTAGGCCCTGTATACAGCACCACTGGGGCTGCTGTATAACCCCTGGGGCTGCTGTATAACCACTGGGGCTGCTGTATTACCCCTGGGGCTGCTGTATAAACCCTGGGGCTGCTGTATAACCCCTGGGGCTGCTGTATAACCCCTGAGGCTGCTGTATTACCCCTGGGGCTGCTGTATAACCCCTGGGTCTGCTGTATTACCCCTGGGGCTGCTGTATTAACCCTGGGGCTGCTGTATAACCCCTGGGGCTGCTGTATAACCCCTGGGGCTGCTGTATAACCCCTGGGGCTGTTGTATTACCCCTGGGGCTGTTGTATTACCCCTGGGGCTGCTGTATAACCCCTGGGGCTGCTGTATAACCCCTGGGGCTGCTGTATAACCCCTGGGGCTGCTGTATTACCCCTGGGGTCTGTATATACCACTGGGGAGGCTGATGTATACCACACTGCTGGGGGCTGTATACCTGTGTTGGGGTCCACCCTCGGCTTATACACGAGTCAATAGGTTTTCCCAGGTTTTGGGGGCAAAAGTAGGGGGTTCGGCTTATACACGAGTATATACGGGTAGTAATCCTACAATGTCTGCTGGACATGGTATGAGGAGGTTTATGGCTCAGTTAGTACACTCCATACTTCATGGTAAGGGGAGGGTTTATGGCTCAGTACACACTCCATACTTCTCGTTATTAACCAGTTAATGCTCTCTTGTCCACCGCACTGCAGTTTCAAAAGAGGACAACAGCGAGACAAGCCGCAACATGGCATCAGAGAGTCCCTGACCTCGAAATAGAAGATCCTCAGATCCTGGTATTGTGACATAATATTAAGAATAATATTTTTTGCATTTATACTACACTATGAACTCCACAGCACTTTACATACATCATGAACACTGTCCCCATTGGGGCTCACAATGTAAACAACCTATCAGTATGTCTCTGCAGTGTGATTGGACGAACCTTTTATAGGTCCCCGTTAAATTAAATTTACTTTCAAAGTATGCTGACATTTTTATTCCCAGACCTATTTCGGGGGGGAGGGGGGGGGGGGATGGAGGCGCCGTTTGCCTTACCTGCCTAGGGCACCAAAATGCCTTGTCCCGGCACTGACCACACGTTCTCAATGGGATTAAGATCTGGGGAGTTTCCAGGCCACGGACCCAAAATCTCTATGTTTTGATCCCTGAGCCATTTAGTTATCACCTTTGCTTTATGGCAAGGTGCTCCATCATGCTGGAAAAGGCATTGTTGGGCGCCAAACTGCTCTTGGACGGTTGGGAGAAGTTGCTCTTGGAGGACATTCTGGTACCATTCTTTATTCATGGCTGTGTTTTTAGGCAAGACTGTGAGTGAGCCGATTCCCTTGGCTGAGAAGCAACCCCACTCATGAATGGTTTCAGGATGCTTTACAGTTGGCATGAGACAAGACTGGTGGTAGCGCTCACCTCTTCTTCTCCGAATAAGCTGTTTTCCAGATGTCCCAAACAATCGAAAAGGGGATTCATCAGAGAAAATGCCTTTACCTCAGTCCTCAGCAGTCCACTCCCTGGACCTTTCCCCCAGTCCTCAGCAGTCCACTCCCTGTACCTTTCCCCCAGTCCTCAGCAGTCCACTCCCTGTACCTTTCCCCCAGTCCTCAGCAGTCCACTCCCTGTACCTTTCCCCCAGTCCTCAGCAGTCCACTCCCTGTACCTTTCCCCCAGTCCTCAGCAGTCCATTCCCTGTACCTTTCCCCCAGTCCTCAGCAGTCCACTCCCTGTACCTTTACCCCAGTCCTCAGCAGTCCACTCCCTGTACCTTTCCTCAGTCCTCAGCAGTCCACTCCCTGTACCTTTTGCAGAATATCAGTCGGTCCCTGATGTTTTTTCTGGAGAGAAGTGGCTTCTTTGCTGCCCTCCTTGAAACCAGGCTTTGCTCAAAGAGTCTCTGCCTCACAGTGGGTGCAGAAGCCTCACACCAGCCTGCTGCCATTCCTGAGCAAGCTCAGCACTGCTGGTAGTCCCATCCTGCAGCTGAAACAGTTTTAAGATACGGTCCTGGCGCTTGCTGGTCTTTCTTGGGCGCCCTGGAGCCTTTTTGACAACAATGGCTCTCTCCTTGAAGTTCTTGATGATGCGATATTGTTGACTGAGGTACAATCTTTCTAGCTGCGATACTCTTCCCTGTTAGGCCATTTTTGTGTTTCTTTAGAGATAACCATAGTTAACTGAAGAGAAACAATGATACCAAGCACCAGCCTCCTTTTAAAGTGTCCAGTGGTGTCATTCTTACTTAATCATGACTGATTGATCGCCAGCCCTGTCCTCATCAACACCCACACCTGTGTTAAAGGGATCCTGTCACCCCCAAAACACCTTTAAAGCTATTAAAACCTGTCCCTACAGCATATTAACACTTTCCCTACACTATTTTTAGCTCCTAAATGCAGTAAATGATATTGCATAAAAACGTTTTATAAGTACCTGATTAGTGATGATAATGAGTGACTATGCTATTCATAGTCACTCATCAAGACTGCCCCTCTGCTTCATAGCACGCCTGAATAGGCGTGATCTACATCCAGGATTCAAAATCGCGCGTCCCTTCTGTGCCCTGTGTTCGTAGGAGGCTGCAGTGTGGCTTGTGATGCGATCCGCGTCATTCCCGGCGCCCTGTGACGTATTTACAGCGGCGCCGCGCTGTTAGCTTCAAAATGTGCACTGCGCATGCCCAATGCGCATGCGCAGTGCACATTTTGAAGCTAACAGCGCGGCGCCGCTGTAAATACGTCACAGGGCGCCGGGAATGACGCGGATCGCGTCACAAGCCACACTGCAGCCTCCTACGACACAGGGCACAGAAGGGACGCGCGATTTTGAATCCTGGATGTAGATCACGCCTATTCAGGCGTGCTATGAAGCAGAGGGGCAGTCTTGATGAGTGACTATGAATAGCATAGTCACTCATTATCATCACTAATCAGGTACTTATAAAACGTTTTTATGCAATATCATTTACTGCATTTAGGAGCTAAAAAGAGTGTAGGGAAAGTGTTAATATGCTGTAGGGACAGGTTTTAATAGCTTTAAAGGTGTTTTGGGGTGACAGGATCCCTTTAATGGAACAATCACTAAAACGATGTTAGCTGCTCCTTTTAAGGCAGGACTGCAATGATGTTGAAATGTGTTTTGGGGGTTAAAGTTCATTTTCTAGGCAAATATTGACTTGGCAAGTAATTGCTGTTAAGCTGATCACTCTTTATGACATTCTGGAGTATATGCAAATTGCCATTAGAAAAACTGAAGCAGTAGACTTTGTTAAAATTAATATTTGTATCATTCTCAAAACTTTTGGCCATGACTGTATATCCTTTGGTGATAGTGCCACCTGCTGGTCTCTAGTGCACACATCAATGTGTATCCTTCGGTGATAGTGCCACCTGCAGGTCTCTAGTGCTCACAGCAATGTGTAACCTTTGGTGATAGTGCCACCTGCTGGTCTCAAGTGTACACAGCAATGTGTTTTCTTTAGTGATAGTGCCTCCTGCTGGTCTCTAGTGCACAAAGCAATGTGTATCCTTTGGTGATAGTGCCACCTGCAGGTCTCTAGTGTACACAGCAATGTGTATCATTTGGTGATAGTGCCACCTGTTGGTCTCTAGTGCACATAGCAATGTGTAACCTTTGGTGATAGTGCCACCTGCTGGTCTTTAGTGCACACAGGAATATTTATTTTGGTGATTGTGCCACCTTCTGGTCTCTAGTGCACACAGCAATGTGTATCCTTTGGTGATAGTGCCACTTGCTGGTCTCTAGCGCACACAGCAATGTTTCCTTTGGTGATAGTGCCATCTGCTGGTCTCTAGTACATACATCAATGTTTCCTTTGGTGATAGTGCCACCTGCTGGTCTCTAGTGCACACAGCAGTTTCCTTTGGTGATAGTGCCACCTGCTGGTCTCTAGTGCATACAGCAATGTTTCCGTTGGTGATAGTGCCATCTGCTGGTCTCTAGTGCACAAAGCATTGTGTATCCTTTGGTGGTAGTGCCATCTGCTGGTCTCTAGTGCACAAAGCATTGTGTATCCTTTGGTGATAGTGCCATCTGCTGGTCTCTAGTACATACATCAATGTTTCCTTTGGTGATAGTGCCATCTGCTGGTCTCTAGTGCATACAGCAATATTTCCTTTGGTGATAGTGCCACCTGCTGGTCTCTAGTGCACACAGCAATGTATATGACAATACCATAAGCTGCTTGTACTATGACATGATTTCCACAGCAGGTTCTTAGACTGGATAATGTTTCTGATTTTTGTCTGTTTTATCTCACCCCCCGTTTAGTTACATTTATCTCCAGACCTGCGCCATTTCCTCGGAGCGTCTGTCGCAGGAAGCCCCGTTTGTTGTCTTTTGTAAAAGTACTGGGAAATTTTTCTGCATCAATAATATATAGAGAAAGCATCTCTGTGCCAGCATCAGCCCCGAGGCTGTTCTGGAATTATGCAGGGCTGTCAGTAGCCCCTCAGATGGAGGCCGGGAATGATCATTACATTTTTTCCTAATTTGCATTCTTCATGTTGAATAATGGATTGGCCGGCTCGGATTTAACTCCTTTCTCTGATGCCTGTGATAGATCCGTCTGTCAGGGAGAAGTGACACAGGGGTGTCTGCAGGACAGATGGACAAGGCAGGGGCACAGGTTAACCCTTAACTTGCTGCACAGTTAGTCCGCAAGCTGAGCCATCCCCTACCGCCTAGTCCGCACTAACATCAATGAACAAGAGTCATGCATCCCTCTCCTGAAATACTCTGTGCTGCTCTGAGGACCCTGGGTAACTCTCAGTCTATGATGACCTTCCTCAAGAGTAATACACTCATCTGGGCTGCAGAAAGGACCCTTGATCATGCCGCTGAGTAACTTTCAGTCTATAACCTTCCTCAAGATCAATACAATCCTATCCTCAAATACTCTGTTCTGTACTGAGGACCAGGGGTGTGACTACAACAGGTGCAGGGGCTGCAATCGCATCCAGGCCCTGGAGCCTAGGGGGCCCCAAAAGTCCCTATGGCCTATGGCAAAAACTATTGCTATTAAATATTTGCAATAATGGGCGGCCCATGAGCTTTAGGTTACACCCCTGCTGAGAGGATACCACCTTCTCTTTTCACCACTTACCTTAGTCTATGACCCCCCATATAGCACAGTAATTGTCTGAAATACTCCTTGCAGGTGGAAGCTCCATTCTTAGAGAACAGTAGAAGCGGAGTCTGCAGCGCAGAGTATTTAAGGAACTGAATGTTGAATATGTATTTACCCAGAAAGCTTAGGTGCTGGCTGGAGGAGACAGGAGCCGTATATCTGGGATATCGGAGCAGGTGTTGCAGGGACTGAAGGCCTCGGTGGCCAGACTTCACCTGTGCCCCATTGGTATTCATGGCGCTTGGCACCATGTTGATTGCTGAGTTGGAAGTAATGCCCCCTCCTTAGTGACTCCCCCCTGGCCCCCCCCCCCTGTCCTCCAGCCTCATGATTAATTCCTGCCCATAAACCTGTAAGGAGCAGTGCGTCTGTGACAGGCAATCCTCCAGGAGAGCAGATTAGCTCACAAAGCAAATTTCTCCTCTTCCGCTTCAATCCATCAGCCTCTCATTATAATCGGTGGGACAGTTCATTGAATCCCACCCGTTACTGCTGTGCCCAGCACTCTGAGCGATCGCTCCCGGGGGAGGGCGCTGTGCCACCCGTCAGGAGGGCGTAAAGAGGAGAGCCAGGGGGCTCATCCCACCCGGGGTCAACAACTTGACTCCATTTTGTTATGGACGATTGCGGACTGGAAAACCATGATGTGATTCTAAGTGATCTGTATCTGATAGAAAACATCACCGTCATTCACTGTAAAATAATGGATCTGTATAAACTTCAATCATTCATTTTTTCCCAGATGTGTCCTATTTACAGACTATCCTGGAATTTCTGGACGATTGCCCCCCCTCTTGTGCGTCAGGGGTCCTGTACAGGTGGGCCCGGCCTCCCCTGGGGTCTTCATAGCCCCCCACCGTCTCCTCCAGAGCATTGTCCGCTCTCCGTGATCGGTCGGATCTCCTCCAGTTGGCGTCTTTATGGATTCCGGCGATCGCAGCTCGGAGGAAGGTGTGGCGCTCGCTCCGCATCATTTGCACTTGTAAATAAGTGATTTTCATGTTTCATGTTATTTTTAGCGATTACATTTTCACATTGGACCCGAGGCGAGACGGGCGAGTGACGTAACGCGAGGCGATGAGAGCCGGGAATTGTGACGCTCGCAGGAATTTACACCAAATTGGAATTTTGGTTATTTTTGGGGGATTTTAGTCGCAGCGGAGATGTATCCAATTCTCCAATACGTCCTGTCCTATGGAGACAACGCACCATGGCCTGAGAACTCTAGCGCCACCTTCTGTTTCATGGGACGTAATTGTGGGCCTGGAGCAGACATCGGCTACGGCCCTGTACAAAGTGCTGCACTTTCCTATCACAAATGATGAGTGCGGCTGCTGAGCCCAAAATAACCTGATGTGATGCCATTAATCTCATGTATAATGTTTCTTTATGGTGTTAGTAAATAGAAAATACTTACGGATCGAATGCTTCTCACAGCTGAGGGTTTGTTACAATAGTGATAAATCCATCTACGGTCAGCTAAACAACCCATGGAGTAGGCTTATACACTGGTGATCCAAATTAGAGAACACACAATTCCCTTAATATTAAGGTCATTGTGTTCTATGTGTAAATATCCTGATGAGTAATCTGCAGTATATTAAGCTTATTTCATATATTGAAGATATTCTAAAGCTCCGAATAAAAATGTAAATGAGATAAATGAAAAAGTCACTGATCACAATTAGACAACACCATCAGATACCTGCAGGTTATTGGTGTTAATCTGGCACCTGGTGCTAATTTCCTTAATTATCTGACAAACCCTATATAACTGGCAGCCTAACTTTACAGTTTGCACTCACTTTGCCGTTCCAAAGTGACTGCAGCAGGTTGTCCAGGCAAACGCAAAAGGGGTCCCCCTATCAGCCATAGGAACAAGTTGGTCATTCTAAGTCTGTGATTTCTAGAATATTGCATCTTTACAACATCACAAACTCTTTCAAGTCCCCAAGAAGGCTGGTCACCCTCGAAAGACAAATGCAAGAGAGGACAGGATAATACGGAGAATCTCAATGAGTAATTGTTTCAACACAGCAGCTGGAATAGCTCACCAGTTCAGCACTGAACAGGGTAAGGATCTGTCTCATTATACAGTGTCACGACATTTAGGAGCATTTGGACTGAAAGCCCACTCTATAGTGACCAAACCCATCATTAGCACAAAGAATCAAAAGCCTAGACTCACCTTAGATGAGGAGCATGTAGTGTGGACAGAGGAGCAGTGCTCCACAGTTCATATTAGTGATGAAAGCAAGTTTAGTTTATTTGGATCTGATGGGAAACATTTTGTTCGTTGACAAACTGGGGAAAGACTGAACCCAAAGTGTGTAAAGAAGTCAGTGAAGGTGGAGGAGGAAGTGTGATGGTTTGGGGATGTTTTCTGCTGCAGGGGTTGGACCTCTCATAAAGCTACATGGCAGAGTGAATGTAAGTGTATATCAGAACCTTCTTCAGCAACACGCAGTTCCATACTTGCGTTCAGCCTCAATCAGCAGCAATTTTCATGCAGGACAATGTCCCCTGTCACACAGCAAAACGGGGACAGTAGTTCCTTAAAACATTGAAACAATGAAATGGCCGCCAGAGTCCTGATCTAAACCCAATAGAAAACCTCTTGAAGATCCGTGGTGACAAAGTTATGGCCAAGAAACCCCCAACAGTCACAGAACTGTGGAAGAGACTGGAAGAAGAGTGGAGCAAAATCCCCCAGAGCAGAGAGAGACTAGGGATGTGCTGAAGTCATTCACAGCAAAGGCCTGTACAAAGCAAAGGCCTGTACAAAGCAAAGGCCTGTACAAAGCAAAGGCCTGTACAATGCAAAGGCCTGTACAAAGCAAAAACTTGCACAATGCAAAGGCCTGTACACTTCCTACTGATGACTGTTGTAACCTTCACAACATTTATGGTACCTTTACACGCTTCTACTGGATGGTGGCAACAACCCGCTACTTCACGTGCACGAGCACGCATAAACGGTTGCAAACGGTAATCGCATCACCTTTACACACCGCAACAAGGTGCGCTACGCTACGTTACATCTATCTCTAGATACACCGCCGGGTGTCTCAAGTTACCTTCTGTAGAGCACCTTACCTCATTTACACACCGCTACAGAGGGTAATATGGGCGGACCTGGGGCAGCAGGGACAACACATAGGCGTGCCACAATTGTGGATTACGAGAATTCCGTACGCTGATAGGACAATGCAATAACATCATGATTGGCCAGGCAGCGCAGGAGGCTGATTAATACATGACGCTCGAGCGATTGTGTAGTGTGACTGGTCAGCTCCTTAAATATGCCGCCCTGTGCAGCGACAACCAATCGTAATGCAGGAGCTTCCACCAATGATCGCTGATGGGGTGCGGTAACCTGGAGCCTGTGTCACACCCCAGCTACATACCAGGTACATCGCCTGGTGTCGACACATCCCTTCTGTTCCTTATTTACACGCCGATACAGGCCGCTACCATCGCCTTGAAAGCCACCTGTTTTAGGGCGCTGCTCTGAAACAGGTGCCGCCACTGGCGGGTGGCTACAACTGTCTTCACACGCCGCTACCTCGGGTTGAATTGGCGGTGCAAGATACATTTCTCTCATGTACCTGGTTGTTGCCACCATCCTGTAGCGGCATGTAAAGTGGCCATTAGTGTTAATCTTTCTGTGTCTACAGTCATTGCTGTTCTCTAATTATGATCATCACATTTTGTGCTGGTAAACTTTAGTTATTTTGGAGAACCCTGTCCTAGTGGCTGGTGCACCGCGTATACAAAGACGCCAAATGTTCATCAATGTAGATACATTCTGTCTGAAAGAATCAAGTGATCAGACATTGTTCTCTCATTTTCATCACCAGTGTACATTTCACCTGCACTGATACATTGTAACAAACTCTCAGAAGAGGAAACTAGTTGGATTTTTGTATTCAGGTCACAGAGATTGTCTGGACCGGATACAATTGTAACGACCCCTCAGCTGTGAGCAGTATTGAGTCTGCACTGTCTTTGACTCGCAGGATATAGACTAGATGTTCTTATTGACTGACAGGAAGCAGAGATCTTGAAGTTGGTGAGAAGACTTCAGAAAGTTGCAGCAGTTTTCTTTATCCAGCGACTGCCTGTAACAATTCTACAGAGAAAACGGATGAAAGGAAACATTTAGTCATCATGTCTGGGATACAGTGCGGCTCGGATACACTGTACCCCCCCCAGCCTGGCGCCCGTACCCCGCCATGATGTAGATCTCTGCCCTCCCCTCCTCGTCTTTCCAGCTGCATTCTATCGCTGGCGCTTTTGCCGCTGTCACATCCGAGACTCGGGTCATTTTTTAAGACGCTGGTTAATATTTTGCCTCCCGTGTCTGTGGCGCAACGGCTCCGGCTGTGATTGAACGATCAGAAGTGCGCGTGTTCCCGGCCTGATTAACTTGCTCATATTGATTCAGGGTCGGAGGGAGCGGAGGGGATTGTGATTACTGGACAGCGATGTGCGCCATGTCTCCTCATTTACTCCTGTCAGAGAGAAACCGCCAGAGAAAAAGACTGCCCGCCATTAACCCCTCATACACACGTCTGCTGCCGGTATAACCTGGGCATCTCCTGTATATAATTATATATGTACAGATGGTATAACCTGGGCATCTCCTGTATATAATTATATATGTACAGCTGGTATAACCTGGGCATCTCCTGTATATATGTACAGCCGGTATAACCTGGGCATCTCCTGTATATAATTATATATGTACAGATGGTATAACCTGGGCATCTCCTGTATATAATTATATATGTACAGCTGGTATAACCTGGGCATCTCCTGTATATATGTACAGCCGGTATAACCTGGGCATCTCCTGTATATAATTATATATGTACAGCCGGTATAACCTGGGCATCTCCTGCATATAATTATATATGTACAGCCGGTATAACCTGGGCATCTCCTGCATATAATGATATATGTACAGCTGGTATAACCTGGACATCTCCTGTATATAATGATATATGTACAGCCGGTATAACCTGGGCATCTCCTGTATATAATGATATATGTACAGCCGGTATAACCTGGGCATCTCCTGTATATAATGATATATGTACAGCCGGTAAAACCTGGGCATCTCCTGTATATAATTATATATGTACAGCCGGTATAACCTGGGCATCTCCTGCATATAATGATATATGTACAGCCGGTATAACTGGGCATCTCCTGTATATAATGATATATGTACAGCCGGTATAACCTGGGCATCTCCTGTATATAATGATATATGTACAGCCGGTATAACCTGGGCATCTCCTGTATATAATTATATACGTACAGCCGGTAAAACCTGGGCATCTCCTGTATATAATTATATACGCACAGCCGGTATAACCTGGGCATCTCCTGTATATAATTATATATGTACAGCCGGTATAACCTGGGCATCTCCTGTATATAATTATATATGTACAGCCGGTATAACCTGGACATCTCGTGTATATAATTATATATGTACAGCCGGTATAACCTGGGCATCAACTGTATATAATTATATATGTACAGTTGGTATAACATGGGGATCTCCTGTATATAATTATATATGTACAGCTGGTATAACCTGGGCATCTCCAGTATATAATTATATATGTACAGCCGGTATAACCTGAGCATCTCCTGTATATAATTATATATGTACAGCTGGTGTAACCTGGGCTTCTTCTGTATATAATTATATATTTACAGTACAGCTGGTATAACCTGGGCATCAGAGATACCCCACAGGGAACACCCCACAAGACCCTTTATATACCAGAAATACCCAACAAGACCGTCTGTATATTGGCAACACCCCACAAGACCCTTCATATACCGGGAACATCCACAAGACCCTCCGTACACGGAACACTACAAAAGACCCTCCGTATACAGGGAACACCCCACAAGACCCTCCGTATACAGGGAACACCCCACAAGACCCTCCGTATACAGGGAACACCCCACAAGACCTCCGTATACAGGGAACACCCCACAAGACCCTCCATATACTGGAACCACTACACAAGACCCTCCATATACAGGGAACACCCCACGAGACCCTCCGTATACAGGGAACACCCCACGAGACCTCCGTATACAGGGAACACCTCACAAGACCCTCCGTATACAGGGAACACCTCACAAGACCCTCCGTATACCGGGAACACCTCACGAGACCCTCCGTATACCGGGAACACAGACCCCCACGAGACCCTCCGTATACAGGGAACACCGCACGAGACCCTCCGTATACAGGGAACACCCCTTAAGACCCTCCGTATACAGGGAACACCCCACAAGACCCTCCGTATACAGGGAACACCCCTTAAGACCTCCGTATACAGGGAACACCCCACAAGACCCTCCGTATACAGGGAACACCCCACAAGACCCTCCGTATACAGGGAACACCCAACAAGACCCTCCGTATACAGGGAACACCCAACAAGACCCTCCGTATACAGGGAACACTACAAAGACCCTCCGTATACAGAGAACACCCCACAAGACCCTCCATATACAGGGAACACCCAACAAGACCCTCCGTATACAGGGAACACTACAAAGACCCTCCGTATACCGGGAACACCCCACAAGACCCTCCGTATATACCGGGAACACCCCACAAGACCCTCCGTATACAGGAAACACTACAAAAGACCCTCCGTACACGAGGGAACACCCACAAGACCCTCCGTATACCGGGAACACCCCACAAGACCCTCCGTATACAGGGAACACTACAAAGACCCTCCGTATACCGGGAACACCCCACAAGACCCTCCGTATATACCGGGAACACCCCACAAGACCCTCCGTATACAGGAAACACTACAAAAGACCCTCCGTACACGAGGGAACACCCCACAAGACCCTCCGTATACCGGGAACAACCGACACCCACAAGACCCTCCGTATACAGGGAACACCTCACAAGACCCTCCGTATACAGGGAACACCCACAAGACCCTCCGTATACAGGGAACACCCCACAAGACCCTCCGTATACAGGGAACACCCCACAAGACCCCGATACAGGAACCCACAGACCCTCGTATACAGGAACACCCCACAAGACCCTCCGTATACAGGGCACACACCCCACTAAGGAAACCACATCCGTATACAGGGAACACCCCACAAGACCCTCCGTATACAGGGAACACCCACAAGACCCTCCGTATACAGGGAACACCCCACAGACCCTCCGTATACAGGGAACACCACAAGTCTATAAGGAACACCCACAAGACCCTCCGTATACAGGGAACACTCCCACAAGACCCTCCGTATACAGAGAACACCCACAAGACCCTCCGTATACAGGAAACACCCACAAGACCCTCACTGTATACAGGGAACACCCCACAAGACCCTCTGTATACAGGGAACACCCCACAAGACCCTCTGTATACAGGGAACACCCCACAAGACCCTCGTATACAGGGAACACCCCACAAGACCTCTCTGTATACAGGAACACCCCAGCTAAGACACCTCACTGTATACAGGGAACACCCCACAAGACCCTCCGTATACCTGGAACATCCCACAAGACCCTCCGTATACAGTGAACACCCACAAGACCCTCCGTATACAGGGAACACCCACAAGACCCTCCTTATACAGGAACACCCCACAAGACCCTCCGTATACCTGGAAACACCCACAAGACCCTCCGTATACAGGGAACACCCCACAAGACCCTCCATATACAGGGAACACCCCACAAGACCCTCCGTATACCTGGAACATCCCACAAGACCCTCCGTATACAGGGAACACCCCACAAGACCCTCCTTATACAGGGAACACCCCACAAGACCCTCCGTATACCTGGAACATCCCACAAGACCCTCCGTATACAGGGAACACCCCACAAGACCCTCCATATACAGGGAACACCCCACAAGACCCTCCGTATACCTGGAACATCCCACAAGACCCTCCGTATACAGGGAACACCCCACAAGACCCTCCTTATACAGGGAACACCCCACAAGACCCTCCGTATACCTGGAACATCCCACAAGACCCTCCGTATACAGGGAACACCCCACAAGACCCTCCTTATACAGGGAACACCCCACAAGACCCTCCGTATACCTGGAACATCCCACAAGACCCTCCGTATACAGGGAACACCCCACAAGACCCTCCTTATACAGGGAACACCCCACAAGACCCTCCGTATACCTGGAACATCCCACAAGACCCTCCGTATACAGGGAACACCCCACAAGACCCTCCTTATACAGAGAACACCCCACAAGACCCTCCGTATACCTGGAACATCCCACAAGACCCTCCGTATACCTGGAACACCCCACAAAGACCAGCGCTTAAGGTGATGGCCCAGTCGTTTATACATTATAACACTTGTTTGTCTCTTCCATCGTTGATTGTCCAAATCATCCAGGTGAAGTCACCTGCTGATATCGGATCTACCCCTCCAGATAGTGACACTGGTTCTATGGACTCCATCATTTACTGTAACACTTGTATGGCAACTTTCTGTCCTCCTTTCTGGCAACGGAGCCTGGAGCCCCAGAGGAAGGAGCTGACCCTCTACCTCCACTATAGATCCATCACTCCATAGATCTGCTACTATCCCCACCAGGCAAAGGTGAGGACTCTCCGCAAACAGATTAAATGTAAAGTCAGCGACAGAGAACACAATCCCTGCAGTCAGCATCGAGCGGCTGATTACCGCAGCGCAGATCAGCACAACGCTCATTACCATCTCATTAAACGTGACCTGCGACCGATCATGTTCTAGAACTCGGTGACCGGAAGGATTAAAGGTGCGGAGAGGATGGAAGAAGAGAGACGAGGAAGACAACAACATTGAGCAGAGGCACCAAAACAAGAGGATGGGAGACATATGTCAGAGAGAAGGCGAAAGAGTGCAGAAGAGAGGAAGATATAGAGATAGAGATAGATAGATAGAAGATAGATAGATAGATAGATAGATAGATAGATAGATTGATATAGATATAAGAGATGGATGGATGGACGGACATAGATAAAGCAAGATATATATATATGATAGATGATAGATAGACACATAGATAGATAGATAGATAGATAGATAGATAGATAGATAGATAGATAGATAGATAGATAGATAGATTTTGCTTTCCATGGTAGACACAATTACAGGATATTTCTTCATAGATCTGACCCCCTGACATTGGTATAATTACTTTTCCTCCTGGTTTCCCGCGGTCGTTCCTATTTTCGCTCCCATTGTTATTTAAATGTGGGTTATGGATGAAGTTTAATCCTAATCGTTCCCTTCCATTGGAATCTGTGACACTGATCAGACGGTTATTAAACTGAAGGAGAAGTGAAATAAGAGGAATTAAAAGAGCAGAAGAGACACTGAACAAGCAACAAGTTACCGAAGCTGTGGAATGGTAAAGAAGCAATGGCAAAGAGCACGACCAGCTCCACTATATTATTATTATTATTTATTATATAGCGCCATTAGGTTCCATGGCGCTTTACATGAGGATAAGGGAGACAAGAACAAGTACACTAAATCTAGGCGATCAGGACGTACAGGTACAGGAGGGGCAGGGACCCAGTCCACGAGGGCTCACAGTCTATGACATATATATATATTATCTATATATGTCTATATATATATAATATAACCTATTCATAAATCTGCAAGCTTCACAGCGGAAATATCCCAACATGCAGTACTGTGTCAGTGTCTGCTCAGTTTACTCTACTGACATTCATTCTGGGAAGAGTCATTATTACACCACACACTGCACAGAAGCTGTGAGTGCAGCTCTGGAGTATAATACAGCTCAGGATCAGTAATGTAATGTATGTACATAGTGACTGCACCAGCAGAATAGTGAGTGCAGCTCTGGAGTATAATACAGGAGGTAACTCAAGATCAGTAATGTAATGTATGTACACAGTGACTGCACCAGCAGAATAGTGAGTGCAGCTCTGGGTATAATCCAGGAGGTAACTCAGGATCAGTAATGTAATGTATGTACACAGTGACTGCACCAGCAGAATAGTGAGTGCAGCTCTGGGTATAATATAGGAGGTAACTCAGGATCAGTAATGTAATGTATGTACACAGTGACTGCACCAGCAGAATAGTGAGTGCAGCTCTGGGTATAATCCAGGAGGTAACTCAGGATCAGTAATGTAATGTATGTACACAGTGACTGCACCAGCAGAATAGTGAGTGCAGCTCTGGGGTATAATATAGGAGGTAACTCAGGATCAGTAATGTAATGTATGTACACAGTGACTGCACCAGCAGAATATTGAGTGCAGCTCTGGAGTATAATACAGGAGGTCACTCGGATCAGTAATGTAATGTATGTACACAGTGACTGTACCAGCAGAATAGTGAGTGCAGCTCTGGAGTATAATACAGGAGGTAACTCAGGATCAGTAATGTAATGTATGTACACAGTGACTGCACCAGCAGAATAGTGAGTGCAGCTCTGGAGTATAATACAGGAGGTAACTCAGGATCAGTAATGTAATGTATGTACACAGTGACTGCACCAGCAGAATAGTGAGTGCAGCTCTGGAGTATAATACAGGAGGTCACTCTGGATCAGTAATGTAATGTATGTACACAGTGACTGTACCAGCAGAATAGTGAATGCAGCTCTGGAGTATAATACAGGAGGTAACTCAGGATCAGTAATGTAATGTATGTACACAGGACTGCACCAGCAGAATAGTGAGTGCAGCTCTGGAGTATAATACAGGAGGTAATTCAGGATCAGTAATGTAATGTATGTACACAGTGACTGCACCAGCAGAATAGTGAGTGCAGCTCTGGAGTATAATACAGAAGGTAACTCAGGATCAGTAATGTAATGTATGTACACAGTGACAGCACCAGCACAATAGTGAGTGCAGCTCTGGAGTATAATACAGGAGGTAACTCAGGATCAGTAATGTAATGTATGTACACAGTGACTCCACCAGCAGAATAGTGAGTGCAGCTCTGGAGTATAATACAGGAGGTCACTCTGGATCAGTAATGTAATGTATGTACACAGTGACTACACCAGCAGAATAGTGAGTGCAGCTCTGGAGTATAATACAGGATGTAACTCAGGATCAGTAATGTAATGTATGTACACAGTGACTACACCAGCAGAATAGTGAGTGCAGCTCTGGAGTATAATACAGGAGGTCACTCTGGATCAGTAATGTAATGTATGTACACAGTGACTGTACCAGCAGAATAGTGAGTGCAGCTCTGGAGTATAATACAGGAGGTAACTCAGGATCAGTAATGTAATGTATGTACACAGTGACTGCACCAGCAGAATAGTGAGTGCAGCTCTGGAGTATAATACAGGAGGTAACTCAGGATCAGTAATGTAATGTATGTATACCATCTATGCAGGTACCTAAGCTTTAGGATATAGTGCCACAATTGTCGAACGGTAAATCCCAGAAATCTCTACATTCTCCCTCCCCTTTAGAGAGGTTTGATGAGGACACAGCTGCTCTGTTCTTATTAATTATTTATACCTATGTTTATTTTGGTCCAATAAAGTCACCTTGTTCCTTGGCTTTGATGGGATGGGGTGAGGATGTGACGGAGATTGTCAAGAGTAAGCTCTGCCAAGATGACGAATGGAACCGCACACAATTTTCATCTTCATATTTCTGACAGCAAAACTAAGCAGTGGATGTGCGATCGGACCGCAGGGGTCCCAGTGCTGGTGGTTCTGCATTCAGATGCCATACTTACATCAAATTGTAAAATATAAAATAGGGAGGGGGACAAGAGGCGCAATAGTGCCCTATCAGTAGTGACACTGATATGATGTGGTGGTGCTGTGAAGCCGCTCACCTGTTCCAGTTGTGATCCCCACAACTGGTTTGAAGGCGTTCAGGAAACAATGTTCCAAGCTGCTGCAGGACCTCCACCTACCACTGGATAGTGGTCTGAATCCAAGAAATGATGGGAGTGATGGTGTATCACGGTCCGCGCTGCTCCAGGGCTAAATGAAACTCACCAAAGAGCCAGTCAAATTTTCATCCTTTTTATTCCTTACATCAAGGCCTTCTATAACTCAGACACTTGGGGTACGGGATAATGACGCGGACACTGGGGGTACAGGATAATGACACTCGGGGTACAGGATAATGACACTGACACTCGGGGTACGGGATAATGACACGGACGCTCGGGGTACAGGATAATGACACTGACACTCGGGGTGCAGGATAATGACACTGACACTCGGGGTACAGGATAATGACACTGACACTCGGGGTGCAGGATAATGACACGGACACTGGAGGTACAGGATAAGGACACTGACACTCAGGGTACAGGATAATGACACTGGGGGTACAGGATAATGACACTGGGGGTACAGGATAATGACACTGACACTGGGGGTACAGGATAATGACACTGACACTCGGGGTACAGGATAATGACACGGACACTGGAGGTACAGGATAAGGACACCGACACTCGGGGTACAGGATAATGACACTGACACTCGGGGTACAGGATAATGACACTGACACTCGGGTACAGGATAATGACACTGACACATCGGGGTACAGGATAATGACACTGACACTTGGGTACAGGATAATGACACAGACTCGGGGTACAGGATAATGACACAGACTCGGGGTACAGGATAATGACACGGACTCAGGGTACAGGATAATGACACGGACACTGGAGGTACAGGATAAGGACACTGACACTGACACTGGGGGTACAGGATAATGACACTGGGGGTACAGGATAATGACACTGACACTGGGGGTACAGGATAATGACACGGACACTCGAGGTACAGGATAAGGACACTGACACTGGGGTACAGGATAATGACACGGACACTCGGGGTGCAGGATAATGACACGGACACTCGGGGTGCAGGATAATGACACTGACACTGGGGGTACAGGATAATGACGCTGACACTCGGGGTACAGGATAATGACGCTGACACTCGGGGTACAGGATGATGACGCTGACACTCGGGTGCAGGATAATGACGCTGGCACTCGGGGTGCAGGATAAGGACGCTGGCACTCGGGGTGCAGGATAAGGACGCTGACACTCGGGGTGCAGGATAATGACGCTGACACTCGGGGTGCAGGATAATGACGCTGACACTCGGGGTACAGGATAATGACGCTGACACTCGGTGTACAGGATAATGACACTGACACTCGGGGTACAGGATAATGACACTGACACTCGGGGTACAGGATAATGACACTGACACTGGGGGTACAGGATAATGACACTGACACTGGGGGTACAGGATAATGACACTGACACTCGGGGGTACAGGATAATGACACTGACACTCGGGGGTACAGGATAATGACCCTGACACTGGGGGTACAGGATAATGACCCTGACACTGGGGGTACAGGATAATGACACTGATACTGGGGTACAGGATAATGACACTGACACTGGGGGTACAGGATAATGACACTGACACTCGGGGTGCAGGATAACGTTGCCAACACTTGGGGTTCTGGACAATTAATGTAAAGTATTATGTATTACGGTTATAATGAATGCACCTTTAATATTCAGCACGGCTCAGTAAAGTGCTGAGTCTCTCCTTTCTTCACATTGATCACTGATCGCTTCCATTTTTCAGTCATCAATATTTTTTTTAAACTTGTACAGTTTTAATTTTCAGGCAGAAGTTTAATTAAGGGAAGGAGGAGAAGCCGCCTCTCCACACCCATACTAATCACTGATCATACTGCTGGGGGACAGGAGGATGATACAGTACATGTCCTCAATCTAACACTACAGGATGACTTACTGTGGCGTTATATAGGACTTTGGGTGAAGTCTATTGCATTATTTGTACTTAGAGAGTCATTGTGTTATCTGTGGGGTTACATAGGACTGCAGGTGACATCTGCTACATTATCTGTGCTCAGAGAGCCATCACTGTGTTATGACATAAGACTACAGTTGACATCCACTACATCATCTGTACTGAGATATCACTGTTATTTGTGGTGTTGCATAGGACTGCAGGTGACATCTAACACATATCTGTACTGAGAGTTATCACTGTGTTATCTGTGGTGTTACATAGGACTGCAGGTGACATCTACACATATCTGTACTCAGACATCACTGTGGTAGTTACATAGGACTGCAGGTACATCTGACATATCTGACTAAGCATCACTTGTGGTACATAGAGAGTTGATCACTACATTATCTGTACTGAGTATCTTTTATGTGTGTTACATAGGACTGCAGGTGACATCTAACACATTATCTGTACTCAGAGAGCCATCACTGTTTCATTAAATAGCACTACAGTTGACATCCACTACAACATCTGTACTGAGAGCTATCACTGTATTATCTGTAGTGTTACATAGGACTGCAGGTAACATCTACTACATCATCTGTACTCAGAGCTATCACTGTGGTATTACATAGGACTACAGTTGACATCAACTACATTATCTGTACTCAGAGCTATCACTGTTATTTGTGGTGTTACATAGGACTGCAGGTAACATCTACTACATCATCTGTACTCAGAGCCATCACTGTGGTATTACATAGGACTACAGTTGACATCAACTACATTATCTGTACTCCGAGATATCACTGTTATCTGTGGTGTTACATAGGACTGCAGGTGACATTTGCTACATTATCTGTACTCAGAGCTATCACTGTTATTTGTGGTGTTACATAGGACTGCAGGTGACATCGACTGCATTATCTGTGGTGTTACATAGGACTGCAGGTGACATCTACTACATTATCTGTACTCAGAGCTATCACTGTTATTTGTGGTGTTACATAGGACTGCAGGTGACATCTGCTACGTTATCTGTACTCAGAACTATCACTGTGTTATCTGCGGTGTTACACAGGACTGCAGATGACGATACACGTTAACAGCTCGTAAATGTGACATTTTGGCAGATCTATGTGGAAGGTTTTGATCCTCATTCCTGGATTTAGTTGTCTTTTTATGACCTGATGATTTGGAAAACTTTTTCCCATAAATGGAAGCGGAGCCCAAAGGGGCCCCTGGAGGACGCGCGGCAGCTGACAGGAGGCCTTGAGGAGGAAATTGCATTGTTTTTCTGTCTTGATCAATATGAGCTCCTGAGGCGAACAGAGTAACAGCAGCAAACGGCCATGAAAAATGCATGATTGGAGGGGGGACTGGGGGGCTCCCAGGGGACACAAGTTAAACAAACCCCGTACATGTGTACAGTATTGACATTGAAGTGAGAACAGAGTACGTGAAGGGAAGAGGAAGACGCTACTCTGATTTTCCCGCAGAGTTTGGCGCGCAGAGCAATGTGTCAGGATAATAGGATTTCGCTTTTTTCATTTTACATATCACCTTTTAAAAGGTTCCCTGGGATTAAGAAGTAATAGCTGCTAACGTAAAGATAAAATGTATCATTAGTAACAAGAATATGTATATAAATCGCCAAAACTAAAGAGGTGATAGGAGAAATACTGGCTCAAAACGCGTGGAAGTGACATCACCTGACCTTAGCGTGCCACATAAATGATGGGGACATTAAAAGCATAGCTACCCCAGTATTACAATGTGACATAGACTTCTATGGGAAGTTTCTTGCTAAGGAGTTGAGAGAACGACAGGCTCAAAACGCGTGGAAGTGACAAATGGTTGGCAGCAAATTATTCATATACTCTCCATGCGTGCAACAATAACAGTTGGTTTATTCAGGAACAAGATAATAAGCTTAATAGATCAGCAAGAAATCATTTCTGTGTGCAAGTAGCTTCCCTTCACATAGACGCAGGGAACTGAATACAGTCACGTGCTTTTCTGGTGTTTTTTTACTTGTTCTATCTTCATTAATAGATACAAACCTAGCAACTAAACACTGTTGCACTAAACATATCCAACACAATTTGACCTTAGCAAGTTACATACATGAAGGTGACATTAAAAGTATAGCTACTCCAGCATTACAATGTAGCATTGACTCTATGGTGTGTACAGTCACATGCTCTTCTGGTGTTTTTTACTTGTTCTATCTTCATTAATAGATACAAACCTAGCAACTAAACACTGTTGCACTAAACATATCCAACACAATTTGACCTTAGCAAGTTACATACATGAGGTGACATTAAAAGTATAGCTACTCCAGCATTACAATGTAGCATTGACCTCTATGGTGTGTTTGTTGCGTGGCATGAAACGCGTTAACTTTCGGTCGTGTGACCATTTCCTGCAAATGCACAAAAAGCCTACTCCCATGAAGATATAAGTCGCAATGCTATTGCACACAGGGGCGGACCCACCGTGGTGCAGCTGGTTCAGCTGCACCAGGGCCCCGACCGGCTAGGGGGCCCCTCATACCTGCAGGGGCCCCACCGACCCCTCTACCTGCGGGGCCCCAGCCGACCCCCGTAACCCGATGTCAGAGGAGAGGATGGTCAGGCAAGGGAAGCTAGAAGCTTCCCATTCCCTTGCTGATTCCACCCCTCCTCTCCTCCACCCCTCTGCCGCACTCTGCATGCACTCGGCGGCGCGACTCAGCAGGTAGGAGAGCAGCATCACCAATAACCGCCCACCCCACACCTCGCCGACGGCCGCCAGCACTTCACCCCCCCCCCACTCCTCAACGATGGCCACCAGCACTTTCCCCCCCACTCTCAGACGCGCAGCACCCCCCCCCCTTCAACATGGCTGCACCAGGGCCCTCAGGGCTCAAGGTCCGCCACTGATTGCACAAGTAGAAATCTCACAACTAAGCTGTAGATGTGAAACGCGTGGATGAAGTGAGAATCTATATACTATGAGCTCATCAGTGATGTAAAGTTTCTCCATGGAAAGTATTATGTTCCAATGACTTCTGTGAAGTTCCTAGACTGGAATTATGTGGATAGTTCCTCCAACATCTGCCATTGTTGCACTGTGTTGCCCACCTATCATACAATGCAGTGTTCTTGCGTTTTGGGTCAAACAACAAAGCATCAACTTATACAAATTCCTGCTTTTGTGCAAAATTTACAAGACTGAAAGGCTAGTTTCTGCTGTTTTATCAAGGAGGAGACTTGAAATGCGTTAGCGTCACATCTGTATAAATCATTGTGGAAAACAAGCTCCAGCCTACCAGGAAGAGGGAGAGTGTCTCAAAGAAGTCCCTTTAAATGAGTGAAGATAATGCAGAAGTGGCGCTCTGTAATTTGCACTTTAGGGTCATTTAGTGGGTGCCTAACTTACTATAGGCTCCCTCTACTGGAGACACTCAGTACAGATGTATACTGTTCTGGTTGCTATATGCCGCTCATGGGTTAATGGTCGTGGAAGGGTTAAGTCCGTCCAGGAACAGCGATAAAGTAAAATCAGGAAGGTAATTGTGTGGTGAGGGCGATCGATAGTGATTTTCAGCCATCGCCTGCCTTCTTCAGGACATGATCCACCTGCCTTTTAAGCTTAATGGTTTGCTTGTAGCGCAGGCCAAGATGTCACCCGGTACCGAGAGCCGAGCGGTGGGACGGAGTGCGTCCTCCACCCGAGGATCCCCGCAGCAGACTGACGCCAGACTGCTGCAGGTGAAACGGCCAAGCACTAAAAGCTCTGCAGGCCACATCAGCGAGAAGGAGCGAGCCCCATATATAATTAATACCTCCTATATAGCGTCCAAAAAACGTGCTGCGGTCTGCAGATTCCTAGAGAACAAAGTCTTAAAGGAGAACTTCACTGCACCATCCATCCAGAGGCAGAAGACTGGCCTCGCCTATCACAATTGTATCCAGTCTAGACAATCCTCTGTGAGCTAAACAGCCTGGACATAGGAGTGAAGGCAAACAATTCTACAAACCCTAATGGAGCAGTCAGTACAAGGGTCGAGCTCACAGAGGATTGTCTAGACTGGATACCATTTCTACGAACCCTCTGAATCAGTGGATTTGTTACTTCTTACATTTTTCATACACAGAAACATTGCAACAAACATTCACCGGAGAAGAGACAAATCACAGAGTTGCCAAACGCTGACTCCACATTAGACAGTCATCTGTGAGCTCAACAGACTGGACTACTACAATGTATGAGTGCAAATACAAGGTGTCAGTTTGGGGTACGGAGTGTTGAATTTAGAGAGATTTGACCAATCTGGACCCATTTATAGGAAACCCTGAGAGTCTCTTTCCTGATCTAAAAGTTTGTTGCAACGTTGAAGTAAAATGTAACAATAGGTCAAGGGTATCCAGTCCAGACAATCCTCTGTGAGCTTCATAGCCTGCAAACTGAGCAGAAGAGAAACCATTCTACAAAACCTTCTGTGAGTGGCTCCCCTGAACTGATCTGCATTTGTAACACTCTATCAGTACAAATAAGTGTTGCGCTCACAGAGGATGGTCTAAGCTGAACCCAATTTCAGGAAACCCTGTGAGTCTCTCTCCTGATCTGAAAGTTTGTTACAATGTATCAGTGAAAGTAAAATGTAACAATAGGTCAGGAGATATCCAGTCTAGTCAATCCTCTGTGAGCCAAACACTCCAGACTGATTCATTAATTTGCAATGATACATTGTTATAAACTAAGATCAAGAGAAAAGACTAACTGAAGGCTCATCAAAGTATTCATTTAAGAAAATCTCTGTGAACTAAATACTCCGGAGTGATACATTTATTTGCATGGATGCTCATGTAACAAGCTTTCAGAAAAGGAGACTCACAGAGGGATTGCAGAAATTGTATCCAGATTACACAATCCTCTGAGTTTACACTTTGGAAGATCAATTTATTTCACTGACAAAGTGTATATGTCCAGAGTGTTGAGCTCACAGATGATTGTGTAACCTGGATCCAAGTTTAGGAAGCTCTCCAGACCTGACTGTTACATTGTAACCAGTGACAAATCTGGAGATGGAGAGGTTTGCCGAGATCCTATCCAGGCTAGATAATCCTCTGTGAGCTCAAAACTCTGAACTGGCAATATTAATTGTAGTGATAACATTCTACAAACTCTGATCAGGAGAAGGTTTTGCAGAATTGTTTCACTTTGGTCCAATGTCCAGGCTGTTTAGCTCACAGAGGATTGTCCAGGTTGGATACAGATGTCACAATCCCTCAGCTATGACAAGTGTTATATCAGAAATACTTTTTTATTATCAGAACTCTCTGATTCACTGACGGCAATCACCTAAATGACCAACAAACCCTTTGTAACTGGTTGTTTGCAGTCGTAGGAGCCTCATTAGGATGGAGCTGGACTGGGCGTTGCTGCAATTGCTAATTATCTCCACACACAGACAAAGCTTCCTGTTTTTGTGATCTTTCAATGAACCCTTTTGGGGGCGGAGGAGCTGTTAGTGCGGAGCTTTCCTCTGCCAGGGGACCCTCAACAGAGGGAGAAATGATTGCTGAGAAATTGCACAAGGATTTTAAAGGAGGACAGAACTCCAGGATATTTATACCCCATGGGGCGCTAGATCGCTACCTCTACAGGCCGTGCCGATTCCTTCCATTCGCTCCCATCGGAGCAGGGGCCCCTTAGTTTTGGCTTAGGCGTGGTTCCTCCAATACTATTTCATACTTTTATGTCCTCTTAATGCACAGGTAATGGACATGATTACTACCATCATCCGTGAAAATGGTTCAGGAGGAATCTTCACCCAAATGTTCTCAGCCAATCAAGAATGGAACTCTTTCGGCAAAGCTAGTTGGCCAGGAGCTGGAAGATCACATAAGATTCCCTTACGTATGGCTACAAGCTGTTTATAAGGTGAACGTGATAGATGATCCATGAAAACAACGTGGAACACAGAGGTTTCAACCGAATCCAAGGGGCCCAAAATGACCCTCTGCTAGATATAAAAAGACCAATACTACTAAACAGTGAGGACTCTCTTTAGAGATTTTTGCATTGGGAACCATGAGCTTCAAATTATACCACTGGTGGGCCATCACGGCAGTGATGGGGGGCGTAGGTCCAAAAATCAGTGACAACTGCTATATGGAGGTGTTGACCCACCAGGTTTTAATACAAAGTTGTTGAAAGGTGAAATAATCATGTTCTACAAAAAAAACGAAAACACGTCGTCTATGTATCGCAACATAATGAAACCATCACGTTATTATTCATTGCTCTGTTGATCCAGAAATCAAAGTCAGATACTTTGTGCTTAGATGATGTCTTGCTAGTTGGGGTCAACTCTCTATTTCAAGTCCCTTGGAATTCAGGGGGCCTAAAATGTCCCCTTTGCCCATATGAAAAGACCATTACTATGAAAGATTGCTGTAGAGTTTTGCATTAAGATCTATGAGCTTCAAGTTACATCACGGGTGTATCATCATGGCAGTAATAGGGGGGAAAGGTGACCAGAAGTAATATCCCCTATGGTACTCACTGCAATATTGAGGAGTTGACCCTCCATGTTGTAATGTTTTCATGCCATCAATATTGTCAAAAGGTGAAATAATCACATTCTATACAAAACATCGTCTATATATCTGCAACATAACACCATCAGGTGTTATTGATTCCTTGCTCTGTTGATCCCGAAATTAGGTCAGATACTTTGTGCTCAGGTGACGTCGTGCTAGATGGGATCCACTATCCTGAGGCTCCATTAATGCTTTCCACTTGCCCCAAAAAGCACATTTTCTCTCATTACATTGAGTAGAAAGGAGCGGCTGCTAACACAGAGGTGTAGATGATGCTTCCCAAAACTAAACATTTGCCCCAACCCTGTTTAGTGTAGTATCTGAACTGCTCAAGTCACAAAACTCCTAAAAAGTTTATTAATTGAAAACTGAAAATATATACTTTAATAAAAATAATGGAACAAAACCATGATTTCTTTTATACATCAATTACCAACCATTGGCCAGTGATCAAAAAGTTAACTTCTTCCGGAGCTGGAGAAAAATCAGCAAATTCCTGACGTCCCTTGAGCCCAATGTCCGAATAGGTCCAAATGTCAAGAGCGCGGGAAATAATAGCTTGTACGTCTCATCTGTACAAGGTCCAAGGTCCTCGCTCCCTGGGCAATGCAGATATCTTCATCTTAGTCCCATAATAATGGTGTACCTGCAATGAAGTGGGCCCGGATCAACACCAACCCCCCCCACCTCCCCCAGAGCCATCCACCGCACCCGTCAGAGCTACTGTCGGCAGGTATCATGGAAAGCCTCTAAAGTGCGGAAATCCCTCCATGTGGGTGGCAGACCGTCCTGCAAGAACTTTCCGCAGCGTTGGCACGGAGCCTGGAACAGCTTGATATAACTTCTTAACCAGGTCTGCAAAAGAGAAGAAGAGGTGGGGGGGAGGGGGGTAGAGAGAGAAGAAGTGAAATCAAAAATGTCATCCTAGCTGTCATGTTTAATGCTCTGGGTGACGAGATGACGCGCTCTGGCCCGGGCCCAGGCGAGACATGCTGATTTCACAACAGCCACTGTGCAAACTACCGCTACAGAGTTTGATTTTTTTTCCATTTTTTATTACAAGGTCAAATGAAAGCTGATTTATAATAAAAAAAAATGTCAGAAATTGTATTTTCTTTCCTCCAAGGCTCAGCTATCCTAAAAGCAGCATCCCATATGGCGTGGAAACTTTACGTAATGCAGAAAGAAAAACAAACCCGCCATAAGCACCAAAAATAGTCTACGCAGAGACAGGGATTATTAATACAGATCTCACATGCTGCAATATTTTAAGGGGGCGGTGTTAATGGGAATGGAATAAAAATTAAAAGATTTATTTTTTTCTTTAACCTATATCTGACCTAGAGAAGGTTCCGTCTTGGTTGGTTCCTTTGCTGCTGAGAGTACAGGACCTAAATGGTATTCATATGACCCAGTTACTAAATATCTACTGCCAGACATCCCCAATATAATGAGATGAGGACAGTCCCTAGCAATTAGATTGTCAAACACGGCTCGAAAGGATAGGCAACGTCCTGCCAACAGAAAAAGGGGTCCGGCAGCTCAGCAGCGGGTATTCTACTCACATCTATAGGATGGCGGTATTAATCAGATTATTGATCCACCTAATGGCCTGTGACTAAGGAGTCAAGGTAAACCCTGTGGTATGGGTCTCTTAGAATGAGGAGGTAACCATTTATCTGGTCCTGTACTCTCAGCAGCAAAGGAGACGTCCCATCTCAAGGCCTATGACTAAGGAGTAAAGGTAAACCTTCTGGTTTGATCGGAGAGAGGAGGAAATCATTTTTCTGGTCCTGCACTCACAGTAGCAAAGAGGAGGTTCAATCACCTTTGCTGCCAAGAGTAGAGGACCAGAGAAACCGTTAGGAAACCAAGGAAATGCCCCTAAACCGTATAATTGGAAGGTCCATGCTGTGACACTCTCTCTTCCGCGTACAGTACAGACCGAAAGTTTGGACGCACCTTCTCATTCAAAGAGTTTTCTGTATTTTCATGACTATGAAAATTGTAGATTCACACTGAAGACATCAAAGCTATGAATTATCACATGTGGAATTATATACTTAACAAAAAAGTGTGAAACAACGGAATATATGTCTTATATTCTAGGTTCTTCAAAGTAGCCACCTTTTTGCTATGATTACTGCTTTGCACACTCTTGGCATTGTCTTGATGAGCTTCAAGAGGTAGTCACCAGAAATGGTCTTCACTTCACAGGTGTGCCCTGTCAGGTTTAATAAGTGGGATTTCTTGCCTTATAAATGGGGTTGGGACCATCAGTTGTGTTGTACAGAAGTCTGGTGGATACACAGCTGATGGTCCTACTGAATAGACTGTTAGAATTTGTATTATGGCAAGAAAAAAGCAGCTAAGTAAAGAAAAATGAGCGGCCATCATTACTTTAAGAAATGAAGGTCAGTCAGTCCGGAAATTTGGGAAACTTTGAAAGTGTCCCCAAGTGCAGTTGCAAAAACCATCAAGCGCTACAAAGAAACTGGCTCACACGAGGACCGCCCCAGAAAAGGAAGACCAAGAGTCACCTCTGCTGCGGAAGATAAGTTCATCCGAGTCACCAGCCTCAGAAATCGCAGGTTAACAGCAGATCAGATTAGAGACCAGGTCAATGCCACACAAAGTTCTAGCAGCAGACACATCTCTACAACAACTGTTAAGAGGAGACTTTGTGCAGCAGGCCTTCATGGTACAATAGCTGCTAGGAAACCACTGCTAAGGACAGGCAACAAGCAGAAGAGACTTGTTTGGGCTAAAGAACACAAGGAATGGACATTAGACCAGTGGAAATTTGTGCTTTGGTCTGATGAGTCCAAATTTGAGATGTTTGGTTCCAACCACTGTGTCTTTGTGCGACGCAGAAAAGGTGAATGGATGGACTCTACATGCCTGGTTCCCACCGTGAAGCATGGAGGAGGAGGTGTGATGGTGATGGGGTGCTACGCCAGATGACCTGGCCTCCACAGTCACCAGACTTGAACCCAATCGAGATGGTTTGGGGTGAGCTGGACCGCAGAGTGAAGGCAAAAGGGCCAACAAGTGCTAAGCATCTCTGGGAACTCCTTCAAGACTGTTTTAAGACCATTTCCGGTGACTACCTCTTGAAACTCATCAAGAGAATGCCAAGAGTGTGCAAAGCAGTAATCAAAGAAAAAGGAGGCTACTGTGAAGAACCTAGAATATAAGACATATTTTCAGTTGTTTCACACTTTTTTGTTAAGTATATAATTCCACATGTGATAATTCATAGTTTTGATGCCTTCAGTGTGAATCTACAATTTTCATAGTCATGTAAATACAGAAAACTCTTTGAATGAGAAGGTGTGTCCAAACTTTTGGTCTGTACTGTACATCATGCATGTGCACTGGGTATCATGTCTTGGTTGGTTCCTTTGCTGCTGAGAGTTATTAATATGACCGAGGTAATAAATACCTACTGCCTGACATCCCCATATAAGACAATGGTTGTTAAGCAAGTAGATTGTCGGACATGCTTTGAAAGAATTGGCAACGTCCTGCCAACAAAGAAGGGGAATGGCAATTTGGCAGCACTCATACTAACCCCATCTAGGGCTGTAGATTGTTCATCCACCTAACGGCCTATGACAAAGGAGTAAAGGTAAACCTTCTGGTATGGGTCTCTTACAGAGAGCGGTCACCATTTCTATGGTCGGTACTCTCAGGCAGCAGAGGAGAGGTTCCATTTCCATTGCTGCAGAGGTACAGGACCAGAGAAACCAAGGAAATGACCCTAGACAGCAGAATCGGGGATGACCATGCTGATCATTTTGTGACCCCCTCTCTTCGATGTACACCATGTATGTGCACTAAGTATCATATCGTGCCATTTAGCCCCTGCTAGAGACAAGTGCCCACTCTCCTTTAAGGAATCAGTAACGTTTTTTCCTCCTATGCTGTCCTAGCATGACCAGAGGAGGGAAGGATTTTTAGCAGAAAATGACATTTTCTCAGATTTATGTGTTCGGCTGTTCCCACAGTAACCAGCGTGTCCGAGATGTCTTCCCGCTGATGGATGAGAAGACGCCGGCGCCTCATTCTGCGGTTTATACAGAAGGAACGCATCCCTCTGAAATTCTCTGACAGGTTGTGGGAAAATGAGAGCGGTGTGATCGGTGGGTAAATAAAAACTTAAGGGAGGCTAAGCAGTTATATACTCGATATTTCTTCCTTCGATCAATACGGGAGGGGAGGGTGAGGGATGGGTGGCCGCCCGGGACGCACGTTTGTCTGTGTTCAGGCGAGCTCCTTCCCCGCAGAAGCCATCAATATCTGACTTCACGAAAAACAAAACACTTAAAGGTGCACGGCGTGGCCCCATAGCCAAAGGACTTCATGGGCTCAGTACAAAAAGACCACCGGAGAAGATTCTTCATCCATGACCTGCCTGCAGATGGCCGCCGCAAATGGCCTGGGGGTCACGTTTCGGAGACCCGATAGCAAATGATGGAAAGGGCGACGTCACTTTATTGGACAGAAAGCTCACAATGCGTCACAAGCGGTGGCCGATGCCCTCCAGGCTATCAAAGACTTGGAGTACGTGGCTGGTACCTTCAGCACTGCCACGTCAAGTCAGGGCAGAAGGAGGGGGGTAGGTCGGTGTTTTACAGCTGCTTATAGAGAGACACTTTGGAGTCTTTATTGGCGTCTGATTAGATGTTACCATTTTAGGGGGTCTAATCTAGAGTTCACAATATTAACAGAATCTAACCTGGGGTCTAAATGGTGAAGAATGTCAGGGGTGCAGGGGTGCAGACTGTATATAAGGGTCTGTATATACAAAAGGATTGATCCAGATCAGTATACAGTGGGGTTATACCTTGGTTATAGAATGAGGTCTAATCAAGATGTCTGGCTTGGGGGTCAACATATTTAAGAGTCTAAATGTATATTTTGGGGGTCTCCTGTACTATTTGAGGTTCAGATATATCATAGATCAATACAGATGGTGCACATGAAGAAAATTTCAGAGCGACTCTGCTCCGTCCGTCAGCTCCATAGCTCTGGTACTGGTGTCCGTCATTTTGACAAGGTGTTAATCTTCCCGTTAAATCTGGAAAATCCGCAAAGGCACACAGCAGCTGATATAAGAGTCAGTGCGGAGCTCCGATCACTCCCATCATCCAAGATGACGTTCAGAATTGCTGAGCATTGCTAGGTGTTATGCTGGAGGAGGCTAGTGTGCGAATGACACCAAATCTTGGCCCGGACTTGCCCAGGGATTAATACTGGGTTAACGATGAATTCCTGTACTCGTAAGCTCCGCTGGAGGGTTCAGGATATTGGCTCTTAATTGAGCGACTGTCAGGTTCTTCAGAAAAGGATCTCAGCTGGAGCTGCAGCCGATCAATCCCAATCTCCCTCCTCCCGGTGATTATATACAGAGTGTCCTGGTGCCGACTATGCTGCAGGACTTTGGGGGTAAAGGAGAACTGTCCACATGTCAGACTGGATCTAACAGAGCGTCGGCTCATGCAATGTGTGTATGTCGAGGGCAGGGATTGGGACGGTGGGCTTCCCTGTGACGAGGGGTCGCCATGCTGCTCTGGTCCTCTACATCACAAAACCCAGTGAAGCCTGTGGGCATGGGTGCAATCCACAGCCAGACCCTTGTAAATGACAAGACAAATCGTACAGCTACATTATGATGCCCAGGAACAAGCCTGGCACCCGATGAGAGGTCTGTATCTTTGGATTGTCCAGGGACAGCGGAGGTGTCAGATTCTCCGATAGTCTGGACTGATCTAGGTGGGCACATAATTGTTATCTGCTTCTCCCTGCCGTAAGCACTGGTATATCTGCTCCACCTGGCACTATAATCAGTGAGGGCAAACATGTGCCTCAATTCACCATGACCTGCGACATTCTGAAGACCAGGCCAGTGCTAGACTAAGGCTGGAAACACACTATCCTACTTACATGCGAGTCTCTCGGACGAACTCGGATCAGTCCCCTGAACAGCCTCCCCCCTGTCGGAATGGGAATGTGATGCTGCACAAAAATCACAAGCAGCTGACACTCCTGTCCTGACAGGGGGAGGCCGTTGAGGGTGATTGATCCGAGTCTCGTCCGAGAGACTCGCATGAGTCGGATAGTGTGTTTCCAGCCTCAGAGCTAAACTGTGACAAACTTGTCTATACGTGGCCCTGTACTCACCATAAAAGACCGCACCACCACGTCGGGCATCTGCGGCAGCTGGTAATGCAGGAGGGCGGTCGTGGCGTGGGTCTGTAACCTACAAGACATGAGAATAATCATCATTAGAGTGTCAAAGGCATCATACACAGATATCATGAGGGTGCGGGTTACATGAGGTCATTCTAGGACTTGTAGTTCCACATCAGATGTCAACCTCAAGGGTGTATGCCCAGAACGGACTAGAAATGCTGCAAAAAATGGAGGAGGGAGCAAAAAAAAAAACAAACTAGATCACATCTCAGCCCTCTCGGACCCACTGTGGGGGATCCAGATCCTGCAGTTATAACCTCGGCACTAAGGTGTGGCCACATTAGCATCATATTAATGAGAAAAGAGCCATGAAGAAAGACTATAAGGGGGCATAGGGTCTGGCCCTATAGTTTGGGCACCCATGGTTGGGCTATTTGTGTCTTCTACACTGGGTGCAGTGAAGAGGGATGACTGACCCTGATAGACTTGATTTTGGGGCTCCTCCATGGGGGAGCAAACAGATAATACCTAGGACGGAGAACAGAGAGGAGCAGTGACAGTCTGAATTCAGAGAGGAGAGATGATAGTCATCCGGCAGACAGAGGCCCCCGCTGCATATTCCCGAAAATTATTTGACACTTCTAAAAAAATAAATAATAAAAAATAAAAAAAAAGTGTAACTCCACATCTGGTGGAACGAAAGCCTGCAGGCAACAGGGCTGTCAATCGTGGAGACAGCCTTTATCCGAGCAAACAGCAGCAAGAGAAACAAGGCGAGATCAATGATGAACGGGGGAGTCGAAAAACTAGATGCACAGCCGCGCTCCTGGGAAGAAAAAGGAGGTGGAAGAGGAACGGGTAAAATAAAAGAAAAAAAAGTTGCCAAAACCAGAATTGAATGGAGGATGGAGCTGATCGCTGGCTGGGCTGTGATCGCCACAATGCTCCGATCATCCTGGCTCTGCCTGGAAAGAGCATTTATCCTATTGTATGAGAATCTCACTGGGAAAGCTGGCTGACAATGGTACGGCTTCTGGAACTGGATAGGTTGTCAGCCACTTTCCTATAACCAAAAATGGTTTAGGGCAGGTAGCACAGGTCCCCATGAGAGCTGTAATCAGGGCATACTGGGGACCCCCCACATGAGGATGACTAGGGAGTCCAGCATTTACAGGCCCTTTTGCTGGGGGCAGAGCCTCTCTGCAGGCCCTTTTGCTGCGGGCCGGATCCTCTCTGCAGGCCCTTTTGCTGCGGGCCGGAGCCTCTCTGCAGGCCCTTTTGCTGCGGGCCTGATCCTCTCTGCAGGCCCTTTTGCTGCGGGCCGGAGCCTCTCTGCAGGCCCTTTTGCTGCGGGCCGGAGCCTCTCTGCAGGCCCTTTTGCTGCGGGCCGGAGCCTCTCTGCAGGCCCTTTTGCTGTCGGGCCGGAGCCTCTCTGCAGGCCCTTTTGCTGTGGGCCGAGCCTCTCTGCAGGCCCTTTTGCTGTGGGCCAGAGCCTCTCTGCAGGCCCTTTTGCTGTAGGCCGAGCCTCTCTGCAAGCCCTTTTGCTGAGGGCGGAGCCTCTCTGCAGGCCCTTTTGCTGATAACCAGAGCCTCTCTGCAGGCCCTTTTGCTGGGGCCGAGCCTCTCTGCAGGCCCTTTTGCTGTGGGCCCGAGCCTCTCTGCAGGCCCTTTTGCTGAGGCCGGAGCCTCTCTGCAGGCCCTTTTGCTGAGGGCCAGAGCCTCTCTGCAGGCCCATTTTGCTGGGCTGCAGAGTCTCTGTAGGCCCTTTTGCTGCGGGCGAGCGTCTCTGTAGGTGCGAGTGCTGCGCTCCAGTTATTGACATCTGCTAATGTACGCCGGGCCTGACATGATGGCCGTGTGATGCGCCGCTCTTCATGTCGGTGGTACGCAGGGTATCGATCGCGCCCGGCAAAGGAGAACTGATAAATCCGATCTTCTTGTAACATTCTGACCCTATTAGTCTCACATTAAGGCTTCTGGGAAGACAGATGGCGGGCGGCTTTGTGAATGACCGTGGAGTTTCGCCCTCTCTCACCTTGAGCCCGGATCATCAATAGCCGATCTATCGGCCTCATGAATGCATTCATGCTCCGGCTCTTTAGCTGCTTGCACGATATTGACGAGAATATATTTTCATACATTAGCTGTATCGTCTCTGCTGCATCGTTGCAGCACCATCCGCCCTAAGATACCTGCAGGGGGAAGGCAGGCTGCTAATGGCCGCGGAGATCTGTGGGGGTCTGCACTAATTATTTACTCTGCGTCCGGCCAGACTTTCTTCAAGGACAAGAAATCTTTGACTCGTGGACAGAAATTTCTATATGGCACAAGGCTGAGGATTCTCATTGGTCTTGGAATTTAGAAGTCCCCTCTTTAGGACCAGTCTAACCAAAGATGGCGGCCTCCACTGGGTGCAGACAAGTAAGTTCCACCCCCTGTTCTTTCACTTTATGCTCTTACTTTGGTCAGTGACCATTTTTAGCAGCTCTGGGGTAGTAATTTAATCACAAGGTCCCTCATTCTCTGCATTCACCACCTCTGTAGATCCTCTGTTTTTAATATAGTCACAGACGTCTATAGCACCGGTTAGTCGTGTGATTAGGTCTGGATGAACAGCTTGGATCAGAGTCAGTGCAGAGAAATAGAGGAGCAAGATAACCAGCAAATCGTGTGGCTTGGGGATAAGCACACTGCAGCAGCAGAGTCTGATTGGCAGGCAAACTACTAATGTAGCAGAGCTGAATGTGCGGACAGCAGATTGAAGCAGCATTAGGAGACCATAACCTTGGAGAGCAGAGCCGTGTGTGCCAGTCTGGTCCATTGGAGTAGCAGAACATGGTATAGAGGAAAGCACTTTGGAACAGCAGAGCCAGGTGAGGCAGCTGCTAATATAGCAGAGCCAAGTGTGTAGACAGCAACTTGCAACAGAGTTGATTTGAAGATGGACACTTCGTGAGCATGGTCGGGTGTGCAGTCTGGCACTTTGGAGTAGCAGACTTTGGTATAGAGAGTTGAGTGTGCAAACAGCACTTTAGAACAGCAGAGAATGGCAGACAGGAGACACACACTGTGACTAGTACTGCAGTATCCAGAGGATAGCAGAGCTGGGTATGACAGGTGGCTCAGTTAGGATGGCAGCACCTGTTAGCACTCACTTCTCTCCACATCACAAAAGCCCTGGAAAAGTGACTATCAGAGGTTCACCGAGTTATCATAGATACTCAGCATTATAGTGGGAAGGAGGGAGCAAAGCCCGGCACCGGAGCCGAGAAAGATGTGCAACAGTCCTCCATGGTCACCCACTGCTCAGCATGTGGCCAGGATTAATTTACTGGAGACAGCCTCCCCCTACAAATCAATGACAGGCCCCTTAACGAACCTTGCGACATCACATCACCCACCTATAGGCAGCTGTTTCAGGGAAGTTTTGTCCAGATTACTGTTTACCAATCATGTTAAAGGGCCAGACTCCAATAGGTGGCGCTAGAGAGGCAGCTGTACCCTCCAGGCAAGATCTTATTTGCACATTTTTTCCCCATAAATCATTAGAACCCTGCAAAATCCCATATGGCCGAGCACAGCGCCTAAATGGTTAACATCCAAAGTGGTGGCAGTAATCAGGCCGTCCTCCCGACGGGGCATTCATGGGCATTTTTTAGTTTGGCTTTTGTTTGGCCTGTTTTTTTAAGCTCGGCATGCCGCAAGCCGCTGTGTTTATTAGCTGACATCATCTATTCATCTCCGAGCCGGTTACCTGGAGTTTTGTCCTAGGAACGGCGGCGCACATCCTATTCTCCGAAGACGATTGGGGAGGTGGAGCGGCTGGACCGCGAGGACGAGACAAGTCTAAATGCCAGACTGGAGAGGAAAAAACCACCTGACGGTGGACCGAGTCTATCTGCGGCCCCCGGGGTCCCATTCATCCTCTGCGGCGGCCGTGCCCCCTCGGAATCAGATTCTCCTTTTATCCTCAGTTTATTGTGGAGGACAATAGCAGTCAGATTTAGGCTCCGACGACACAAAGGGAAGGAGTGAAGGCCGAGCTCTGCTCCCCGCCGCCAAGTTCATGATCCCCCCGGAGGGGGGCGGCAAATTAGCATTCAATTCTCCGGAACCCTCGCCGCACTCCTATTTAGGGAAGATACAGATGATGGCGGCTTGTCCTGTCCTCCAGGCTCGCAGGGAGGAATTACCCCACCATAGTGATCATCTCAATTAATTTGTGACCTCCCTCCAGGAAGCTGAGGTGTAGGGAGCTGTTTGCGGGGGTAATAGACAGCTGCCGGAGCTGTCCTTCCATATCTGGTCAGTGGATGCTTTTATTTATTTTTTTTATTAACAAGATGTACTGTTAAAACGTGTTAAAAAATAAAATAAGTTCTGTTAAAAAAATTATAATAATAAAAGAAATTAATTAAAAAAAAATTAAAAAATTAAATAAAAAAATCCTGATGGCTCTAGCATATGAAATGTGACTTCCCACAGCCCAGATAAAGAGAAATGAGCCGACTTTCCCCAGTGATCACTTTCTGAAAGGGGTTGTCTTTGCCCAGACTGCCCTTTAAATAGGAGTTTCTAGGGTCATTTCAATACTTGGAGGAAATTTGCCCACCCCCATAATTCTACAAAGAGAGCCTATGTGCTCCATAGTTAAAATAAAATAAGAAAAAAAACACCACACACACCCTTTAAGGGGTGGGGCTTAGCTGTCACATGTCTAGTGGGGTTGAGAGTCTCAACTTGCTACAATATAGAAACCATACTGTGGTCAGGATATTTTTTTCCCCCCATTGAGACTTGAGAATCAGCCATCATGGACCCGGAAAAACCCGGTGATGTCCTGTAAAGGGCCACATTACACTGCAGTGGGTGATAAATGCTGGATTATCAGATGTCAATTAGAGAAAGTCATTGTACTGAAAGGGTGATCATAAAAATCTGACATAACAAGCGCCTCTGCTGTCCACTGGTCGAGTCTGGTACTGCAGCTCCATTAAAGTGAATGGGCCTGAGCTGCAATACCAGACACAAGCTGTAGACAGGAGAGGCGCTGTTTCTCAAAAAAGCAGCCATGTTGTTTGAAAACTAGAAAATGTGGCACTTTGGTGTAGAATGGGGCACATTCACTGCTCTTACCTTTTGGAAGACTTGATAGTTGGACTTTGACCATATATCCAGCTGAAAGTAGATAAGCGAAGAGAAAGATGAGGGATATTACAGTCATATAGCAGTCATCCTGTATCATTATAACATAGGATATCCTCATGGGCGGCACACTTCCAGTAATCCGGCACAATAGGCCTGAGCTGGGGTCGTATTTTGGACCACTAGAAGATGCAATTAGGCGAAACGCTGACCCGGGGCACTGGGGATTTACATATTTACTAAGTGCATTAATTATTAAGGATGGACCGGAGATCAATACGGACTGGAGCAATCATTCCATTACGCCGGTGGACGGAGGAACGAACTTGTAAAGGTCAAGACAGTCCGTCATGGAGAACGGCTGGCGGTGCGGAGCTCAGCGATACCAGCGCGTCCGTTATTGGGACCACTGGGGTAAAAAGTCCATCCATGACAGTTCTTTCCCCCAATATTCTCCCCTGTACAGATGGTGGAGAAGGATAATGCCCCGGGTCGTTATCAGGGGGCACCCCTTAGTTAAAAAATGACAAAAAAAAGTGCACGATAGATGCTACAGTAGCAGAAACCCAGTTGTGTGACGACTACCCGACCGATGTGTCCATACATTCCCACCACCGTTTCTGCTAAATCCCAGAATAATTTCTAATAAACATTTATTTCCCTATTTATACCCTGAATCCCCCTCCTCATATATAACCTCACCCCCCCCCACACCCAGCCCTTGCACCCTGCGTTCAGCGCCATCGCGGTCACGGATGCCATTTTCTGAAGGTCGCACGGATGATTTCAAAGTCGATAAACGAATCGCAAACCTTCCTCGCATCTCATATCAAACGGGGACGGTGCCAGCCCCTATTATAGAAATCAGATTGCGCCCCCTCCCTGCCGCAGCGGACCCCCGGCCCCTCCCAGACAAGCTCTCCGCTCGGCTTTGAAGTGGTAGGGAAGCAGGGATCAGAAATTACCCCAGAGACGGCTCTGGTGATCTTTGAAGCTCGGCTTTGATAGCTTTGTGCTTTTCACTTGCTGAGGTTCGGATGATGTGAGCGGCCGCTGACGTGGGGTAATTAATGAAACCGTCGTCTGGACGGACGCCGCTGCTCGACAAGAGGACGCCGTGCTGCCGCTAAAGCCGCCTAACTGCTACATGGACAGGTACAGGCACTACAGAGCCCAGGAGGGACGACGGGCCCCAGGGAGCCACACAAAGCAACGCCAACACAGCATGACTCAGGGCTGACACCTGACATGACACCATGTGGCAGCACTGGTCTGAGGACTGATACATGACATGACACCATGTGGCTGCATTGGTCTGAGGACTAATACCTGACATAACACCATGTGGCAGCACTGGTCTGAGGACTGATACCTGACAACACCATGTGGCTGCATTGGTCTGGGGACTAATACCTGACATAACACCATGTGGCGGCACTGGTCTGAGGACTGATACATGACATGACACCATGTGGCTGCATTGGTCTGAGGACTAATACCTGACATGACACCATGTGGCAGCACTGGTCTGAGGACTGATATCTGACAACACCATGTGGCTGCATTGGTCTGGGGACTAATACCTGACATGACACATGTGGCAGCACTGGTCTGAGGACTGATATCTGACAACACCATGTGGCTGCATTGGTCTGGGGACTGAATACCTGACATGACACCATGTGGCAGCACTGGTCTGAGGACTAATACCTGACATAACACCATGTGGCTGCATTGGTCTGGGGACTAATACCTGACATGACACCATGTGGCTGCATTGGTCTGAGGACTAATACCTGACATAACACCATGTGGCTGCATTGGTCTGAGGACTAATACCTGACATAACACCATGTGGCAGCACTGGTCTGAGGACTGATACCTGACAACACCATGGGACTGCATTGGTCTGGGACTAATACTGACATAACACCATGTGGCGCACTAGTCTGAGGACTGTTACCTGACAACCCATGTGGCTGCATGGTCTGGGAGACTAATACCTGACAACCCCATGTGGGGCACTGGTCTGGGACTGATACCTGACAACCCCATGTGGCGGCACTGGTCTGGGGACTGATACCTACAACCCCATGTGGCGGCACAGTCAGGAGACTGCTACCTGACAACCCCATGTGGCGGCACTGGTCTGGGACTGATACCTGACAACCCCATGTGGCGGCACTGTCTGGAGACTGCTAACTGACAACACACATGTGGCAGCACTGGTCTGAGGGACTATACTGACAACCCCATGTGCGGCACAGTCAGGAGACTGCTACCTGACAACCCATGTGCTGCATGATCTGGGACTAATACCTGACAACCCCATGTGGCGGCACTGGTCTGGGGACTGATACCTACAATGCCATGTGGCGGCACTGTTCTGGGGGACTGATACCTGACAATGCCATGTGGCGGCACTGTTCTGGGGACTGACACTTAACATAACACCACGTGGCAGCAGTGTGCTAGGTACTGTATCTGACTGTTCTAGGACTGTTGCTGCTACCTATATGACACCATTGGCAGCATTATTCTGGAATAGTGAACCCACTGACATGACATTGTGTGGCAAGAAGTGCAACAATGTGATTTTTAGCCCAGGCTAGGTTGGTCCCATACCACTAGGTTTAAACTGGCTGAATCCTCAGTCACACATTACTTTCCAGACATTGTGACTCTCTTGCAAAACGTGCATTTCTTTAAAAAAAACCATCCTAACTGGGGAGCCAGATAAGTGATGTAACTCATGTGCCAAACCGATGGACCGCTCTGGTAATGCCACCGATATGGCCGACACTACAGCACACCTTGCTTTCCCAGGCTCCGGATTGCCACCCCCTCCCAGATATAGTGGCATTGGGGGACAATTATGTCTGGTATGAGGGTCAGTGAACCCCCCGCCCGCTCCCACTGTGTGTGGCCATCCTTAAGGGAAACATTGTTTTCTACCTCTACTAAAATCCATGTTAGTGGCAAACCAATAGCACTAACACCCCCCCGGTGTGGGCAGAGGAGGTACCCCAGCAGGGGACACCTGACACAGGGTTGCGGCAGCCCTTACTTTAAATGCACCTCGTACCGGTAAGGCATCTGCATGCTGAGAGCCGCTCCTCCGCCGCCCTCTGCTCGTTAGGATGTGGCCTTTGGGTCTGAAAGAGCATTGTCTGCGCTGTAATCAGTCCAGCAGCCTGACTGCCATATCAATACCCTGCCGAGGGCCCGGGCAGAGACGCCAGCATGTCATGGGTTAAGCTCTGAGCCAATCCGTGCTTTAACCCTTCTTGGTCAATCTTGGTGAATGTCGCCAGCGTCTCCAGGATGGGCAGAACATCGCTCGCGGTTACCTGGCTGATGCTGAGTAATTTGCAGGCTCCTTGGAGATTGGTGGCAGGCGAGGGGTTAATACGAAAAGCCAATTATACGAGCACAGTCGGCTGTGAAAACCAAATTAATTTATTAGCTGTTCCAATGTTCCAGCGGACAGGAACGATTTTTTTTTTTCTTGTTTTATTCATCTCTTCCCGTCTGCCCTTTCGGCTCGTCAATAAATTTAGGGAACAAATATCCCCAAGTAACCCCAGTGTGACAATTACCAGCCCGCTGAGGGGCGCGAGGCTGAACACCGAGGGTGCTGGGAGCTCTGGACTAATCACCAGTACCCTGGAGAGGTGAAGAGCGCTGCAACGGCTACCTGTGACCTCCTGGAAGAGCAAGTGTTAATAATGGAGACCGCAGCGTGGCCGTGCTCAGGCAGGAGCGGCGTGGCCGAGCCCGAGGTAGGAGATGAGGTGGCCGAGCCCGAGGCAGGAGGGCGGGCCGAGCCCGAGGCAGGAGGGTGGCGAGCCGAGGCAGGAAGGGTGGCCGAGCCCGAGGCAGGAGACCGGCAGGGAGGCCGAGCCAGAGAGGACCGAGGGGCGAGCCGAGGCAGACGAGGTGGCCGAGGAGGGGAGGTCGCCCCGAGGATGGCAGGGAGCAGGCCGCCCTGAGAAACTGAGGAGGCCGCCCCGAGGACTGGAGGGAGGGCCGCCCCGAGGACTGGAGGAGGCCGCCCCGAGGACGGAGGGAGGCCGCCCCGAGGACGTGGACTGGAGGGACGCCGCCCCCGTGGACGGGGGGACGCCGCCCCCGTGGACTGGAGGGACGCCGCCCCGTGGACTGGAGGGACGCCGCCGCCCGTGGACTGGAGGGACGCCGCCCCCAGTGGGACAGGAGGGAGGCCGCCCCGTGGACTGGAGGGAGGCTGCAGCACTAGATCTGATCTGCATGCTACTGATTTCTGTTATCAGCCATTCCAGGCCTGTGTGAGTAGCATCTGCTATCCTGAATGGCTCCCCAAGTCTTAAAGAAACGATTACACAAAATGCAGCTGTGTTTGGGGCCCAAAACCCCTAATGCTGCACAAAAGCGCTGAGTGGCTATTTGTGGCTCTGAGGGTCCTCTGCAAGTGTGGGAATGATATAAGACGCACGCCTTAAAGAATGGTTGTGGTAAACTGTCCCTTTAAGAAGGTCAATGGCCTCACCTTGCCGTCGTCCGTGTAACGTTCTCGTTGTAGCCCTTGACTATGGTGCGGTCGATGAACAGGCTGCGCATCACCACGATCACTTTCAGCACTTTTCCCAGGGTCACCTGCAAAGAGACAGAGGGGGTGAAAGCTGCACAAAGCGACGCAACGTCGTCCAGAGCTCTGCTTGCGGTAAGTGAATGGAAACAGCATTTTCTGTCCTAACACTTCTCACAGCTGAGGATCTGTTGCATTTGCATTCAATCTGAATGTAGCAAACTACAACTACGTACCCAAAAGGCCGCTATGCTGAGAGTTGTAGTATCAGAACAGCCGCTGAGAATACTGTGGACTGACACATTGTAACAAACCATCAGGACTGGAGTGTGACTTGTTTAGAATACACTGACTGGATGCAATTGTGACAAAGCCTCAGCTATGAGGGAGAAGCTCACTGACAGCAAGCAGTACGGGAGCACAAATCGGTCTTCGTTACAATGTATCGGTGCAGGTAAAATGTCTGGATGTGACTGCGTTGGTCGCTGGGTTGAGTATTTTGCGAGTTTCGGATCCATCTGGCAGATTCATTAGCGGGTGAAGTATCGCTGCGTGGCGCAGGCGTCCAGGTCTGCGGGACTGGCACAGGGATAAAGGGCTTTTTATCCTACAAGACTGATGGAATCAGCCGCCTGGCACGTCAACGCGTTTCTTCCACTTGTGGTGCTGCCTGCCTGTGTGGACTGTGTAGCTGTGCCAGTGCAGACGGGCAAGGTCTGCGGCGGCTCACCGAGCAGCGCTGGCACCGTGCGTGCCCAGATGGCAGGCGGGAGGGCTCGCTCCGTGCAGCTAAACTGGTCTGGAGAACTATTAAGAATTAATTTACTTATGATTACATCTGCCAGAAGAAGGGACGGCTGGCATCACGAGGCGCCCACTGCCCCCCACAGCGCTCGCACATCTACACATTACATTTGGAGGGGCTCGGACTTCCTACAGAGCTGCAGTGTAAAGCATGGGGGACCAAAGAGGAGATAGATTGACATTACAACACATGAATCTAGGATAAAATAGCTGATAACAGCAGACAATAGATGCATTTCATTAAAACATGCAAAACCCCGCAAGTTTAGGGGGCGCAGCTAGCAGTAGGGCAAGGTGATATTCTGCAGGTTTGCTGGCACAATACCCCCTAATTCCCTATGCAGGGAGGGTGTGCAGGTGGCACTGGGACTTTGCCCGTCTCCCCATCAGGACGGCTAATGAAGTGTGACACGGCTTTGGCAGCGGAGAGGAAGAAGTGACAGATCGACAGGAGATCTGTGCGAGGAGGAAAACTTTCCAACCTCTCACAACAGGGGACATCAAATATAGATGTGCCCAAACCTTCCCTCCGCCCACGGCATCTAGATAAATCCCCAAACAATTTCCTGCCCGATGCCCCGCTACAAGCTGCGGGTCACCAAACAATTATCTGGGCTCCGTCCTTCCAATGATTATAGGTCAAAGACACTCAGAGGTCAACTAGGGATATGGGATAGGAGACCCCCGGGGATGCGGATTCATGACACCCCACCTGTAACGCCTGGTGCATGTTGCCCCCACCCCTTTATACCATGACCATTTGGTCCATTCCCTCATTTAATTGTAGTGCCAGGGTCAAACCACCTGCAAGAAAAGGGGGAGACATGTCTCCTGTAGCTTGATTTCTAGTAATCCCCCTGCTGTGTTGGCACAATATTAGCTGGCACCTTCCTGGGCTTTAATTGTATTTGGAAGATTAACATCCTCCGAAAAAAAGAAAAACAGCTGCAAAATCTGCTTTATCCGACACGGAGGGCGAGGAATTAGGAGGAAGAAGGAGATTCTTACAAGGATCTGGAATTGGCTGATTCTGCAGGTTTAGATGATTTATAAGAGTCATGTAAATGATGAGATTAAGACGTCCCCGGATTGCCGAAACTTCATTACAAGGATTACTGGACAGCACAAACCGAGGGGCGTCACCAATCACACCCCAAACACGCTCACTACCCCTCTGTACTCACCATGTATAGCAGTGGTGGTCACACATGCTCACTACCCTCCACTCACCGTCTATAGCAGTGGTGGTCACACACGCTCACTACCCTCCGCTCACCGTCTATAGCAGTGGTGGTCACACTCGCTCACTACCCTCCGCTCACCGTCTATAGCAACAGTGGTCACACTCGCTCACTACCCTCCGCTCACCGTCTATAGCAACAGTGGTCACACTCGCTCACTACCCTCCGCTCACCGTCTATAGCAACAGTGGTCACACTCGCTCACTACCCTCCGCTCACCGTCTATAGCAGTGGTGGTCACACACGCTCACTACCCTCCGCTCACCGTCTATAGCAGCAGTGGTCACACACGCTCACTACCCTCGCTCACCGTCTATAGCAGCAGTGGTCACACTCACTCACTACCCTCCGCTCACCGTCTATAGCAGCAGTGGTCACACTCGCTCATACCTCCGCTCACCGTCTATAGCAGCAGTGGTCACACTCGCTCACTACCCTCCGCTCACCGTCTATAGCAGTGGTGGTCACACACGCTCACTACCCTCCGCTCACCGTCTATAGCAGCGGTGGTCACACTCGCTCACTACCCTCCGCTCACCGTCTATAGCAGTGGTGGTCACACATGCTCACTACCCTTCACTCACCGTCTATAGCAGTGGTGGTCACACACGCTCACTACCCCTCTGTACTCACCATGTATAGTAGTGGTGGTCACACACGCTCACTACCCTCCACTCACCATCTATAGCAGTGGTGGTCGCACACGCTCACTACCCTCCGCTCACCATCTATAGCAGTGGTGGTCACACACACTCACTACCCCTCTGTACTCACCATGTATAGTAGTGGTGGTCACACACGCTCACTACCCCTCTGTACTCACCATGTATAGTAGTGGTGGTCACACACGCTCACTACCCCTCTGTACTCACCATGTATAGTAGTGGTGGTCACACACGCTCACTACCCTCCACTCACCATCTATAGCAGTGGTGGTCACACATGCTCACAACCTCCGCTCACCTTCTATCGCAGTGGTAGTCCACCATGCTCACTACCCTCCTTTCACTGTAAATAGCAGTGGTGGTCACACACTCTCATTACCCCTTTCCACTCACTGGCTATAGTAGAGGTGGTCGCACACACTGATTACCCTCCCCACGATGCTCACTACCCTCCGTTCACCATCTATAGCAGTGGTGGTTAATTACACGCACTACCCTGCCTCCATCTATAGCAGTGGTGGTCGCACACGCTTACTACCCTGCCCCCGTCTATAGCAGTGGTGGTCACACACTCTCATTACCCCTTTCCACTCACTGGCTATAGTAGAGGTGGTCGCACACGCTCATTACCCTCCCCACGATGCTCACTACCCTCCGTTCACCGTCTATAGCAGTGGTGGTTAATTACACTCACTACCCTGCCTCCATCTATAGCAGTGGTGGTCGCATACGCTTACTACCCTGCCCCCGTCTATAGCAGTGGTGGTCGCATACGCTCACTACCCTGCCCCTGTCTGTAGCAGCGGGGGTCACACATGCTCACTAACCTCCTTTCACAGTCTGTAGTAGCTGTGGTCATATATGCTCCTTACCCCTTTCCACTCATTGTCTATAGTAGAGGTGGTCACACACACTCATTACCCTCCCCCGTCTATAGCAGTGGTGGTAACACACGCTCATTACCCCTTTCCACACATGTTCACAACCCTCCATTCACCATCTATAGCACCAGTAGTCGCACATGCTCATTACCCCTTTCCCTTCACCGTCTATAGCAGTGGTGGTCACACATGTTCACTACCTTCCGTTTACCATCTAACCAGTTGTCGCAAATGCTCATTACCCCTTTCTCTTTACCGTCTATAGAAGTGGTGGTCGCACACGCTCACTACCCCACACTCACCATCTATAGTAGTGATCGCACACGCTCATGACTTACCCAGGGCTGTGGGATACTCTGAACTGGGCTATACTGTCTCTGGGGAGTCACAGGGGTTGAGACCCGGCTTTCGTGACCCTGGGTTCAGTTGAAAAGGGGGAGTAGTTTTTGGGAATGGAGTGGTTTGAAATTAAAGTTATTTGTGACACCACACGTGGTATGTGGCTATAGGTGACCACAGCTGCTGCAGAACCTCCAGGGTGAAAGACAGGCAGCTGAGATGGAGCGGCTCCCCAGGGCAGTAGATGTAGTAAGTGGTTGGGATGCAGGAAGATGGCATAAAGTAATAAGCAGACTCACTGTTTTGATGGTTATTCAGTCTTTTACTGGAGCATCTCCATTTCAGACAGTTGTCAACAAAGTCCTTGCTTGAGAGCAACTCGGGGTTCTCCTCACTCGGACAGGTCGTTTGCCTACTTATTGCGCTTTGTGTTTGGGCTCCTGCCATCAGCCAAGTTGCCAGCCCTGTCTCTCTTGCAGGGTGACGGTATGGCAGGCAACTCGAGTCCATTATTAGTCCCTCATCTCGGGTGACTGTTCCTGAACTATCCACGTTGCTTTTCCTCCGGGCACAGTGTGGCTGGGAACTTGGAATTCCCCCTCACCTTCTGATATTGACTGCCGGGACATTAGGCCCTGCACAGTCTCGGACTGTGGTGTCTGTTCTTTGCGCTTTCCTCTGGGGTGAGCACGATATCACTCGGCTCCCCAGGTGCTCCTTCAACTCTTTCCTCAGACTCTAGCCTTGCGCCTTTACCCTGAGTTGGCGATCCTGGGACAATCTTAAGGCAGCCTCCAGTCCACCAGGATATCTTCCTCAGTCCTCCTAGGAAATGAACTGCTGTACTTCGGATGAACTTAGCACAGCTCGATCCTCCAGGTCTCTTCACAGTCCTCTCGGGAACTGAACTAACTAGCTACGCTCCAGACCAGAATTTATAGGGAAGCTCAGCCTGAAGCCGGGTTTAGGTCTCCCCCTTCTGGCCTAAAGGCAGAAGGTGTTGTGTGTGTGTACCTGCCTAATGAGAAGAGCTTCTGTTGCTCTCCTGTGTGACACCACCACCCGGGGGCAGTGATGACACTGTGGCACTAGGACTCTGAGGTGCTACACTCACTACCCCTCTCTCCTCACCGTCTATAGCAGTGGTGGTCGCACATGCTCACTACCTTCCCTCACTACCCTCCACTCACCGTCTATAGCAGTAGGTGGTCGCACATGCTCACTACCTCTCGCCATCCTCCACTCATCGTTATAGCAGTGGTGGTCCACATAGCTCACTACCTTCCTCTCACTACGCCTCCATATGTCTAAGCATTGTGGTCACACACATTCACTACCCTCCATTCACCATCTATAGCAGTGGTGATCACACACGCTACTACCTCTCCCCACCGTCTATAGCAGTGGTGGTGACACACGTTACTATCCTCCGCTCACCGTCTATAGCAGTGGTGGTCTACACACTACTCCCACTCATGTCAATAGCAGTGTGTCCCCCATACTCACTACCTCCTCTCACCATCTATAGCAGGTGGTCCACCATGCTCACTATCTCCCTCACCATCTATAGCAGTGGTGGTCGCACACATTCACTACCCTCCACTCACCATCTATAACAGTGGTCGTCACACACGCTCACTACCCTCCACTCACCGTCTATAGCAGTGGTGGTCACACACGCTCACTACCCTCCCTCACCGTCTATAGCAGTGGTGGTCACACATGCTCACTATCCTCCACTCACCGTCTACAGCAGTGGTGGTCACACACGCTCACTACCCTCCACTCACACGTCTATAGCAGTGGTGGTCACACACGCTCACTACCCTCCCTCACCGTCTATAGCAGTGGTGGTCACACATGCTCACTACCTCCACTCACCATCTATAGCAGTGGTGGTTGCACACGTTCACTACTCTCCACTCACCGTCTATAGCAGTGGTGGTCGCACACGTCACTACTCCTCCACTCACCATCTATAGCAGCGGTGGTCCACACCGCTCATTTATCCTCCATTCAACGGTTATAGCAGTTGTGGTCGGCATCAGACGCTCATCTCCCTCACTCACATCTTAGCATGGTGTCACACCGCTACTACCTCGCTCACGTTATAGCAGGGGGGTCACACTGTACTACCTCCAGCACCATCATAGCAGTGGTGGTCACACACGCTCACTACCCTCCACTCACCGTCTATAGCAGCGGTGGTCACACACGCTCACTACCTTCCACTCACCGTCTATAGCAGCGGTGGTCACACACGCTCACTACCCTCCGCTCACCGTCTATAGCAGTGGTGGTCGCACACGCTCACTACCCTCCATTCACAGTCTATAGCAGTGGTGGTCACACATGCTCACTACCCTCCTCTCACCATCTATAGCAGCGGTGGTCGCACACGCTCACTTTTCCTCCATTCACAGGAGATAAATTGTATTTATGGGACGGCCCATATGCAGGACTGTAAATCTCCCTCACTTTCTCCATTTGCCTCTTCCCTCTGTGGCATGTCACGGGTTAAGCAGTCGGGGAAGTGCTGCTAACTTGATGCCAGCAGAATATCAGGAAGCGCTGACAATACCGGGGGGATCGCCCTTGTAGGACTGCACTGCACTCATTATATTGTTTTACTACAAAGCGATGAATTTCAAGCGCTGGCGATCCTTGGGGGAAAGCTCCAAATCCCTATTAATAAGGAAACAATGCTCCCGCCGCCTGGATCTCACCTGGATCCGGAGACATCACAGCCGCTCACATAATGAATGCAATTAAGAGAAACTCACCAGTAAATACAATCAAGTCCTTGAATCGTCCTCGGCTGTCGGAGCGGATGATACTGCGGGGCTGCTCCTGGGGAGCTGGGTGACAGAGCAGACGGCCGAGGTTGTCGGCAGCTTTCCCGGACTCCTGACGAGCCGGGCAGCCGAGCAACGACCCCATATTATTCCATCCTTCAGTTTGGGGGCTCTGAACGCCCCTTACAGAAGGGCCCACTCTGCTCTAAGCACCATGGTCACTTTTTGCTCCTTATTATAGTGTCTCCGTTTTAAAGGCGCCTTTGCATGTAGTCTTGGAAGAGGGGTGCTGTAACTTTGTGTTTGGGGGTCCTGGACAGCTGCCCCGGCCCCCTGTGTGCATGCGCCTGTTGTGCACCATTACCGCCATCTCCGCAATGTCACACAAGGACAATTGGCGCTTTTGTCAGATGAGACAGAACAAGGGGAGCGCGCTGCACAAACTACAGCGGGATCGAAGGAGCATCCACAGCCCTAGGAGGAACTTTGAAGTGAAGAAAATGTGAGGTGCTGAAATATTAATTAAGCGCACATTACAATACATTCCTCCAGAACCGCGGAGAGAGCGAGCGCCGCGCGCCTCCTGGAACTTTTGAAGGAAGTGGAGTCGGCTCGATATTCCTCCTGGTCGCTAAACGGCCTAATTATCTCCCGAACATCTCTCGTCAGACCAGGAGTTATCGGAGAAAAGTTGCTCTGCCTGGCTGTGGGGCTCGTGGGCGCCTTAAACTTTGGTGACATTGCTGCTCCCAAGGGGAAGGGGGCGCCGTCCTGTTGACGTCTATAAATAAATACGGGGTGACACCAGCTCCATAATGAGGAGCCGATAATTGTCTCCAATTTACACTGATCATTGCTGAACCGACACATCCTGCACCCCGAAAATCAATCCCACCTTAAAAGGGGACATCATATTTAGTCCTCTGACCCGGAGGATCACCATCGATTCCACATCAGGGGGTTGTGGTGCCGAACACACAGCAAACACGTCCTGTGCAAAGGGAGTGTAGTGGTGGAAAGTTCCCTATTGGTTACATCGATTTCCCGCCTTAAATTTAGAACTTTTCGGAAATTAGTAATGTTGAGATTTTCTAACCGGACACTAAGGCTTTTGTTTCAGAGAAAAACACTTGCACATAAGTCTCAATGAAGAGATTCAGAGTCTATATATTGTATTCATGTGACTAATGAGCGTGTGCAAAGCTCAGAGTACAAGAGGAGGAGGTGAGCTGTGATATCACCTATTGTGAATGGTGGATCCTGTGTTATCTACTGTATATAGAGGTGTTATCAGTCATTGTACAGGAGGAGGAGGTGAGCTGTGATATCACCTATTGTGAATGGTGGATCCTGTGTTATCTACTGTATATAGAGGTGTTATCAGTCATTGTACTGGAGGAGGAGGTGAGCTGTGACATCACCTATTGTGAATGGTGGATCCTGTGTTATCTACTGTATATAGAGGTGTTATCAGTCATTGTACAGGAGGAGGTGAGCTGTGATATCACCTATTGTGAATGGTGGATCCTGTGTTATCTACTGTATATAGAGGGTTATCAGTCATTGTACAGGAGGAGGAGGTGAGCTGTGATATCACCTATTGTGAATGGCAGATCCTGTGTTATCTACTGTATATAGAGGTGTTATCAGTCATTGTACAGGAGGAGGTGAGCTGTGATATCACCTATTGTGAATGGTGGATCCTGTGTTATCTACTGTATATAGAGGTGTTATCAGTCATTGTACAGGAGGAGGTGAGCTGTGATATCTATTGTGAATCCTGTGTTATCTACTGTATATAGAGGTGTTATCAGTCATTGTACAGGAGGAGGTGAGCTGTGATATCACCTATTGTGAATGGTGGATCCTGTGTTATCTATTGTATATAGAGGTGTTAATCAATCATTGTACAGGAGGAGGTGAGCTGTGATATCACCTATAGTGAATGGTGGATCCTTGTTATCTATTGTTATAAGGTGTTATCAATCATTGTACAGGAGAGGTAGCTTGATATCACCTATTGTGAATGGTGGATGCTGTGTTATCTACTGTAATAGAGGTGTTATCATCATTGTACAGAGGAGGAGTGAGCTGTGATATCACTATTGAAATGGTGGATGCTGTGTTATCTACTGTATATAGAGGTGTTATCAGTCATTGTACAGGAGAGAGAATATCTGTGACCACCTATTGTAAACTGCATGAATTCTTTTTATTAACAAAGAAAGTTATGTATACAGTGGATACAGAGAGTATTCAGACCCCTTTACAATTTCACTCTTTGTTTATTGCAGGCATTGTAATTTAAAAAAAGTAATTTTTTTTTCATTATGTGCACTCTGCACCCATCTTCACCGTATCCAACAAATGTATACATTTACGCAAATTTATTAAAAAATCACAACTGAAATATCACATGGTGATAAGTATTCAGCCCCTTTGCTCACTCCTCATACGAGGTCAGAAATCAAGCCTTTATTCTGGCATGGATACAAGATGGCAACGTTTCAACCTCTCATGGTTTTGTCCAGCAATCACTAGCCGGTCTACTCAGTTTTTATTAATTTCTCGATTTTTCAATCCATACACCAATTTGACAAATACAGTGTTAAATACACTGAAGCCTGTTGATCCCTGACCGTACAAGAAGGGGGTCGGGCTTATAACCTGATTTCCTGAACTGAGGGTGAAAGATGGAGGAATGGTAACCGTGCACAGGTGTGGAGACACCAATATGGCACCGAAACTCCATCCGTCGTCAGTAAATGGACGCATGCGCACTACTATTACCGGGACACGGGACACTTCATTGGTGATGTACTTCCAAGGCACTTTTTTTTTAATACATTAATTAGCAAAATTGAGAACTAGGACAGCTATGAGACTAACGATGATTTAAAGTATGATATTTTGAACAAAAGGAGATATGATGAAATTACACAACCACATTGCATAATAAGGAATATGTTTGAGATGTAAATTGTATGCACTAGAAGTTTGTATTTAACATTGTATCTGTCAAATTGGTGTAAAGATTGAAAAATTGAAAAAAGATGTATAAAAACGGTGTAGACCGGCTAGTGATTGCAGAAAAAAAAAAAAACTGTGTGAGGCTGAAACGTCCCCATCTTGTACCCATGGCTGGACTAAAGGCTTGATTTTTGTATATCCTATGAGGAGTGCTGCAACCTTTTTTCATTTTTCGTATGTAAGAAAGCACTAAAGACTGCTTAGGTTTGATTTTAGTCCTCCATATAGCATAATGCAGCCTTATAGCCCTCCATATAGCATAGTGGAGCCTCATAACCCTCCATATAGCATAGTGGAGCCTCATAACCCTCCATACAGCATAGTGGAGCCTCATGAACCCTCCATATAGCATAGTGGAACCTCATAACCCTCCATATAGCATAGTGGAGCCTCATAACCTCCATATAGCATAGTGGAGCTCATAACCCTCCATATAGCTTAGTGGAGCCTCATAACCCTCCATATAGCTAGTGGAGTCTCATAACTCTCAATATAGCTTAGTGGAGCCTCATACCCTCCATGCAGCATAGTGGAGCCTCATAACCCTCCATAGTAGCATAGTGGAGCCTCATAGACCCTCCATATAGCATAGTGGAGCCTCATAACCCTCCATGTAGCATAGTGGAGCCTCATAACCCTCCATACGCATAATGGAGCCTCATAACCCTCCATGTAGCATAGTAGAGCCTCATAACCCTCCATATGGCATAAAGGAGCCTCATAGCCTCATTATATATGCATCTTATCTATAGATATAGCTGATATATGTATGGCATGTGTTTGTGTGTGTGCATGTGTGTGTGTATGTCACAATAGAATGAATCAAATACAAATTCACAATGCAAATCCACAAGTAGAACTCAGGAGACACACATATCGCACAAATACCGTGACATGACTTGGAAGGTTATAGGCTAACATTATATTGTGACATCACAGTTTGTCCATAACCAAGAAAAGTAGTTATTATATCCGGCAACACAGGGCTCTATAGCTAGTGTTAATATTATATATATATTAGAAACCCTAGATAATTGAAAAATATCTAATTAGGACCTGGAGACTTCAACTAAGGGGTTGGGACCTCTGAGACCAAAATATGGGATTATAGTGGGCTACCAACGACCTCTTAGTGTCATGGCTTGGGCAGCCTATGGACGAGGTTTTCGCTAGGAAATATAGGAAACGAGCTGAGATTGTGTTATCACAATGTGCGGCCGCACTCGTCCTCCTGCAATAGCCGCATTAATGGTGAAAACCTCCGGCTCGCAGAGGAGAAACTTTCCTGCTACGTCCTAAACTTGTCCTGTCGATAGCCGGGTAGACGGCCCTTTGCTTTTTAATATTGCGCCTGAAGGACGTGAGTCAGCTCGACCTTCATGTGGAAAATTTTAATTCAAATCAATACTTGAGCAAGGTCATTTTAAAATTCAATTAATATGAATGGAAATGTATGCCGCACCATTCCTGCAGGAGGACGAGCGAAAACCTGTTTATTTTAACGTTGTTTTATTAATATTTGGCTGTAACAAGAGAAGATAGAAAAAGGAGGAGAAAGTAACAAAAAGTACACAGGACTTAGTGCTAGAAAATACTAAAATAATACAGAATGATAGCATCGTCAACAAGTGGAAGAATATATACTAGTGCCCCTATGTACAAGAATATAACTACTATAATACTGCCCCTATGTACAAGAATATAACTACTATAATACTGCCCCTATGTACAAGAATATAACTACTATAATACTGCCCCTATGTACAAGAATATAACTACTATAATACTGCCCCTATGTACAAGAATATAACTACTATAATACTGCCCCCTATGTACAAGAATATAACTACTATAATACTGCCCCTATGTACAAGAATATAACTACTATAATACTGCCCCTATGTACAAGAATATAACTACTATAATACTGCCCCCTATTACAAGAATATAACTACTATAATACTGCCCTATGTACAAGAATATAACTACTATAATACTGCCCTATGTACAAGAATATAACTACTATAATACTGCCCCTATTACAAGAATATAACTACTATAATACTGTCCTATTACAAGAATATAACTACTATAATACTGCCCCTATTACAAGAATATAACTACTATAATACTGCTCCTATGTACAAGAATATAACTACTATAATACTGCCCCTATATACAAGAATATAACTACTATAATACTGCTCCTATGTACAAGAATATAACTACTATAATACTGCCCTATTACAAGAATATAACTACTATAATACTGCCCCTATTACAAGAATATAACTACTATAATACTGCCCCTATGTACAAGAATATAACTACTATAATACTGCCCCTATGATACAAGAATATAACTACTATAATACTGCCCCTATGTACAAGAATATAACTACTATAATACTGCCCCTATGTACAAGAATATAACTACTATAATACTGCCCTATATACAAGAATATAACTACTATAATACTGCTCCCTATGTACAAGAATATAACTACTATAATACTGCTCCTATGTACAAGAATATAACTACTATAATACTGTCCCTATGTACAAGAATATAACTACTATAATACTGCTCCTATGTACAAGAATATAACTACTATAATACTGCCCCTATGTACAAGAATATAACTACTATAATACTGCTCCTATTACAAGAATATAACTACTATAATACTGTCCTATGTACAAGAATATAACTACTATAATACTGCTCCTATGTACAAGAATATAACTACTATAATACTGCTCCCCTATGTACAAGAATATAACTACTATAATACTGCCCCTATGTACAAGAATATAACTACTATAATACTGCCCTATGTACAAGAATATAACTACTATAATACTGCCCTATGTACAAGAATATAACTACTATAATACTGCCCCTATGTACAAGAATATAACTACTATAATACTGCTCCTATGTACAAGAATATAACTACTATAATACTGCCCCTATGTACAAGAATATAACTACTATAATACTGCCCTATGTACAAGAATATAACTACTATAATACTGCCCCTATGTACAAGAATATAACTACTATAATACTGCCCTATGTACAAGAATATAACTACTATAATACTGCTCCTATGTACAAGAATATAACTACTATAATACTGCCCTATGTACAAGAATATAACTACTATAATACTGCCCTATGTACAAGATATACTACTATAATACTGCCCTATGTACAAAATATAACTACTATAATACTGCTCCTATGTACAAGAATATAACTACTATAATACTGCCCCTATGTACAAGAATATAACTACTATAATACTGCCCTATGTACAAGAATATAACTACTATAATACTGCCCTATGTACAAGAATATAACTACTATAATACTGCCCCATGTACAAAATATAACTACTATAATACTGCCCTATGTACAAAATATAACACTACTATAATACTGCCCCTATGTACAAAATATAACTACTATAATACTGCCCTTGTACAAAATATAACTACTATAATGCTACCCTATGTACAAGAATATAACTACTATAATACTGCCCCTATGTACAAGAATATACTACTATAATACTGCTCCTATGTACAAGAATATAACTACTATAATACTGTCCCTATGTACAAGAATAAACTACTGTAATACTGCTCCTATTACAAGAATATAACACTATAATACTGCCCTTATACAAGAATATAACTACTATAATACTGCCCCTATTACAAGAATAAACTACTGTAATACTGTCTCTGGTAGCAGTGTTATATATATTGTAGTGCACAGATGACATCTTCAGTGTTATCTGGGTGAGGATGGATGCCATGTGCACAGACCGATGCTCTCGGCAGCACTGTTTCCCTGGTCCTGATGCCAGGGCTCTCCGGCACATGCACGCTCCTGTTTGTGGATCCTTGTTAGTAAATAGCAGGATAGGTTGCATTAAGCCATTAGCTGCAAAAACAAACAAGCTTTCTAATTAGTTTCTTTACCCGGGCTCCTTGGAGGGGGCGCTTGGCATTTACCTTTCATTAATCTAACTTAATTGCAAGAGTGCATGTTTCGAGAGCAAAGTCAACATGGTCTGCGGGCTCGGGGCACAGGCTGGCGAGGGCGATTTTGCTGGGTAAACACCACCGACAGCAATTATGGCTCCGTTCATCCGTAAGGTTATCTAAAGGTTAGAGAGTGGCGGTGTTCTCACCTAATGAGCCGCGATACGGGTTTTAGTCCGCGAGACGGCCGGCGGAGTGGGCTGCGCAATGGCGGGGTTGTACCCAGATGGAAACGTGACGCTTATCGAGAAGCTGCTTTCTACCTGGGAGATCAGAGGCCGGAACGTGCAGATTGATGAGCCCTGGTGGCTACAATAGGCGCTGCAGGGTATAAAGGATAGTCCTGGTCAATTAGGCGTTATTCCTTATTAACCCCGTCCTGCAGGAATGTGATCATGTGACTCGAGCTTTGGTTTCGGGGGCGTCCGTCCTCAGATCGTACACGGTGCCTTTATTCTAAATAGCTGGTTGCATTCCCTGCTGGATCCGCCGCTGTAAAGGAGCAAAGTGACATTTTCTAAACACCCGTCCCTTTAATTTGATCGGTTGTAGTAACCTAGAGAGAAGCAGGTAATGACTGTTAACAGGAGTGAAGCGCGCTGGCGAGCTGTGATCTCACGCCGAGTACTAGCAGGGCTCCCGCAACGTGGAATGATTTAATTACATGTGCTGCGAGGAACGCCTCGGTGTGCCGCTCATTAGTGCACATTAGCAGGATCCGAGCCAGTGTTGGCACACGCTTAATGACACGCGGGTGCGAGGGAGAGGAGCGCGTCACGCCAACCGCACGCTGCGCCCTTCAAAGACATTTTCTGTCATGAAAACCGCCTTCTGGGATCGAAAAAGTGCGCCACAGCGAGGAGGACGGCATGTGCTAGGCAAAAAGACCCTCCGCGATAGAAGAAACCCACAGCTGATGCGGAACCTCTTGGCAGGAGAAAGACAAAATCACAAGATGTGGTACAGGTCTTGACGGGACCTTTGTTGGGTACCTCAGTGTCTTGCAATGCGTGAACACCATCTGACCAGCAGGTGGCGCCATTCCAATACAGAAGTGAAATTCCCTTATAAGGTGGACACAGTAACCATGAGACCCTATGCAGACGGCTAAGGCGGAAAGGTGACAGCTGCGAGGAGGGCCCCTCATTCATCAATACCAGCCCCTGTACCCGCTCACCCTCAGGATGAGCTCCACTCTCACAGGGTGGTCCTTGGTTAGAAATGTCCAGACCTCACCCACAGAAGCCTCATTAAGAGGAACAGCTCCGCAGTCCACCATGTACTGAGATGTAAGAAAGTGACTGGGCACATTATACACCCCCAGATATAGTATACAGACCAGGGCCAGCAAACCCGCAACAGATCCAAGGGGCACAAAAGGTAGATGTGAAGGCACAAGGGGTAATGTGGGGAGCCAAAGCCATGAATACATCACAGACAAGGGCAGATGTTACTGGTGAATGCCCCCGGGCAGGGTACGTACCAGAGTCCTCTGGTGAATGCCCCAGGGCAGGGTACGTACCAGAGTCCATGGTTAATGCCCGCAGGGTACGTACCAGAGTCCTCTGGAATGCCCCAGGCAGGGTACGTACCAGAGTCCTCTGGTGAATGTCCCAGGGCAGGGTACGTACCAGAGTCCTCTGTGAATGCCCCCGGGCAGGGTACGTACCAGAGTCCTCTGGTAAATGCCCAGGGCAGGGTAAAGTACCAGAGTCCTCTGTGAATGCCCCAGGGCAGGGTACGTACCAGAGTCCTCTGTGAATGCCCCAGGGCAGGGTACGTACCAGAGTCCTCTGGTGAATGCCCCGGGCAGGGTACGTACCAGAGTCCTCTGGTGAATGCCCCAGGGCAGGGTACGTACCAGAGTCCTCTGGTGAATGCCCCCGGGCAGGGTACGTACCAGAGTCCTCTGATGAATGCCCCCGGGCAGGGTACGTACCAGAGTCCTCTGGTGAATGCCCCGGGGCAGGGTACTACCAGAGTCCTCTGGTGAATGCCCAGGCAGGGTACGTACCAGAGTCCTCTGGTGAATGCCCAGGTCAGGGTACGTACCAGAATCCTCTGGTGAATGCCCCAGGGCAGGGTACGTACCAGAGTCCTCTGGTAAATGCCCCAGGGCAGGGTACGTACCAGAATCCTCTGGTGAATGCCCCCGGGCAGGGTACGTACCAGAATCCTCTGGTGAATGCCCCAGGGCAGGGTACGTACCAGAATCCTCTGGTAAATGCCCCCAGGCAGGGTACGTACCAGAGTCCTCTGGTGAATGCCCCCGGGCAGGGTACGTACCAGAGTCCTCTGGTGAATGCCCCAGGGCAGGGTACGTACCAGAATCCTGTGGTGAATGCCCCCGGGCAGGGTACGTACCAGAACCCTCTGGTGAATGCCCCAGGTCAGGGTACGTACCAGAATCCTCTGGTGAATGCCCCGGGCAGGGTACGTACCAGAATCCTCTGGTGAATGCCCCAAGGCAGGGTACGTACCAGAGTCCTCTGGTGAATGTCCCAGGGCAGGGTATGTACCAGAGTCCTCTGGTGAATGCCCCAGGGCAGGGTACGTACCAGAGTCCTCTGGTAAATGCCCCGGGCAGGGTACGTACCAGAGTCCTCTGATGAATGCCCCGGGGCAGGGTAAGTACTAGAATCCTCTGGTGAATGCCCCCGGGCAGGATACGTACCAGAACCCTCTGGTGAATGCCCCCGGGCAGGGTACGTACCAGAACCCTCTGGTGAATGCCCCCGGGCAGGGTACGTACCAGAACCCTCTGGTGAATGCCCCCGGGCAGGGTACGTAACAGAACCCTCTGGTGAATGCCCCCGGGCAGGGTACGTACCAGAGTCCTTTGGTGAATGCCCCAGGGCAGGGTACGTACCAGAGTCCTTTGGTGAATGCCCCAGGGCAGGCTATGTACCGGTGTTCTCGAATGAATGCCCCCGGCCAGGGTATGTACCCCATTTACCACCAGTGAATTGACTGATGTTATACTAATCCTTACAATCCTCTACACTTGTCTCACGTGGCGGCGTCAGTTGACGTCTCAGATATGAGGCCCTGTGGAGTCTTCAGGGGCCCCTCTGACGGCTCAGACCGGGTCACCTGTGCACCGCGAGACGAATTATCCACATTACAGGGGAAGATGGAGCAATATGTTACATGTTTACTGATGCATAAAGGGGATGTAATGAGAGAGGAGCATGTATTATTCACCACCTGGCTGCATAACACAGAGCAGGATAGCTTAACCCCGAGCACCCCATCAGTCTGAACAAGATGCCAGACAACTGAGGAGGGGATCATTGTTATATCACTCCCCATTACTGGGGGAGGAGACTGTAGGACAGGTGACTACAATCTATTACTCCCTGTTATCAGCCATTACTGGGGAGAGGACACTGTAGGACAGGTGACTACAATCTATTACTCCCTGTTATCAGCCATTAGTGGGGGAGGTGACTGTAGGACAGGTGACTACAATCTATTACTCCCTGTTATCAGCCATTACTGGGGAGAGGAGACTGTAGCACAGGTGACTACAATCTATTACTCCCTGTTATCAGCCATTACTGGGGGAGGAGACTGTAGGACAGGTGACTACAATCTATTTCTCCCTGTTATCAGCCATTACTGGGAGAGGAGACTGTAGGACAGGTGACTACAATCTATTACTCCCTGTTATCAGCCATTACTGAGGAGAGAAGACTGTAGGACAGGTGACTACAATCTATTACTCCCTGTTATCAGCCATTACTGGGGGAGGTGACTGTAGGACAGGTGACTACAATCTATTACTCCCTGTTATCAGCCATTACTGGGAGAGAAGACTGTAGGACAGGTGACTACAATCTATTACTCCCTGTTATCATCCATTACTGGGAGAGGAGACTGTAGGACAGGTGACTACAATCTATTACTCCCTGTTATCAGCCATTACTGGAGAGATGACTGTAGGACAGGTGACTACAATCTTTTACTACCTGTTATCAGCCATTACTGGGGGAGGAGACTGTAGGACAGGTGACTACAATCTATTACTCCCTGTTATCAGCCATTACTGGGGGAGGGACTGTAGGACAGGTGACTACAATCTATTACTCCCTGTTATCAGCCATTACTGGGGGAGGAGACTGTAGGACAGGTGACTACAATCTATTACTCCCTGTTATCAGCCATTACTGGGGGAGGAGACTGTAGGACAGGTGACTACAATCTATTACTCTCTGTTATCAGCTATTTCAGCCATATCATGTTCATCAGTAGGATAAGTGAAAGGTATTAGTGTGCGCTCCCTGCCCCTATGACAACTCCTCCTGTCACACATCTCCGCAGAGATCACGTTTCCGCCATGTACCCCGTGCGTCGTCTGCAGTAATTGTGGCTGTCACAGACTATGGCCTCCCGATCGTTCTCTGTCTGTCATCTGCATTTTGCCGCCCGGTTATAATAAGCTGTGAGCAGGGATAATAGGAGGAATGTCTTATAAATGGCGGGGGACGTCATAAGGCGCCAGATTAGTGGATGGTTGAGGGGGGTCGCTGTGCCAGCACCTCGGCGGAGATCCATCATGTTTAGGTGAGGGGTGGCAGGGATGAGATGAGCTATATTTCAGAGGCGCTCATCTCACACCATCTTCTGGAATGGCCTGTCTGCGCTCATTGATAATTTAGGAGCCCTGGTTTGTCTCTAATTTATTGCGCCTGGGCTTAATCCTTTTGTTCCATGGTGGACACGATGAGCGCGGCTCTACCCCCAGACACCGAGCTCAATAAACTGTGTGTAAATCACCCAATGAGGGGCGATAATCCGGGGGTCTGAGGATAGGAGCTGCATTGACTGGGTGGGGTGGCTCTTTAAATTTGCGCCTCTTAGTCCCAATAAGTGAGGCCCCAATGACCCGGCATTCGATGACTGAGAGGCCCCCAATTTTCTGGGTTTCTATCTGTGTGGAAGATCTCTACTGTCATCATATCCCACTGAATGTTTACAGGATTATAGGGGGTGCAAATTTAAAGCCGAGAGGCAGAAATTAGGGAGATGGAATACAAGAATATGGTCAAGGAGGATAAGGGGTAACGGGGAAAGGTTTACATGGGGGAAGAGCAAGGATCATAAGATAAAAGAGCTAGTGGGGTGTAAGAATTAGAGGCAATGGATGAAAGGCTTGGTGGAAAAAAACAAAAACAAAAGTCAGAGGAGGCCAAGGTGGCGGTAGGTCCATAGAGAGGCCGAGACGGCGGGGGTCGAGGGAGGGGCGCAGCGCGGGGGGTGAGGGAGAGGCGAGGCGGCGGAGTCCAAGAGAGGCCAAGGCGGCGCAGATCAGCGGAAGCCGAGGCAGCGCGGGTCAGCGGAGGCCGAGGCAGTGCGGGTCAGTGACAGTGAGGATTTTGTGAGGTAGGCAGTGAGGGTCAGAGGCAGTGAAGATTGGGTGAGGTGAGGCAGTGAGGTTCAGAGGCAGTGAAGATTGAGGTGAGGGTATAAGGCAGTGAGTGGTGAGGTAAGGCAGTAGGGTCAGAGGCAGTAAAATTGGGTGAGGTAAGGCAGTGAGGGTCAGAGGCAGTGAGGGTCAGAGGCAGTGATAGATGTGGGTGAGGTAAGGCAGTGAAGAATTGGGTGAGGTCAGAGCAGCAGTGAGGGTCAGAGGCAGTGAGGATTGGGTGAGGTAAGGCAGTGAGGGTCAGAGGCAGTGAGGAGGTCGAGGAGGCAGTGAGGGTCAGAGGCATGAGGGTCAGAGGCAGTGAGGTCAGAGGCATGAGGGTCAGAGGCACTGAGGGTCAGAGGCAGTGAGGGTCAGAGGCAGTGAGGGTCAGAGGCACTGAGGGTCAGAGGCATGAGGGTCAGAGGCAGTGAGTGGTAGTAGGCAGTGAGATTTGGGTGAGGCAGAAGCAGTTAGGGTCAGGAGAGGCAGTAGGCCGAGGTCAGTAAAGAACAGGTTTGGGGGAGGAATATGGGTTTATGGTGTTACTTTTCCCCTAACCAGACCCCACAACTCGGATATTAGACTCCAGCAGACGCCGCCTCCTTCAGAGGTTTCTCCCTTTCATGATGAAACTGTTGACACTAGAAAACTCAGATAATTAACTATTAAAATATGTACTAATAATTGCTGTAAATATTCGGTGCCCCCGGCCGCCTGCTCACCCGCACATGGCCCGGTGTTCCCGCACGCCTAAACTGAGCACTTTGCAGCGCGGAGGACGCCCGGGGACGTGCTTTGATGTAGGTTTACAGCCAATCAGACGGCAGCGTCTATTCCTGCCCCTCACTAAGTTACATAATGGACAAAACTTCCACTTTATTCCTGAACCTCTTTGTTGTTGTATTTATCCTCCAGAACAGAGCTCTTCACCTTCTGCGGCTCCATGTTTTGCAGATGATGCAGGAGGGAGAGATTTTTCTTCTCGCCTCCTCGTGAAGTCTGGACCTTCTCGGTAATTATCATGCTGAGATTAATCAAACGGTGCCAGGGATTACAGGGCCGGGCAAACGAGCGCAGGACACGTGAACCCTTGTCAGCCTGCAATGAATAGTGTGGGCAGAGCGGAAGGGGAGAAATATTCTCTCTGCCTATATGATATTAAACTTGACTTTTCCTCTCTAGTCACAGCAAAGCTGTGAGCCTGGTGCACGGGTCACACCCCACCTTTGCCTCAACTAAGCAGAAGTGGCTGATACCATACCAGAAGAAAACAGCACAAGACGCAGGGCAGAGGTGCGGGTCAAAGGGGCGGGGGCAAGGGTGCAGGGGCAAGGGAGCGGGGGCAAGGGAGCGGGGGCAAGGGAGCGGGGGCAAGGGGAGGCGGGAGGGCAAGGGAGCGGGGCAAGGGAGCAGGGGCAAGGGAGCGGGAGCAAGGGAGCGGGAGCAAGGGAGCGGGGGCAAGGGAGCGGGGGCAAGGGTGCGGGGGCAAGGGTGCGGGGGCAAGGGTGCGGGGGCAAGGGAGCGGGGGCAGGGAGCGGGGCACGGGGCAGGGCAAGGGAGCAGGGCAAGGGAGGGCAAGCAGGCAAGGGAGCAGGGGCAAGGTGGCAGAGTCACGGCATGTCCTGCACAGAGGAGGAGTACAATGGCTCTGAGATCCGCAGCGCCCGGGGAAGCAATCAGCGGCCGCGGCGCCCGGAGATGTAAATAGGCGCGCTCTCAATCTGTTTATAAATTGCACCGGATTACAATCCATCAAGGTAATAGATTGGAGCGACGCGCCGCAAGGTGTCAGATGAAGAATGGCAGCCGCGGCGCCATCCGTCACACGGTATACAGGGAAGGCCGGGGAGCAGAATTACAGGCAGGCAATGACGGACAGGCACAGAGGTGCGTATAGTGATACAGGGGCAGAAAGTGAGTCTGTAAGAGAAAAGGGTAATAATACCGCCATAACACCGCCCAAATAATACCACCAGGCTTGTGATCACCCAACACACATCTACACAGTGCCCAGACAACACGGATAGTCACATAACACTGCCACGCAAAATCACAGGCCATGTGATCACATAGTGCCAGCAATACCGTACATAATACTGCCATATAGTACCAACATAAAAGCACAATATATGACTATATGCAATGTTGCCATACTATGCCAGTGTCATTCTGCCAAAATAATATGTTACCTCCCTGAAACAAAGGCTTATCAGTACCATATAGTGTCGCCATACAGCACACACATAAGTGTTATACAGTACTACATAGAAATGTATCAGAGCGCCTGTAAAGTACTAAATATAATGCTATTATAGAGCGCAACATAATATACTGTAAAGTAACGCATATAATAATGTCATACAGCACCAACATAATATACTGTAAAGTAACGCATATAATAATGTCATACAGCACCAACATAATAGTACTGTAAAGTACACATATTATACATTGCCAACATAATATAAAGAACCACATATACTATCATATAGCGGCAATATAATATAAAGTAAGGCATATAAAACTATCAAACAGCACCAATATAATAGTGCTGTAATTTACCGTATATAATACGATTATACTGCGCCAACATAATATAAAGTACCGCATATCATACAGCACCAAAATACTAGTACTGTAACGTACTGCATAGAATACTATCATACAGCGCCAACATAACAGTGCTGTCTACTATCCCATAAATACTGTCTTACAATGCCTACACAATAATGATATACTGTATAGTAAAATATTAAATATTGTCACACAGACAATATGATAACGTTGTACAGTAGTACATTTAATACTGCCATAATGTGGGAGACTTATAGAGCACTTCCATACAGTAAGACGTACTAGGGGCATCATATAACTAATTGTTCTGGTAAGTGGCTATCTAATGCCGTCATGGAGTGATCATACCCCAGTGGTATACAGCTCCCATATAATGCCACCAATCAGGGTTGTTGTACAATATGCTACCAGTGGGGCGCCCATCGTGCGATATTAAGGGTGGTCATGGCCTCTTTTCCTCATCCTGTATAATATCGCCTGGTTAGGAATACAAATTAAAGGGGCCCCACAAACAGCAGGACCAGGGTGCACAGTACAGTGTCAGAAGATGTGTGACTGCAGCTCTGGAGGTGACTGGAGGGCGATGAGCTGAGGTTCTGCTTTGGGCTGGCCCTTTAATTCCGCCAGGCTGAGACACATAGCGTGACAGGAGCGAGTTCAGCCTGCAGCCGCCACGTGACGGACAGCTTTTTTTTTTTGGGTGGCGTTTTGACGCTAATTGGAGGCGACACTGAATATATTGTGCATCTTTTACCGCCGATTACGTTTCTTAATTACCGCCAGCCTATCGCCTCCCTCCATTGTCTGCGCTCGGCCGCCCGTCCCCACTGAAGCAGGTGTTCACTTTACTTTTTAATTACAAGTTTTCGTTTTCATCTCCTTCCCCTGAGGCCGGAGGCGATCCGTGGCCCAAACCTCTTGGTTCTGCGCTCTGGATGTCGTCCTGATGGAGGGGGCAGCGGGGGCGGCAGCGCATGGATCTCAGCACTCCCCATCACCCGCACCAAGACCTCCGCTGCCTGTCAGTGAACGGGAGGACCCTGAGGGTTTGATACAATTGTATCCGGTGCAGACAATCTTCTGTGAGCCAAGCGATCCTGGCTCTAAACCGATACACTGTAACAAGCCCTCAGCTGTGTGACCAGGAGGTGCTGGGCTGGGAAACGTTTGTAGCCATTTGAATGTTAACAGAAAAGCCTGTAAGATCTTATTTCTCACAGCTGAGAGTTTGTTACAATGGCATCCAGGCAAAACAATCCTCTGTCAGATTCACAGCCTAGACTCTCGACTGATACACTGTAACAAACCCTCAGCTGTGTAACCAGACTGGATCAGACAATCCTGTGTTATCTGCACAGCCTAGGCTCTAGACTGATACACTGTAACAAACCCTCATCTGTGTGACCAGACTGGATCAGATAATCCTATGTGATCTGCACAGCCTAGGCTCTAGACTAGCGTTTCCCAAACTCCAGTCCTCACGGCCCCCAAGAGGTTATGCTTTTTTCATGATTTCCTTAGTATTGCACAGGTAATGCCTTGATAATGATTCCATTACCTGTCCAATCCTAAGGAAATCATGAAAATGTGTCCTGTTTGGGGCCATGAGGATTGGAGTTTGGGAAACACTGGACCGATACACTGTAACAAACCCTCATCTGTGTGACTGGCTCAGACAATCCTCTGTGAGCTGTCCAGCTTGGACGCCAGAGTTTTACAAAATATCAGTGCAGGTAAAATTCACAGCGGATTGCGTACATTACATGCAACTGTAACAAAGACTCAGCTGTGAGAAATAATATCCCTAAAGTGTTTTTCAGTTAATATTAAACAAAAATCTCTTCCTGACTTCGTCCGCCACAGCTCAGGGTTTGTTATCACAACTGCTCAGAACTTTCAACTTTAGGAGTTTAGCACAGAGAGGGTTGTGTCCACTGATACATTGTACCAAACCCTCATTTGTTTAAGCAGGATAGGTTCCCCAACCGGTGACACAGCCAGCAAGAGATGGCCGGATCAGCAGTGAAGAGTTAAGTCATGTAGTGGCCCCCGCAGGGCAGCATTCACCTATGTCAGGCCTACAGGGCACTGGTGAGTTCATTGGGGTCCCTGCAGGGCTTTGCTGACTATAACAGGACCCCTATGGGCTGTAGTGACTCTGTTGAGGTCTCTGCAGGGCGTGGTGACTTTGCTGGGTCCAATGAAGGACAGTGGTGACCTCGTCAGGGTCCCTAAAGGACAGCGATGACTTTGCCAGGGCCCCCACAGGGCAGGGATGACTTTGCCAGGGCCCCCACAGGACAGGAATGACTTTGCCAGGACCCCCGCAGGACAGGGTGACTTTGCCGGGGTCCCCACAGGACAGGGATGACTTTTCCGGGGTCCCCACAGGACAGGGATGACTTTCCGGGGTCCCCACAGGACAGGGATGACTTTACCAGGGTCCCCGCAGGACAAGGATGACTTTACCAGGGTCCCCGCAGGACAAGGATGACTTTGCCAAAGCCCCAGCAGGGAAAGGATGACTTTACCAGGGTCCCCGCAGGACAAGGATGACTTTACCAGGGTCCCCGCAGGACAAGGATGACTTTACCAGGGTCCCCGCAGGACAAGGATGACTTTACCAGGGTCCCCGCAGGACAAGGATGACTTTACCAGGGTCCCCGCAGGACAAGGATGACTTTACCAGGGTCCCCGCAGGACAAGGATGACTTTACCAGGGTCCCCGCAGGACAAGGATGACTTTACCAGGGTCCCCGCAGGACAAGGATGACTTTACCAGGGTCCCCGCAGGACAAGGATGACTTTACCAGGGTCCCCGCAGGACAAGGATGACTTTGCCGGGGTCCCCGCAGGGAAGGGATGACTTTACCAGGGTCCCCGCAGGACAAGGATGACTTTGCCGGGGTCCCCGCAGGACAGGGATGACTTTGCTGGGGCCCTGCAGGAAAGTGGTGATTTTGCCGGGGCCCCGCAGGATAGGGATGACTTTGCTGGGGCCCCTGCAGGGGAGGGATGACTTTTCTGGGCCCTGCAGGGCGGTGGTGATTTTGCCGGGGCCCCTGCAGGGCGGTGGTGACCCCACATCCATTATCGCTATGGACCGAGGAGCCGCCCATGTTGTCTGCAGGGTGTGCGGACACAATAAGTTAAAAGATCGACCCCAGAAAACGCAAATCCTTGAGTCGCCCCCTTCTCTCTCATCGGCTGGAGGCGAGCACCAAAACTTACCAGCAACATGGCGGAGGTCCCGTTGGGTCTGGATAGATGGATGGTCATCTCTGGAAACATGCGGTCGATTCGGCTGATGACATCATCGATGTACCTAAGAATGAAGAAGAAGAGTTATTTAAAGGGACGGTGCCCTGTTTGCTTATAATAGAGCTGGAGCGTAATAGGATGATGTAGGAGATTCCAAGTGCTGGAGCTGCATGACGTAGAGTAGTTGTCATAGGACGGTGAGGTTTTCTGCACTTCAGCTGACAACAATAGGTAGTACTAGATAAGCAATGAGAGGATCTGTTACAATGTGTCAGTGCAGGCAGTTCTTTGTAAGCCAATGTGGGTTATAGAAAACCCCCCTCTGCCTCTAACCTGCACTGACACAGTAACAAACCCTCAGCAGCGTCAGACCTAGAATATGGAGTAACTCTGCACTCCTTTTGGCCATTAGGTCTATTCCAGTCACACCCAGAGCTGCATTTACAATTCTGCTACGAAAAATCAATGCATTGTGGGAGATGGCAGTAAGCTGAAATACGTCCACTACCGTGCAGCTTTGGATGCGACTGGAGGATAAAACTAAACAAGAGAAAAATTGAAGTAATAAAGTGGTCAATGTATTGCTTTACTCCTCGGCAGAGTTTTCTTTATACCACGACTGCGGCTTGTAAACGACGGCTGCTAATTAGCGAGGAGCAGATCACTTGTCTGCTGTGATGGTCGGCACTTTTTGCTGGAGTGAGTGACAGGCGGCACGTTCCTCCACCCGCTTCTGCGGCTCAGCAGAAATACCGCCCTGTCCTGCAGCACAAAGGTCACCGCTAACTATATGCTAATGGAGACATCAGGTACTGCGCTCCAGCCAAGCCGCGATCAATACACATCTCTGCTGCTGGACCCTGGCCGGACCTTGCAGAAAGGAAGAAGGCGGCGGCAGACCTGCAGGGGGAGTTAAAGGGGCACCTGGTGCATGGCTGTCACGATGGTCTCTCTTACTTTGGAGACTTGCGACAGGTTTGGGACCTGTGTCTCATTCCTGCATTTTAGATGTGTTTATTTTCTTTGGCAGTGTAGGAGTTAATGTCAGTTTCTGTTGCTGCAATACTCCTTAGTTCTCTTCCCAGGTGTGGCTACTTTGTGATCACTCCCATCACCATTATATGGTCACATGGTCAAGCATTCCCTGCCTAGCTTCCTGAAATGAAGGTACTATTGAGTAGAAGCTGAAAGTTGCCAAGCTGACTGCTGCCTAGGAGAGTGGCAGCAGGCGTGAAGTTGTCTTGTCATTTCCTTGTCTGTCGTTCCTTTCACTTTTGTTGATTTTAGTGCAATGGTTGGGACTAGTGCTCCCGCCGGCCATCTCCCTACTGAAGGTTAACATGAGGGCCAGCGAGTAATTAGGTATCCTGCTCAGCGACAAGGGTGAAAGAATCTGTATAGGGATGGTAGAGATATCAGGGTACAGCCGCAGGTGAGTGCAGGTCACCTCTCCCCCGTTCCCTACAAGCAGGGCCCTCAGTTGTATTTGTCCCCCTGATGTTTCCACAGTCTGTTGTTGTGTGTAATGGTGCTGGACTTCATTAGTCTGTGCGCCACTGTCACACACTGTATCCAGATGTTCCTTAGTTTGAGGTGTGTAACGGCGACAACTCTGGGTGAAACTCAGGAAAATAAAGAGAATTTTGTTTACGTACCGTAAATTCTTTTTTCTTGAATCATCAATGGGAGACCCAGACAATGGGGTTTAGGGCGCTGCCCTCCGGAGGTCACACTAGGTACTACAAGTTTGTAGCACCGCCTCCTCCGCTTATAAACCCCCACCGTAGGAGACATCCTCAGTTTAGTCCATAAGCTGCGAGGAGAAATAAACCACACCCGAAACATCGGGAAGAATACCGTGCACAGACGGTGTAACAACCCGGAAACACTGTCTCAACAGAGAACAGATCAAATGCAAACATGCAACGGAACAACTGGGTGGGTGCTGGGTCTCCCATTGATGATTCAAGAAAAAAGAATTTACGGTACGTAAACAAAATTCTCTTTTTTCTGATCATCATAATGGGAGACCCAGACAATGGGGATGTCCTAAAGCAATACCCCAGGGCGGGAAGAGTTCCTCAACAAGACGGATAACACATGGTTCCCTTTTAAAGGTGGGCAACCGCCGCCTGGAGAACCCGCCTGCCCAAACTCGCATCCGCAGAGGCATGGGCATGCACCATATAGTGCTTAGAGAAAGTGTGCAGGCTGGACCAAGTGGCCGCTTGACACACCTGTAGAGCAGAAGCTCGATGTCGCAAGGCCCAAGAGGCACCTACAGCTCTAGTAGAGTGTGCCTTCAAACCCACCGGGAGAGGCAAACCAGAAGACCGGTAAGCCTCCTGAATGGGAGCCTTGATCCATCTGGCCAAGGTCGACTTTGAAGCCGCGGACCCCTTACAGCGACCCATCGTGAGGACAAATAAGGAATCCGAACTCCTAAAGGAGGCGGTCCTGGACACATAAATGCGTACAGCTCTCACGAGATCCAGAGTATGGAGGTCGCGCTCAACCTGATGAACGGGAGCGGGGCAAAATGATGGGAGAACAATCTCCTGGTTCAAGTGGAATGTTGAAACCACCTTCGGCAAAAATTCAGGCCGTGGGCGCAACACCACCTTGTCCTGGTGAACCACCAGAAAGGGTGACTTGCACGAGAGTGCAGCCAATTCTGAGACCCTTCTCAGAGACGTAATCGCCACCAGAAAGACCACTTTCTGGGACAGACGAGAGAGAGAGACGTCTCTCAGTGGCTCAAACGGCGGTTTCTGCAGTGTCGTCAGGACCATGTTTAGGTCCCAAGGGTCCAGAGGTCGTCTATAGGGCGGGACCACCCGAGACACCCCCTGCAGAAATTGACGTACCTTCGGGAGGAGCGCCAATCGCCTGTCAAACAGCACTGAAAGTGCTGATACTTGACCTTTCAGAGAGCCAAGGGATAATCCCAACTCCAACCCCGACTGTAGGAAGGCCAGCAATGTCGGGATAGACAAAGGCCACGGTGAGCGGCCACCAGAGGCACACCAGGTAAAAAAGATTTTCCACGTTCTGTGGTATATCTTCCTGGAAACAGGTTTCCTTGCCCGATTCATAGTGGCAACCACTGTAGGAGAGAAACCTCTGGATGTCAGCAGCCAGGCCTCAAGAGCCATGCAGTCAATCTGAGGGCCCTGGAATTGAGGTGGAAGAATGGCCCTTGCGCGAGTAGCTCTGCGCGTTCTGGAAGAGCCCACCTGTGTCCGCCTGACAGTTGCCACAGGTCCGGGTACCAAGACCTCCTGGGCCAATCTGGAGCCACTAGAATGGCCACTCTGCATTCTGTCCTGATCTTCCACAGGACCCTGGGAATCAGAGCCAGAGGCGGAAACACATATGGCAGCTGGAATCTGGACCAGCTCAGAATCAGGGCGTCCGCCCCCAGAGACTGGGGATCCCAAGATCTTGCCATGTATTGGGGCACCTGATGATTCAGCCGTGAGGCCATCAGATCCACGTCCGGAGTGCCCCACCTGCCGCAGATGTCCCGGAAGACGTCTGGATGTAGAGACCACTCTCCGGCGTCCATCCCCTGTCGGCTCAGATAGTCGGCCTCCCAGTTCTCGACCCCTGGGATGTGAACTGCGGAGATCAGGCAGCCGTTTTCCTCCACCCAGAGTAGAATGCGGTGGACTTCGGCGAGGGCCTGAGCACTTCTGGTCCCTCCCTGATGATTTATGTAGGCGACGGCCGTCGCATTGTCGGACTGTACCCGAATGGGCTGTCCTGACAGGAATTTCTGAAACGCCAGTAGCGCCAGATAGACCGCCTTGATCTCCAGCACGTTGATCTGCAACGCCGACTCCGACTGAGTCCAGAGGCCTTGAGCCCTGTGGTACAAGAACACCGCACCCCAGCCCTTCAGACTGGCGTCGGTGGTCACCACTAACCATGACGGTTTTAGGAAGGACCGGCCCCGTGACAGGTGAAGTGGCTGGAGCCACCACTGTAGAGAGTCCCTGGTTGGTTGTGACAGTGTCACCAGCCGATTCAGAGAGATCGTCCTCTTGTCCCATCTGCGAAGAATCTCCAGCTGGAGAGGACGGAGGCGAAACTGTGCGAACGGCACCGCCTCTATCGCCGCTACCATGCGACCCACCAGTCTCATCAATACCCGTAGGGATGACTGTGGAGACAGGAGGACATTCTGCACTCCTGATTGGATCGCAAGCTGCTTGGCTTGAGGTAGGGACACCAGGGCCGAGTCCGTGTGGAAGTCCATGCCCAGATATGTCAATGACTGGGTCGGGACCAGGGTCGACTTCTGAATGTTGATAAGCCACCCGAACCGTTCCAGGGACTTCATGGTCACCTCCAGGCTCACCCGACAAAGGTCTTCCGATGGCGCCCTGACCAACAGGTCGTCCAAATAGGGTATGACGGCGTGTCCCTGCGCATGCAGGAGAGCCATCATGGAGGCCATCACCTTTGTGAACACACCCGTGGTGCTGAGGCTAGCCCGAATGGCAGTGCCACAAATTGGAAGTGCTCTTCCCCCACTGCGAATCTCAACCAGCGCTGATGAGCTGGTGCAATGGGGACGTGAAGGTAAGCGTCCCTGATATCGATGGACGCTAGGAAGTCTCCCTGTGACACAGCCGCGATCACTGAGCGCAGGGATTCCATGCGGAACTTCCGAACCAACACGTGACGGTTGAACAACTTGAGGTCCAAAACCGGGCGAAAAGAGCCGTCCTTCTTTGGGACAATAAAGAGGTTGGAGTAAAAACCCCTGAACCTCTCTTCCGTGGGCACAGGGACCACCACTCCGTCTCTGCGGAGTCCCTCCAACACCAGGTAAAAAGCCTGAGCCTTTTCTGGAGATGGAACCGACCGATGGAATCGGTGTATTGGTTGTGACGTCAGCTCTATCCTGTAACCTCTTGAGACTACGTCTCGAACCCACTGATCTTGAATGTGAAGAAGCCACTTGTCCTGAAAGCGGGACAGGCGGCCCCCCACCTGTGGGGAGGCAGGATGAGATAGCGAGTCATGTCGAGGCGGGCTTGGGGTGGCAGCCGCTGCCCCCGCCGGCTTCTTCTGACGACTCTTGGAACGCCACTGAGTAGCAGGCTTGCCCCCTCGGTCTGAGCGAGTGGACGCCGTTGATGACTGTGAACCGGAGCGAAAGGACCACTGCTTAGGGTTCCTTTTCACGGTGTACCGTGGCTTAGGCTTATTCTGCGGTATCTTAGACTCAGCAGAATCCTTTATCAATTTGTCCAGTTCGGTGCCAAACAGCCTGTCACCAGCGAACGGAAGATTTTGTAAAATCTTCTTAGATGTGGCATCTGAGTCCCAGAGACGCAGCCACAATAGCCTGCGGATCGCAATTGCATTGGCCGAGGCCACAGCAGAGCGAGTGGCAGTTTCCAAAGATGCCGTCCTGGCATAGTCCGCATAGGCCCTTGCTCTCTCAGTGAGAGCCAGGACCTCTGGACTGGACCTAGCTAGATCAGTGATACCATCCAAACAGATAGTGATCGCTTGTAGGGTCCAGACTGCGGCAAAATTAGGGGCAAACGAAGACCCCACAGCCTCATAGGAAGACTTGGCGAGTTGCTCGACCTGTCTATCAGTAGCATCCTTCAACGAGGAGCTATCAGAGGCAGAAAACAAGGAGCGCGCAGCAATCCTAGTCATGGAAGCATCCACCTTGGGAGACTGCGACCATTCCTGGAGCGCCTCCTGGGGAAAGGGAAAGCGATTGTCCTTAGTTTTACGGACATAACGCCGCCCAGGATGCAACCTGGGAGCTTTAATCACCCTTCCGAAATTAGTGTGGTCCATGAAGGAGCCACTTGGTCTAGCCTCTGGCCGCAGCCATTGATAGATCTCCTTGGGGTGTACAGTCACCTCCTCAGGAGGAGTGACAAGACGCAATGTCTCATTGATGGAGGACACCAGATCCTCCACCCCATCTGGAGGTTCAGACATAGACCCAATAGTAGAACCCCCATCATCTTCCTCACCATCAGAGGAACGCTCCTCCTCAGAGAGAGTCTGGAGCTCAGGAGAAGCCTCACGGGCTCGCTTAGGGGGTCTTACAGCAGAAGTAAGAGACACCCGGGGGTAACTAGGAGGAGTAGCTGGGTTCTCCAGTCTCCTATGCAGTGCCTCCAGGGTTTGCGACATGGAGGACATCTGGGACAGCAGAGATTCATTGATCTTATTCTGCGTTTCCCATGGCCCTGGGATCACCTGAACCTCAGGGTATAATCCCGGATTTGCAGACTCAATAGTAGCAGATCGGGCCTCTGGGCGTCCGCAGTTATTGCAGGACCCCTCCACCAGTGTCCCGTTGCATGTAGTACAGACAATGGTGGCCACCGCCGCCTTAGCAGCATGCTTCCCAGCTGAGGACATCTCCACAGTGAGGGGAATATAAGCCAAAGTTCACAAACAAACCGGGATCCCGGTGGCTTACCGACCGCAGTAAAGCGGTAGGAGGAAGCGGTGCGTGTGTGTGACCTCCGCGAGTTCCGGTCTCCCTTGCAAGTGCAGACACGCGCTGCCGTCAGATCCCAGCCGGGAAGTGAGGGAGAAGATGGCCGCCGACAGTGAAGATGTGGGCGGAGCCTGGAACACGCGGGAAGAACACACAACACGCCCAGCGGTGATGTCACCATAAGGGCTGCCTCCTCCTCCTCCAGACTGCCTCAGCAATGGAGGTGCCGGAGCCCGCAGCGCGGGAAAAGAGTGTGAATATCACCACACACACACTCAGACTGCATGTACACATAAAAACACCCGCAGTCTACAGCCTCAGCCCCTGTGAGCCACAGGGCGGTCAGCCAGGGAGACCCCAGCACAGGGTCACCGCCAGAACCGCGGACCCGAGGGTAACCGCGCGGTCTGAGTGTCATGACACCACAGTGACAGACACTACCCCCAGGCACACAGGAGACACACCAGGTGCCTCAGTGCCGGTCCGGTCTGTAAGCACCTTTAGGGAGGCCTCGGACGGGGGTACAGCACCAGTCCGGAGTGTAAGCACCATTTAGGGAGGCCTCGGACTGGGCTGGCTCCGTCCGGAGTGTAAGCACCATTTAGGGAGGCCTCGGACGGAGCGGAGCTGTGCAAGGCTCCAGGCTCCCCCTATCCAGAGCCTCCATGGAGGGATGGAAAGGAAAGGAGCACGACAGCGTACCGGGAGAACACTAAAGTGTCCAGGCTAAAAGCCCTCCGGTACCTCCACCAGCGTGTTCCACAAGGGTGAGCGGGGAGGCTGTCGAGGGTCCCGAATGGGACCATTTTACCTTGTCTTCATACGCCATCACGTAAGTTGTGAGAATGCAGTGAAGTGCAAGCAAAGCGTGATCCTCCGAGCACACTAAGTTTAAAACTGAGGATGTCTCCTACGGTGGGGGTTTATAAGCGGAGGAGGCGGTGCTACAAACTTGTAGTACCTAGTGTGACCTCCGGAGGGCAGCGCCCTAAACCCCATTGTCTGGGTCTCCCATTATGATGATCAGAAAAAAGATATCAGGTCCAAAATGATGCCCTAATGAGGTTGCACCACCTCTAAAGGCCCACCAACCGACTACACAGGACAAGGTCACATGACCGGGCAGGCAGGACTCCGCTCCTCGCTGCCGTGGACCCCATTGCTCATTCCTACCGCTAACCATAAAGGGAGAGCGCGTTTCTCAACACCCCAAATTGTGATTAACGTCTGGACAGATGGTGACGAGTTTCAGCCTGACCCCTCTCCTGGCCGGGATCCAGCACTGGTGCGATGCTGCTCGGCTTCAGAGAGATTTAAATAGCACAGAATCCCACACAGCGCGCAGGAGACGTGCTGTTCACTTCATACACCCATGCAAAGTGGAGAAAGTAGGCAACGCTGGCACTGAGACAATGGCATTAAATATCAGAATGATGGAACGGACAGGGAGCATGCTGCGAAGAAGGAGCTGAGGAATGAGAGGAGCGCGCCCGGGAAGGGCGACGGGAGGAGCGCGCCCGGGGAAGGGCGACGGGAGGAGCGCGCCCGGGGAAGGGCGACGGGAGGAGCGCGCCCGGGGAAGGGCGACGGGAGGAGCGCGCCCGGGGAAGGGCGACGGGAGGAGCGCGCCCGGGGAAGGGCGACGGGAGGAGCGCGCCCGGGGAAGGGCGACGGGAGGAGCGCGCCCGGGGAAGGGCGACGGGAGGAGCGTGCCGGGAAGGGCGAGAGAGAGGAGCGCGCCCGTGGAAGGGCGACGAAAGGAGCGCGCCCGTGGAAGGGCGACGGGAGGAGCGCGCCGTGGAAGGGCAACTGGAGGAGCACACCTGGGAAGGGGATTGTTTAAAGGGTGTGATTAGGGGCGCACACACCCCTCACCCAGTCATCCATTCTGACCAGTGCTGGATTAGGGGTGCAGGTGCTTATATATGGTCCAAGATGGCGGAGACCATCCTAAATCTCCGATTTTAGGGATCATGACTCGACTGCAGTACTAAACACCAACACAAATGATAGTAGGGCGCTGTGCCCGAGTACACAATGAAAAGAATGCCAAGTTCTGCAACCCTTTAATAGACTTTTTGAAATCTCAGTTTGCTGTCAGTGAACAATCACATATCACTGACAGAGCTGCAGTGCTCGTTACAGTGGATCAAATCTTTGGATGATACGTTACAAGACAAAGTCATGCACTTGGGAAACCAAGACAACCCAATAGAACGAATGGAAGTCACAGATGAAAGTCCTCAAGTCAGCACCCCCGCGTGGAGGAGATGTGGTCGACATTCATCTACATGGTAAACTGAAACTGAAAGAAATATGCAGAAACATCCATTACAAATATGTGAGTCAGGCTGATCATATACGAGACATCATATTGGGTTTGAGCTTCTGACTGGTAAAAAAAAAAAAGGGGGGGGGGGCCGCCGGGGAAATCACCACTTCCTCCTCCAGACTCCTCTGGTTCCCCCGCACTCTCCTCCTCCAGACTCCTCTGTCCACTACTCTCCTCCTCCAGACTCCTCTGGTCCACACTCTCCTCCTCCAGACTCCTTGGTCCACCACTTCCTCCTCCAGACTCTCTGTCCCCCCTCCTCCTCCAGACTCCCTGTCCACCACTCCTCCTCCAGACTCCTCTGGTCCCACCTCCTCTCCAGACTCCTCTCAGCACTCTCTCTCCAGTCCTACTGGTCACTACTCTCTCCTCCAGACTCCTCTGGTCCACCACTCTCCTCCTCCAGACTCCTCTGGTCCACCACTCTCCTCCTCCAGACTCCTCTGGTCCACCACTCTCCTCCTCCAGACTCCTCTGGTCCACCACTCTCCTCTCCAGACTCCTCTGGTCCACCACTCTCCTCCTCCAGACTCCTCTGGTCCACTACTCTCCTCCAGACTCCTCTGGTCCACCACTCTCCTCCTCCAGACTCCTCTGGTCCACCACTCTCCTCCTCCAGACTCCTCTGGTCCACCACTCTCCTCCTCCAGACTCCTCTGGTCCACCACTCTCCTCCTCCAGACTCCTCTGGTCCACCACTCTCCTCCTCCAGACTCCTCTGGTCCACACTCTCTCCTCAGACTCTCTGTCCACACTCTACCTCCTCTCAGACTCCTCTGGGTCCACTACTCTCCTCCTCCAGACTCCTCTGGGTCCACCACTTCCTCCTCCAGACTCCTCTGGTCCATCACTCTTCCTCCTCCAGACTCCTCTGGTCCCCCTCCTCCTCCTCCAGACTCCTCGCATTACCCCTCCTCCTGACTTCCTTCACCACTCTCCTTCAGCTCCTAAAGAAATTCCGGTTACCCCTTCATCCTACTTTCATCCAGTCCAGACTAGTGCCTAAAAGAATGCGGGTAGGTCACTAGAGGTGAGACAGGTATTGTGCCCTTTAGAAGGGGAACAGAACTTCAAAGTTTTTACCCATTAGAAGGAAAAGACCAATTTTACCAGTCATCAAATCAATAATTTCTCAGTATAATGATATAAAAATAAAAAATAAATAAAAATAAATTGATAAAAAAATTCTCAAAAATCAACAAAAATATTGAAATTGAGAAAAAAAATCATAGAAGCGGTGTGCAAATTAATGTGTGGCGTCCTATGCGTACAGTGTTGATTACCATCCCCCGCCCGCATCCAGGGTGAGATTTTGATTTATTTATTAACGTCTGAAGATGACGAGGAGCCGATAATTTTGTGGAGAGCGCAGCTGTCTCCCGCACAAGTCTTTACATGTCAGCACATCGGCCGCCTCTGTCCTTCCAGCAACACCAATTAACAATGTTTAATAAAGCAGAAGGATGCTCAGTGATATTCCCGCAGTGCAAAATGCAATGGAGTCGATTTCCCGGGGAGCGGACGGGTGATCATGGGCGGCAGGATGGAGCAGCAGCCGGGGTCCCACAGCAGATGCACGGGGGGTATTGTGGAAGGAGGGGAGAGGTATATTAAAGGGGGAACACCCCCATCAAAAATATCCCTGGATACATACCGTAACGCCTCTCTATAAAAAAAGTGAGAAGACAATCAAGGCGGCCATTACTCTACTCCAATTGGTCAGGTCCTGCACTTTTAATAGTGGGGTTTCCTAGGGTTTGACCCTCAGGGATAATTTTAAGGAAATCCTAAGCAGAAGATAGCAATGAAATCATTCATTGTAACCTTATAATTACAGTGACCATTAGAGGGCTCCACTGTGCAACAGCCGCCTCTCATGGGTGCTCTGTACTTTATGGCCTGGGTGCTCGGTTATAATGGTTTTCCATGGTAGAGTGGGCCCTAATACATTGAAGTGCAATGTATCAAATGTGACCACTTGACTAAGTGTCAAAGTAAGAGCAAAAAGCAATAAACTGCTGACAACACAGCAAAGGGATCTCACTGTGGAAAGTTATCCGTCAGGAGAAGGGGACAAGAACGTTTCCCCAGGCATTAGATCTACCATGGACACTGAACATGTGGCTTAAAATTGGCAGAACAGGTACATTACTAAGAACTAATTCCTCAAAAATTGATGGAAAGACAAGAAGAAAATTGATCTGGGAGGCCGACAGCAAATTAAAGGAGCTGCAGGAATTTCTGGCCAGTCCTGGTTGTGTCCTGCACGTGACAACAATCTCCCGTTTTCTACATACAGGTGCATCTCAATGAATTAGAAATCATCAAAAAGTTAATTTATTTCACTAATTTAATAAAGTAAAACGCATATAATTATATAGAGTCATTACACACAGAGTGATCGATATCAAGTATTTATGTCTGTTAATGTTGATGATTATGGCATACAGCCAATGAAAACCCAAAGGTCATTAGCTCAGAAATTAAAGTAGGGAGGATGAAGGGTCAGAGCTAAAATATGACCTAAATAGGTATCAGAGGCTTCACCTTGTGTGGTTGTGAGAGTCACAACCACTATAAAATGCCGATCACGGCTGCTGCATCCCCAGTTTGGTGTATATAGAGGAGGGAGGATGAAGGGTTAAACACCGCGCTGCTGTATTCCACGAGACATCAAAGGGTGAATATGATATTGATTTATTAATCAACGTGTTTCAGGGCTCCCTGGCCCCTTCCTCAGGACGAATCAATATCATATTGCTAATTACAGGGTGTTTCAAGGACACCTGAAACGCGTTGACTAATAAATCAATATTATAGTCACCCTTTGATGTCTCGTGGAATACGCCAGCGCAGTTTTTAACCCTTCATTCTCCCTACTTTTATTTTCTGTGATAATGACCTTTGGGTTTTCATTGGCTGTAAGCCATAATCATCAACATTAACAGAAATAAAAACTCTGTGTGCAATGACCTTATAAATATATGTGTTTCACTTTATGTATTGAATTACTGAAAACAAATGACCTATTGGATGATATTCTAATTCACGGAGATGCACCTGTATGTCCGGCCTGTGGGGAGGGCAAGATGGAAAGCTTTTTAATATAAAGAAAAACATCCAAGCCCAGTTATGTTTCCCTAAACTCTATGTCAAATCTGATGAAGGCAGGTGGAAAATGTGTTCTGTATGAGGAGACCGAGGGGAACATTTTGGGCTAAAATTCCAAAAAGGTGTAAAATCTTCACTGCGGATCCACAGGAGATCCCCCTCCCCACAGTGAGACCTGGTGGGGGCAGCATTGAGCTCTGGGGATGTTTTTTTGGCAGATGAAACTAGGGAATTGGTCAAGGGGGAGGAGGATTATTAAATGTCCAAATATCAGTCAATTTTACACCTCACAAACCTTATCAAGAAAGGCTTTTCCAGAAGAGGATGGAAGTTCTAGGACAGCCAAGCCCGGACCTGAGTCCACGGGAAACTGTGGTGACCTGAAGAGAGCGCTGCACACAGGAGACCCCCGCAATCTGACAGATGGAGGGAAGGAGGGGGTAAAGATCGCCAATTCTACATGTGATAGACCTCGACCCAAAAAGACTGAACGCTGCCAGAGAATTAACAGGGAACTGAAACAAAGTATAGTGTAGGGGGTGCAGACTTATGCAACCGCATTAATTGTGCTGGGGGAAAGTGCTATGGGCGCCGGGAGGACTAGGGCAGCGGTGGCACTAGGGGCAGCGGGGAGGCACTAGGGGCAGCGGGAGGCACTAGCGGCAGCGGGGAGGCACTAGCGCAGCGGGGAGGCACTAGGGGCAGCAGAGAGGTACTAGGGGCAGCAGAGAGGCACTAGGGCAGCAGAGAGGCACTAGGGGCAGCGGGGAGGCACTAGGGGCAGCGGGAGGCACTAGGGGCAGCGGGGAGGCACTAGGGGCAGCGGAGAGGCACTAGGGGCAGCGGAGAGGCACTAGGGGCAGCGGAGAGGCCTAGGTGCAGCGGGAGGCATAGGGGCAGCGAGAGGCCTAGGGGCAGCGGAGAGGCACTATGGCACGGAGAGGCACAAGGGGCAGCGGGGAGGCACAAGGGGCAGCGGGAGCACAGGGGCAGCGGGAGGCACAAGGGGCAGCGGGGAGGCACAAGGGGAACCGACAGTCGATATAGGCATAGACAGCAAGCAGGAAGTAGGGGCAGTGTGCAGGCGCATGAGCAGGCTATGGCACGAGCAGGCGCTGTGTATGACATCCCATCTCTATTCAACAGTGACTCCATCTAGGACCATCAGGTTGATGTTTGGGATGTGAAGCCATCGCTAGGTCTCGGCCGCTCTCTTCCGTATCCCGTTGCCTGCTGGATGGAGTAACTTTTGTTGGCAGGCTGCTCGGCAAGCAGAACGGCAGCAATTGGAAAAAGGGAAAATTCTGCTCCATCAGCAGCGGCGACTCGTGCATAAAAGATCTGGCTGCATCTCCTGCCCGATAATGAAGTCTCCTGGAGGGGCGCGTTCCCTTTAATGCAGGATCTAGTGCCAGGCAGTGATGGATGGGGTACTATGGTGTCAACGTACAGAATCTCAATAGTGCCGCCATATCGCTGCACCTGATAAGACTGCACAATGCTCCCGTCCTGGAGGATTGATGGGGCCTGCACGCTGGATGACTGTCACACCCAGCGTCCCGCCGCCATTTATCTGCCATTAACTAGAAGGGGAAGATTATCAGTACTGAGTCAGTGAAGAAGCCCAGGTGGGTATGGACCTGGTACCGCCAGCATACCGCATGTCAGAGTCCTGCAAGACTAAGGGGGCATCCATATTGGGTTTAACCCTTTAAAGGGGAGGGGGCTTTACTGGAGCAGATAAGTCCAGGCCTGGTCCGGCACAGTCGCACATAAAGGGACCCCCATCAATAAGTAATTATTATTAATTTATAGAGCGCCATTGATTCCATGTTGCTGTACATGAGAAGGGTTACATACAAAGAAGTTAATAATACAATGAACAAACTAACAATGACAGACTGGTACAGATGGGGGGTGACCCTGCCCTTGCGGGGTTACATTATTGAAAGGGTCCTGAGGTTTTGGATACAAACCGTGGCCATCATAATGGACAGCAATGAAGGGGTGACTAATCTCCATTAAAGGGGTTTTCAATGAACTTGTAAAGGGTCTAGCCTACATTAAAAAGCCATGAATCGCCATCACGTCAGCCCGTCACTAGACATTGGCGCACGTTACACCCGACGTTCGGACACCACCTAATAAATGCTGGATAAGCCATTTCTGGCTGACAGGAACAGATCTGAAGTTCTAGCAGAGAAGAAAGTTGAAGACGTGACGTCAGGACTCCGCGGGGAGAAGAAGCTGCTAAAACCCCACCTTGTTCTCCAGAAGACGCTTCTATTCCCATCCCGGGCGAAATGTGTTGAAAGCTCACGTTCCTTATGGCTGACTGTCTCTGAATAGTGCGGGCTGACATATGGCCGCATATGTTCGGATCCTATAAATACCGCCAGATGAGGCGCTGGAAGGAGCGCGCCTCGCACTGCGCTGCCATCCGGAAAACCGATGAGAACTGCGGCGAAGGGCAAGATCCGGACAGACAGAGGAAACAACGCAAAGCCTCTCAAGAAAGCTGGGGGGCAACCAATATGGCTGGAAAGTTCAGAAACACGCGGGACCCCCCTCCTCCAACTAAATCTACAGAAAGCCGTACATTATTATAGAGCCGCACCATTCACATCCAAAGCAGCTCACAAAATCCTGATGGAAAGAGAGATCCTGATGGAATAGATTAAAAGGGCACTAGGTTTGAAGGGGAAGACACAAAACCATGATCCCAGAGAATGGATGAATGGACCCCCAACTGAGATCTACAGTGATCACTGGATCGGGGGTCTCCTCTCCGGCCCCCTTTTTGGGCTCCTATTTAAGCTCCTCCTTGTCATGGCCATGTGTTCGGAGGGGAGAAGTCCCCCACTTTGCCATCAGTCGGTTTGGGCTACTCCCTGTCCTATAGAAGATTTCTTAAAGTTAAATGGCTGATAACAGGGTGTAAGAAGGTGTATCCACTCACAGTACAGCCTATAAAGAGTAAGAGAGCGTATTCAACCACCCTATGGCTAATAGGGAGTAAGAGAGTGTATCCAACCACTCTATGGCGATAGCAGGGAGTAAGAGAGTGTTCGCCCACCATACGGCCGATAACAGAGTAAGAGTGTATCATCCAACCACCCTATGGCCGATAACAGGGTGTAAGAGAGTGTATCCACTCGCAGTACAGCCAATAAGAGGGAGTAAGAGAGTATTCAACCACCCTATGCCCGATAGGGAGTAAGAGAGTGCGCATCCATTCACCCTATGGCTGATAACAGGCAGTAAGAGCATGTTCACCCACCATACAGCCGATAACAGACAGTAAGTGAGTGCCCACCCACACCATGGTCGATAATGGGGAGTAAGAGCATATCTACTCACCCTATGGCTGATAACAGGGATTAAAAGCGTATCCACCCACCCTATAGCTGATAACAGGGAAAAAGAGCATGTCCACCCACCTGATGGCTGATCACAGGGAGTAGAAGCATATCCATGCACCCTGTGTCTGATAACAGGGAGTAAGAGACCATGTTCACCCACAGCACAGCCAATAGCAGGGAGTAAGAGAGCAAATCCAACCCACCCTACAGTCGGATAACAGGGAGTAACAGCGTATTCACCCACCCTATGGCTGATAACAGGGAGTAAGAGCATATCCACCCACCAAATGGTCGATAACAGGGCATAAGAGCATATCCACCCACCATATGGCTGATAACAGGGAGTAAAAGAGCATGTCCACCCAACCTATGGCCAACAACAGGGAGTAAGAGAGCGTATCCATGCACCCTATGGCTGATAACAGGGAGTAAAAGTGTGTCCACCCACACCATCGTCGATAACAGGGAGTAAGTGCATATCCACCCACCAAATGGTCGATAACAGGGCATAAGAGCATATCCACCCACCATATGGCTGATAACAGGGAGTAAGAGAGCATGTCTACCCAACCTATGGCCGACAACAGGGAGTAAGAAAGCGTATCCATGCACCCTGTGTCTGATAACAGGGATTAAGAGACCATGTCACCCTCACTATGGCTGATACAAGGGAGTAAGAGAGCGTATCCAACTAAACTATAGCCGACAGCAAGGAGTAAGAGCATATCCACCCACCCTATGGCTGATAGCAGGGAGTAAGAGCATGTCCACCCAACCTATGGCTGATAACCGGGAGTAAGAAAGCGTATCTACCTCCCAATCACTGATAGCTGGGAGTAAGAGTGTAAAATAGTGTATCCACCCACCCAATGGTTGATAACAGGGAGTAACAGTGTATCCACCCACCCAATGGTTGATAACAGGGAGTAAGAGTATCTGCCCACCCTATGACCATCTTCTCAAAAATGGCTGATAACAGGGAGAAAAAGAGCACTTCCAGCAATACTTAGGAGAAGAGTGCCCATTTAAAGGGACAGCAGCCCAATGAAAAGTGGATGTATTATTTAAAGGACCTCAAGGGTGCAGAAAGATAAAGTAAGTGCCCTCTGCTGCACAGGAGGATGAGCCTTTCCACTCCACTCACATCCAAAGCTGCAGAGAATGGTGCATTGTGGGATCTCAGAAGATTGACTTCAGTCTGTGTCCAAGAGCAAGCAGAAAAATTTCGAATGCAGCTCTGGATGCGAATGGAGACGACATTCCCATTACAACTCTCTGCCGCAAAGGCCTCGTGGTGCAGAACTTTTGGGCCTGGATTGATTATTTAAAGCTACAGTCCCTCTTGGGTCCTGGCGGCATCCTCGCTGTCGGAGGTTTGTGGGCGGGAGGCTCTTTAAGATGCGAGACGCATCACGTTGGTAATTTATTTATCCGGTGTAGACTTTCTGCAATGCAGTACGATAGGTGTGAATATGAAAACAATGGGACGGGGAAATATTACTATGCTAATGCCCGAGGCCTCGCCGCCAAATCGCAGGATCTGCCCGTAATCTGGGAAGGAGGCGAAAATGAAAAGATGGAGGAGGGAAGAGCGGAGGTACGTCGTCCTGAGCACTGAATAGAGAAAACATGGCTGCTATCGTATTCTCAGTATTAAAGCTGCAATACCTGATATGACCATGGGCTGAGGTGGCGCTGTTTCTGAATGAGAGCAGCTATCCCAAAAGACCCTGTAAACCATTTTTCCCGTTAACTGTGCGTCTGTGCCATTCTTCCATACCGCTCACATTCAGAGGCTGACCTGGACCTGCTCGCACTGTAGAAGGGTTGTTACTATGTATCCGAAAACAGGTCCATTGCTATAGGGCAACAGGCGGCTGTGTACTAAGCGGAGCCGTGCACCCAGCACATTGCGGCTCGTAAACGTAACAATGGCGCCGTTCACCCGTCTGTTTTATTATTGCGATTTCACATTATTTCATCACAGGTCGTTACAGAGGGTGAGACGCTGGAGAGATTAAAGGGGCAGCGCACCCGTGGGTCACTGTGCAATTTCAAAAAAAAGAAGAAGGAGGGGGAACAAGAGGCGCAATAGTGCCCTATCACTGTGGCACTAGATATAAAGTGGTGAAAAAGGAATTCACTCACCTGGGACAGTTGTGTCACCCACAACTGGCTTGAAGGCGTACTCAATACTTTATTTCTGGATGGCTGCTGCAGGACTTCCACCGTCCACTCAAGTGCGGAAATGTATCAAATCGTGGGGAAAAAAATGGTGTATCATGGTCCGCGCTGCCAAAAACATCCACTCTGAAAGTAATGCACGTGAAGATGGAACTTCAAAGTAACTTCTTTATTGCCTCCTACGCGTTTCGGTGCCCTCCTGGCACCTTCCTCAGGGATCTCTGAGGAAGGTGCCAGGAGGGCACCGAAACGCGTAGGAGGCAATAAAGAAGTTACTTTGAAGTTCCATCTTCACGTGCATTACTTTCAGAGTGGATGTTTTTGGCAGCGCGGACCATGATACACCATTTTTTTCCCCACGACTGTGCAATTTCAGGATCAGGAGTATACCTTTACTGCTCTCTGTTATCAGCCACTTTAAAGAAGTCACAAAGTGTCCTTGTTTTTGGCTTGATACGCGATAGGCAGGGGCGTAACTACAATAGGTGCAGGAGGTGCAATCACACCTGGGCCCTAGAGCCTAGGGGGCCCCAAAAGTTCCTTTGGCCAATCGAGAAAGACTATGGCTATTAAAGATTTACAATAATTGGGGGCCCCGTTGGAGCTTTCGCATCGGGGCCCATGAGTGTCAAGTTACACCACTAGAGATGGGCACTACTACGGTTGCGCTCATTGAACCGTTGTCCGGTTGTGCCTGACCGGGAGGTACTGTGCACCCATTCTTGTAGGGTCAATTCCTGGCTGCAGCACTGGAGAGAACTAAAGGTCTCATATTGGGCGCCAAAGTTAAAGACACAACCTATGGCTCTCCCATTGCTGCAAAACTACTACTCCCAGCATGCTGATAGTGTCTTTGGATCTCTCGGAATGTTGTGGCATGGTCCTCAGGGCATGCTGGGAGTGGTAGTTTTGCCATCGCTGATGGCAGCAGTACACGAGCCCATCCCCGGTGGCGGCAGGTTTTGCAGCCCTTTGATATCTTGTGTTCCCGGTGGTGTATCTGTCCTCCAGACGCACGTTACGCCCGGATTCCTCGATGTCAGCGGCCTCGGCATTAACAAGCTCTAATGACAACCTGAAGGCTTCACCAGGCGGTGTCGGGGTCGGAGCCTCATCTAATGCTCACAACGACAGCTTGTTACACGTGTTCAATGCAACATCTGCAGAAATCTCCTGGAAGACGGATCCGGGCGTTTACAACACTCTTAAAGGAAGATATAGGGCAGGAGGATGAATTATTTATCACAGGACTGGATATTAAGCAGCGAGCGGGGCACTTAAAGGCTGAAAAATAAACGGTGCTGGCAGCGAGCAGTAAGGACTTAAATAATGAAGACCTTGGCAAAGGGTCCGGACTGTGGGGGGCCACATCCTATACATGCCCTGCGCCTATCATATAAACGGACAGGAGCCGTCCAAACCCCCTACACAGTCCTGCTCATCATTATTGGCACCATGAAGTCTAAGTACATAATGTGAAACTAATCAAGTGAAGCAGCTTTTTTTGTATAAACTCATGTTAAATACAAAAGAAAAAAAAACAATTAAAAATAGAAAAATCTAAAGCTGCTGTGACTCTGGTATTGGCTCCTTTACATTAAATTAGTATGGAAACAAATGAGACTCACCTGTGATAAATCGTCAGTGCCCATGTGACATGAATTAGCCAATGAATGATGACTTCAGTGTTTTAAAAAGCCACATGTTAGGCCCTGTTCTGAGGACATCAGAACTGCTATTATTAGCAAATGCAAGACTTCCAAAGGGTATAAGGCCAATCTACAAAGACCTTGGCATCCCAATCTCAACAGGCCGCAATGTTAGTGGAAGATTGATGAGATGAGAACACCACGTCAAACATCCAAAGAGCTGAAGGCCTGCTGGAACAGTCTCGAGTCATGGTTTCAACAAAGAATCATGTGCCGTAGACTAAACCAAGCAGAGCTACCGTGTTTCCCCGAAAATAAGACAATGTCTTATATTTTTTTTGGCCCAAAAGATGGACCATGTCTTATTTTTTTTTTTGGGGGGGTGGTCTTATATACCCTACATCCCACTGCAGCCTCCCATACACCACACACCCCATACACACACAACACACACACACACACACACACACACATACCCATACACACACACACATACCCATACACACAAACTGTTTTTTTACCGGTCTGCACTCTCCGGTGGCCCCCGCTCCCCGGTGGCCTCCGCTCTCTGGTGTCTTTGCTTTCCCTGCTGCCCGGTGGCCTCCGCTCTCCGGATTCCCGCTGTAGCTGCCGATCTCTGCCCAGGTCAGGAGCCCTGCGCCAATCACAGCCTATGAACTGAGAGAGCTAATCAGAGGCCATGCACTACGTCAGCTGGCCGCGGATTGGCTTGCGGTTCCTGGGCTGTGATTGGCTCACGGTTCGTGCGCTGTAATTGGCGCAGGGCTCCTGACCTGGGCAGAGATCGGTAGCTACAGCGGGAATCCGGAGAGCGGGGACCACGGGAGAGCGGGACCACCGGAGAGCGGGGGACCACCGGAGAGCGGGGGCCACCACAAGATACACCTTATAATCAGGGGGTGCCTTATATTAGAAGGTAGGGTGCCTTCTTCCCCCAAGCATGCATTACTTTCTGGGGGCACCCTATTTTCGGGGAAACACGGTATGTGGGCAAAGGCCAAGGACGAAGCCATTGCTAAAGAAAAGACATAAAAAACGACTGATCTTTGCCAAAAAGTCCAGACAAACCACAATCCATCTGGGAAAATGTTTGTGGACTGATTAAACAAAAATAGACCTTTTGGGCAATGCTAAGCAATGGTTTGTTTACCGTTGGTGAAATGAAGCTCATAAGGAAAAGACCTCCCTACCAACAGTTAAGCATGGTGGAGAATTCATAATGCTGGTGGGTTACTTTGCTGCGTCTGGTATCGGAGGCCTTGACCATATCACAGTGATAATGAAACCAGGGACTGTCAAGGGAGTTTAGAGCGAAATGTCCTTCTCAGTGTAAGAAATTTGTTTGAGTTGAGTCGAAGATCATGGGTCCTCCAGCGAGACAATGACCCAAAGCAGCACACATCCAAAAGTACACAGGAATGGTTGAAAAAGTGGACTGTCTTAAAATGGCAGCAATGAGTCCTGACCTTAATCCCATTGGAAATCTTTGGGGTGAGCTTTAATCTGCCATTGGGAAAAAGAATCCTGCAAACATGTAACAGCTTGAACAAACTGCAAAGGAAGAGAAAATACAGCTGAGAAGAGGAAAAAGCTTCTAGATGCTACAAGAAACGTCCGGAGGCTTGATCAATGCCTAAGGGGCGACCAGGTATTAATAGGGACCTTTATTGTTGCACATGATGTTTATTCTGTTTCTTCTTTGAAATTGCATCATGTAAGTTGATAGTCTTTCATTCTTGTATTACTTTGGACACTAAATAAAAAGACCAGAGGATATAACTTTGAAGATATGAAAATATTGAAGGGGGGGGGAAATAATGGTGAGCAGCACTGTACCTCCCACTCCTGAAACACTCTGTGCTGCATGGACACTGCACCTTCCTCACCTAGAATACTATGTGTTGCTGGGAATACTCTAACTTCAACTAGAGCCTTCAAGGAGAGGTGTACACCTCTGTACGGAATACTCTGTGCTGCTGTGAGAGTCATTATGTCTTGTGGGTGAAGATATGGCAGTTATTTATTGCAATCCCTCCTGTCACAAGGACACACAGGCCCCCCCATCAGAGGGCGATTCATGGACTTGTGGATTTTCCCATGATGCTTAGCTGCTGTCTAGTTAACATCCCATCATGTCACATTTCTGTGCAGCTCTTGGATTTTCAGGGGTGCGACCTGCTCGGTGCACAGCTGGAGCCACACAGCGAAACGCCTGCTTCAGATGGCGCTCAAGAAATTGAATTACAGCGCAGCCCGGCATCTCCACAACAAAGAGGCAGGTCAGAGAAGAGGCAATGCGGGGAGACACAGTAATTACATCCCTGCCCCCAGCCCAAGATGCTGATGATTGACAGGTGAGGCCAAGCTGCAAGGTCACCCGCACCTGAGATTGACACGCCGCCCCATGCTGGATCACAGGCGCCGTCCTCCAATCCTTCATTGTATCCCTCCATCACTGCTGTCCTAAAGAAGGGATGAGGACAAATGTCTAAATAAAGGGGGACTGAAGCTGGGACCCCACAAAGGAGAGGAGCTGTCAGCCAGATGTCTCAGCCCTGAGTGTACCCATCTCTTCTACCTGAGCCAGTCTTTAATAGGTCTATCAATCAGTGCAGATGTGAACAGAGACCAAGTGTGCCCAAAAGACGTTCATCCATTCAGACTCCTCTTCTACCTCCATACAGATCTGTCCTCCTCCGATCTCATCCAATATCCCTCTGTCCTCCTTCCCCCAGACTGCTCTGTAGTCCTCAAATCTCTTCCCAGACACCACCATCATCCTCCGCCTCCTCACTCCAGACCCTCTTCCTTCGCCTCCTCACTCCAGACCCCTCCGTCTCCTCACTCCAGACCCCTCTGTCCTCCGTCTCCTCACTCCAGGCCCCTCTGTCCTCCGTCCCTCACTCCAGACCCTCTGTCATCCTCCTCACTCCAGACCGTCCGTCATCCTCCTCACTCAGACACCCTCCGTCATCCTCCTCACTCCAGACCCCTCTGTCATCCTCCTCCCCACAGACCCCTCTGTCATCCTCCTCCCCACAGACCCCTCTGTCATCCTCCTCCCCACAGACCCCTCTGTCATCCTCCTCCCCACAGACCCCTCTGTCATCCTCCTCCCCACAGACCCCTCTGTCATCCTCCTCCCCACAGACCCCTCTGTCATCCTCCTCCCCACAGACCCCTCTGTCATCCTCTCCCCACAGACCCCTCTGTCATCCTCCCCCCACAGACCCCTCTGTCATCCTCCTCCCCACAGACCCCTCTGTCATCATCCTCCCCACAGACCCTCTGTCATCCTCCTCCCCACAGACCCCTCTGTCATCCTCCTCCCCACAGACCCCTCTGTCATCCTCCTCCCCACAGACCCCTCTGTCATCCTCCTCCCCACAGACCCCTCTGTCATCCTCCTCCCCACAGACCCCTCTGTCATCCTCCTCCCCACAGACCCCTCTGTCATCCTCCTCCCCACAGACCCCTCTGTCATCCTCCTCCCCACAGACCCCTCTGTCATCATCCTCCCCACAGACCCCTCTGTCATCATCCTCCTCACGCTGGACCTGTCTGACCTCCTCCTCACTCCAGGCCCCTCTGTCCTCCTCACCCCAGACCCCTCCATCTTCCTCTGTCTTCCTCACTCCAGACCCCTCTGTCTGATATGAGAAGTATGAGTTCAGGGAGGTTTCTCAGTACGGAACTCTTCCACTCACTAACAGATAGCAGGGTTGTTGACTCTGCACTATCAGCGAGCTGCTGGTTAGTGTGGGCCTGTCTGCTGCGCCAGCTCCGCTCCTGCCTCCCAGTGTGTGCCCATGCAGAACGAGGACAAGCAGATGTCTAGTGACATCAGTTCTGCCATCATGGCAGCTCGGCGGCTGGGTACAGCTTGTCACCCGCGGGCACAACAGTCATTCCCCCTGCATACCGTGCTCCGCTCTCCTGCTACGTCAAGCATGTTTTCTGTGAGGCTGTCGATTCGTTTGGCAGGTAATCACCCGGAGCCTCGTGAGTGTTCATTAGGGCGACTGCGCTGGGTATTGACCCGAGCATGTGATGGAAGAAGTGGAGGCTGCCGCTATGTGGACCGGTCGGCCCGGCTGCCAGGATCAATGAATCCCACATATGGAGTGGAGGTATTGCCAGTAGTCATTAAAGGTGGAGTGCCCCTTTAAGGGAACAATCCACTTCCAGAGACTCTACTAGGAAAGTTAAGGACCCTTGATAATTACCTAAAGCGGAGGACCTGACACACTTCCTCTGAATGGCATCATGCAATGCCTTATTTCGCCTATGGGGGCACTGTAGGAAAATGTACTACCACACAGATGTCTACGATACTTTATGGCACTGCTGCAAAAAAGCTTAATGCAGCAGATTGGGCAATTTCTTGCTGAAAACAATTAGCAGTGAATTGATCAGCGGCGTCTGCCAGCTGTTCCTTCCCGCCATACGGTATAACTGACACTAATGCTTAAAGGTGAGAAACGTAGCGTCTGCCGCAGCCGTGCGCCGGTGGATGGCAGTACTTAATTTGCCAATAACTGGAACAGGAGGATGGAATATAAGAAACTTCAGGAGAGCGACAAAAATCAGGAAACAAACCCGGAAAATAAAGTAAAACTTCTGATTTACACTCTAGTCACATCCAGAGCTGCACTCTCTGTTCCGCGGAACACCCCATTGTTACCTATAGAATTAGTACGGTCACATCCGAAGCTGAACTCACTGTGCTGCCGGGCACTATTTCTTGCAGCATTACACCAGTCACATCCGGAGCTGCACTCACTGTTTTGCTGGGCGCCATTGTTGCCTACAGCATTACTCCAGGCACATCCGGAGCTGCACTCACTGTTTTGCCGGACGCCATTATTACTTTCAGCATTACGCCAGTCATATGCGGAGATGCACTCACTGTTTTGCTAGGCGCCATTATCACCTACAGCATTACTCCAAGCAAATCCAAAGCTGCACTTACTGTTCTGCCAGTTGCCATTGTTACCTACAGCATTACTCCAGTCACATCCAGAGTTTTACTCACTGTTCTTCCAGGCGCCATTGTTAGCTACACCATTACTCCAGTCACATTCGGAACTGTACTGACTGTTGGCTGGGTGTCATTGTTACCTACAGCATTACTCCAAGCACATCCAAAGCTGCACTCACTGTTCTGCCAGTTGCCATTGTTACCTACAGCATCACTCTGGTCACATCCGGTGCTGCACTCATTGTACTGATGGGGGTCATTGTTACTTATACCATTACCCAAGGCACATCCAGAGCTGCACTCGCTGTTTCGTTTGGCATCGTTGTTGCCTGCAGCAGTACTCCAGTCACATCCGGAGCTGCACTCACTGTTCTGCTGGGCGACGTTCTTACCTACAGTATTACTCCAGCTGCAGAAGAGCAGCTTTGTGTGCGAGTGGAGCAGAAATGACCACCTTCTCCCCCTCAGACGACCTTCTCCGGAGGACGGAGCAGTAAACGCACAGAGTGGGTAATGTGGCCCAATAAGGATAATGCCTGCTGACCCATTCCAGCACTAAACCCCCCCACCATTGTTAGAGAGGGTGTAATCCGCCAGGGATGCCCCATCGCATGCTCGTTCATCAGAACATTCCCCTTCCGAACTGCGAGAGCTGCGGCTAAACTAGGATTCACCCTCCCGCCGGGAATAACTCGCCCGGCCTTGGAGTATAGATTTACTTAACAAGACGCCAGGAGGAAGGGGGTCGTTGGATGGAAATAGATGAGCCCCTACTGGGCTCAGGCCATGGGCGGTATTGAGCGGGAAAGAAAGGAATAAAAACAAGCAAAAGAGGAAAAAGACGTGGCAGCTCACTGGTACGGAGAAAAAGTTGCATGGTGCCAACGCATTTTGGGCCAAGGTGTAAATAGCCTTCAAATAATGCAGCAGAAAGGGTAAGTTGGCTAAAGGCGCCAACAAGTGACAGCGCCGTCAAACGTCAATTATACAGGGTCCCTACAGCTGCCTGCTGGGAGTTGTAGTACCAACTGATGGGAGTATTCTTTTCGGATCTTTCACAGGTCCCAGTAGCGCCCAACTTCAACCGACTGGTGGAGCTAAAACTACAACTCCCAGCATGGCCTACTGCGCTGACATGGAACCAGATAAAGCTAATGGGAGTTGTAGTCCTTCCACGATACCTTACGCAGCGGACATTCGTCTCCTTTCCCTCTAAAATGAGGACGACAGAACCTGTACGGGGAGAACGGGATCCGAGGAGACAATAGGAATAAATTAGCAGCGGGGATTTTATTTTTAGCCAGACCAGCAGCAGCACCATCCCAGGATTGATTTTTTTCATGTCTGTAGGATTCAAGCAGCCGACTCCGAAACAAAAAAAATAATAAAAAGGAATGGCGGGGTTCAGCTCCGAAAACCTCAAACGTGCCAACGGGTTACTAAAAATACTCCAATGGGAACCCAGATGAAAGGATCCCCCCCCTCCCCGGGCAGGCACCGGAGCGGCCTTTGTGGGAAGGGAGAAAACCAAGGAGTTCGCTGTCTGTTTTGTATCGGCATTATTGTCTTCATTTCCATGGAAATTAAAGGGAACTCAAAATATCAATATCTGCTTGTAAGGGGTGTAGAATACCCAACACAGAGGTCGACCCCCTGATCAGGACGTTTATCAGGTTAAATAGTGTCGTCAATTCATTTCACTGTGCAGGGTGCAATTCCTCACTTCTCCTGCAGTGGCACTGCAGAGAAAAAGCTCTTGCTTCTATATAACCCACAGCTGATCACTGGGATTGTCAGCAGAACAATGTAGGATCAGCCTATGGCCCCGACACCAACAAAAGATTATCTAGATCCAGTTTTATCACTTTAAACCTACAAAGAACATCTAGAAGTATAGATCATCCCTAACATCTCGCTCACTAAAATCACTGAGGCTCCAATGCAAAATCTGAACCGACTTATCCAAATTATTATTATAGTGCCATTTATTCCATGGCACTTTACATGTGAGAAGAAGTATACATAATAAAGACAAGTACAATAATCAAGAACAATACAAGGCACAGACTGGTACAGGAGGAGAGGGGACACTGCCCGCAAGGGATCAGTCTACAAGGGATAGGTGAGGATACAGCAGGGAGGAGAGAGGACCCTGCCCACCAGGGCTCACAGTTTACAAGGGTTGGGTGAGGATACAGCAGGGAGGAGAGAGGACCCTGCCCATGAGGGCTCACAGTCTACAAGGGTTGGGTTAGGATACAGCAGGGAGGAGAGAGGACCCTGCCCGTGAGGGCTCACAGTTTACAAGGGTTGGGTGAGGATACAGCAGGGAGGAGAGAGGACCCTGCCCGTGAGGGCTCACAGTCTACAAGGGATGGGTGAGGATACACCAGGGAGGAGAGGGGACCCTGCCCGTGAGGGCTCACAGTCTACAAGGGATGGGTGAGGATACACCAGGGAGGAGAGAGGACCCTGCCCACAAGGGCTCAGTGTATAAGGGATGGGTGAGGGTACAGTAGATGTGGAGATGATCCTGCACTCGAGGGCTCACAGTCTACAAGGGATGGGTGAGGGTACAGCAGGAGAGGAGAGAGGACCCTGCCCGCGAGGGCTCATAGTCTACAAGGGATGGGTGAGGATACAGCAGGGAGAAGAGAGGACCTTGCCCACAAGGGCTCAGTGTATAAGGGATGGGTGAGGGTACAGTAGATGTGGAGATGACCCTGCACTCAAGGGCTCACAGTCTACAAGAGATGGGTGAGGGTACAGCAGGAGAGGAGAGAGGACCCTGCCCGCAAGGGTTCAGAGTCCACAAGGGATGGGTGATGATACAGCGGGGGGGAGTGAAGACTCTGCCCACGAGGGCTCACAGTCTACAAGGGATGGGTGAGGGTACAGCAGGGAGTAGAGAGGACCCTGCTCGTGAGGGCTCACAGTCTACATGGGATGGGTGAGGATACAGTGGGGAGGATAGAAGACTCTGCCCACGAGGGCTCACAGTCTACATGGGATGGGTGAGGATACAGCGGGGAGGATAGAAGACTCTGCCCAAGAGGGCTCACAGTCTACAAGGGATGGGTGAAGATAAAGTAAGTGAAGGTAGAGCAGGTCGTGTGGTGGTTTAGTAGACTGAGGCTCATTGCAGGTTGTAGGTTTGCCAGAGCAGGAGGGTCTTCAGGTTCCTTTTGAAGGTTTCCTTGGTAGGTGAGAATCTGATGTGTTGAGGCAGAGAATTTCAGAATATGGGGGATGCACGGGAGAAACCTTAAATGCTTTTGTGATACAAGGTGAAGGAGATCTTAGAAGATTGCAAGTTGCGTGAAGTTAAGCACCGAGAGACCATGTCACAGATGTACGGAGGAGGCAGGTTGTGGATGGCTTTGTATGCCTTTGTTAGGGTTTTGTACTGGAGCCTCTGAGCAATGGAAAACCGGTGAAGGGTTGGCAGAGAACAGAGGCTGAGGAATAGCAGGGAGACAGAGTAGGGCCAGCAAAATTTAGGATAGATTGTAGGGGTACAAGAGTGTTAGAAGGGAGGACACAGAACAGGAGATTGCAGTAGTCAAAGCGAGAAAGGATGAGGGCATGCATTAATGTTTTTGCAGATTCTTAATTAATGAATGAACGGATCTGGGAAATATTTTTGAGTTGAAGACGGGAGGAGGTGGCAAGGGCTTGGGTATGTGGCTTGAATGAGCGAGAGAAGAGCCAAGAGTTACTCCAAGGCAGCGAGCATGCAGGACTGTGGAGTGATCAAAATCTGAAGCATCTTCCTGAAATAAAAACACAAGTGTCTTCCTTTATCACCCAAGACTGGATGTGACTTGTCTTGGGATGCCATATTACTACACCCCTCTAATAAGGATCATTGCATCCACATCTCCACTCACCCTTAATATGAGACCGCATTGCTAAACTAGAGGAGAAGCCTCAGAATAAGTAAAGCTAGCACAACACCTGTCTTTTCCAGCACCACAATTCACACCAAAGCAGTGGGCAGAGGTCTTGTAAGCTCGGACATTACAAGGCTCCAAATCGCGTGAACAGCGCGAGACACGTTAGTTTTCCAGCCAACGTGTGCACGGCGTGGTTTTCAGGGCATCTCAGTCGGGATGATAAGCAAACGCGGCTCATTGACTGGCAGATTGTCAGCGAGGCTTTGTAGCGGCTCCAGCTCCCCCCTCCCCCCCACTCGCTATAACAAAAGTGCTAATTGGAAGCGCGGCAGCAACATCAGAGCTTTGATGTCGGCTTCAAATATGAACTTGAGCTGACTTTTCTGTCTCTGTCCAACTGTATTAAATGCCTGAAATATGGAGTTCACAGGAGAGAGAAAACTTTAGAGTGAATACTGATTCGCGCAGACACCTATCGGAGGTTAACGAATTCTGCAGATGGACGCAACGGAAACTCAGGCCGCCCCGACGCGTTTCTGTATTCCAGTCTCATAGCACAGCCCGGATTGTGCGGCCGCAAGGTGATGATGCTTATGTATATTTCAGGGGTATCTGTAGCCAGTCAGTCCCCTATAGAAGCTGTGTGCACTGATCCACCAGGCTCCTTTAAGACCAAGAATCAGGAAAAAAACGCGGCGGGGGCGCGATGCTGTTTAATATTTAACGTCTGCTTGTTAGCACCGGGCACGACCATTTGTATGATTTGCAATGTACGGATGAGCGGGTTCACTGGAAAGAGGGAAAAAAATATTTTAAGATTAAGATTTAATTCTCGGCGGAGAAATTCAGGATAAAACTGTCACCGGCGACAATCAGCTGTCAGGTAGAGGGAAAAAAGAAAAAAACAAGCGCTGCCCAGATGAGAGAAGACGTGAGCCGGATCAGACTGCACCGGAGCTGTAGACAAGGCAGGGGTACAACCACACAGCTACTAGAGCCGTGACATAGGGGTCATTATTTGGGGTGACATGGCCGGATAGGGCAGGACAGTATGGTTTTGGAAAACCCTTTCTGTAGCTGAATGTGCCCAGAACCAGCGCAGAGTCTACAGTTTACAGAGAAAAGTTGCAAATCAGTTAAAGAGCTCGATGGCTTAGACTGGGGGGTCGTACGGCGGGGTCTTCACCTAGGACTTAAAGCATCAGAATGCAGGCCAAGGTGCTGGCAACGGAAAACACAACCAAACGCTTTCCAGCAAGGAACAGCTCGTCCAAGCACAGGCCATGTTTTTATTGATTCTTCTCCCAGCACAGCCTATTCATCCAAAAATGTGACCCTTCCGAGTGATGGTTGACTCCTTCCAGGGAAGGATGACCTTTCTGTGTCATGGACGGCCCTTGGCGCCTATGGACGGCCCTTGGCGCCCATGGACGGCCCTTGGCGCCCATGGACGGCCCTTGGCGCCCATGGACGGCCCTTGGCGCCCATGGACGGCCCTTGGCGCCCATGGACGGCCCTTGGCGCCCAGGCACGCCCCTTGGCGCCCAGGCACGACCCTTGGCGCCCAGGCACGACCCTTGGCGCCCAGGCACGACCCTTGGCGCCCAGGCACGACCCTTGGCGCCCAGGCACGACCCCGGGCGCCCAGGCACGACCCCGGGCGCCCAGGCACGACCCCGGGCGCCCAGGCACGACCCCGGGCGCCCAGGCACGACCCCGGGCGCCCAGGCATGACTTTCATTTCCCCAATCGATGCTGTGGGCAGTGATTGTGATGCAGAGAGAGGGGCTCCTCTTCCCATCTTTTACTGACCGCACAGGTCTCTTCTTTTTCTGTATCTCTTCAACAACAAGGAGCATTTCTGTAGTTCTTCTGGATAAATAGACACCGTGAACCTGTCTTTATGCTCGGGACCCACATCATATGGCCAATCAGGGCTTCTAAGCCTGAATGCCCCTCATCTCCACCCATGAGGGTCTCCATGTCTTTGGTTAATTCAGGTGGACAGATTCCTTCCCTTGTGCAGGTTCCTTTTGGACACATTTTGCTTTTTCTTTTCAGGATGGAGAACTAAAAAATAACGTATCTACAACATGTCAACATTAGAAATTGCAATACCAAGAAAAAAGTAATGGATTAATGGAAATCATGGAATTGCAAATATTGAATATACTGAAATGAATTTGTCCTCACATCTGGATTCCTTAACTCTGAGCCTCTCACAGAAATCCCAGCACTTCCATCCTTGACCGCTATCATCTTCGTCTGAAGAAGATTCTGCCGCACTCAAACAAATAAGGATCTGCTGCTGACTAATCATGTCCCCGATATGCTGAATGGAGTCAAGTCTGGAGATGCTGCAGTCATGGGAGACAAATCTGGACACACTGCATGGGAGATTCTACTGCCATGGGAGTCCGTTCAGAAGTGCTGCAGCCAGAGAAGACAAGTCCAGAGACTCTGTAGCCACAGGAGACAAGTCCAGAGTTACTGCAGCGCCAGGAGACAAGTCTGGAGATTCTGCAGCAATGGGAGACAATATTGGAGATTCTGCAACCGTGGGAGAGAAGTCCAGAGATTCTGCAGCCACTGGAGTCTGTCCAGAAGTGCTGCTGCCACGGGAGACAAGTCCGGAGACTCTGCAGCTCCAGCAGACAAGTCTGGAGACACTGCAGCCACGGGAGACAAGTCTCGAGACTCTGCAGTAATGGGAGACAAGTCCGGAGACTCTACAGCAATGGGAGACAAGTCTGGAGATTCTGCAGCCACAGGAGACAAGTCTGGAGATTCAGCAGCAATGGGTGACAAGACTGGAGGTTCTGCAGCCGTGGGAAACGAGACCGAAAACTCTGCAGTCCTAGGGGACAAGTGCAGAGATACTGCCCGTTTAGCCATGCAGGTAACCACAGTAGTGATAAGAACATGTAGATTGATATGAAGACTAGATGAGTCCGGCTATTGTGACTCAGGCTCCACGTTGAATAAATCCTGATGTTGTGAAAATTGTGCTTCCATTTTGTCCCTGTTTCCACATCAGCGAGTTTCCATCCTCTGATGTCCATTATTTCACCACTTTTTCTTCTCATTCTGCAATTTCAATGTTGAAGAGTGCATGTATATATATTTCAACGGCTGGGGCGCCACTAACAAGGACAGGGTTACAGGGGCAGCGGCTTCTAACGACTGTGACTCAGGATCGTCGGCCTCGCATCCGGCTATAATGGGCAGAAGCCGCCGCACCGCATGTTTACACATAAAGGCGAGGAGATAAGAGGCGCCCATGTTTTCTATCTCACACCCCAACTTTGAGCCGATAATGACACACGCACTCATTATAAACTGCTAATGATCAATTATTTGGCGACGTATTCATCCCGAGCGCTGCCGCCGTGTAATTGGTCACGTCTGGGTGGGAGGGTGCGTGCTCATCTCCACTCATTATAAATACATATATATATATTTATGGGTGGAAGAGCATATACCACACAGTGAGAGTGGTAAACCTAACATAAAATCCAACTGGATGGCGACGTGGAAGCAGAAAGTGCTGGGTCCTGAAACCATACAGGAGTCTGCTCATCCTGAGCTTCCTGGTTCATCAAGAGCTGATAAAGCTGTACTGACACAGAAGACACGGCGGCTTGACACCTAAGAGTTAAGTGACTGCTGGACAAACATGCAAATGGGAAAAACAAAGGGTTCTAATAATTATGTGGGCAGTTCTCATGGCAGCCATGGTGCAGTGTCCCTATAATAATCCGCGGGGCGCAGTGTCCCTATAATAATCCGCGGGGCGCAGCGTCCCTATAATAATCCGCGGGGCGCAGCGTCCCTATAATAATCCGCGGGGCGCAGCGTCCCTATAATAATCCGCGGGGCGCAGCGTCCCTATAATAATCCGCGGGGCGCAGCGTCCCTATAATAATCCGCGGGGCGCAGCGTCCCTATAATAATCCGCGGGGCGCAGCGTCCCTATAATAATCCGCGGGCGCAGCGTCCCTATAATAATCCGCGGGGCGCAGCGTCCCTATAATAATCCGCGGGGCGCAGCATCCCTATAATAATCCGCGGGGCGCAGCATCCCTTTAATAATCTTCAGAGACTATTAGCCCAACGGGAATTAAAGTGGATTATCACACTGGATACGGTAGTCCCTAAGGGCCTTAATGAAACAACCAGTTTCGCCCCCTTTTTGTAGGGTTCTATGTATATATAATATATACTCGCAAATCTATATAGTCTGTATTTTGGATCATCACCATGACTCCTTGTTCATTTGAAATGGGAGTTTTTTATTGTTCCCTTTCCCCTCTCTTTCCCCTTGTACATGTTTATATGTGTTTTGTAATGTGGTTATTGTGATTTTAAAGTCTTTGCTATTCTTCTTTGCCGGCAGTTGTATCCCTCAACCTGTGTCGCATACTACAACATCATCATTTCTTCTTGGAGAATGGACCACCACAGCATCCTGAGCATGCTTCTTTTGTTTATGCTCGCTACATTGTTTAAATGTGGGGCCCTTCTCCATGTTATAGTTCAGTGCTGGTGGATCGTGTGCGCATGCCTTCTCTTCCGGGTCGGACCTCCATCGCTGAGGCGCGACTCAGCGCGGCTTGTTTACTCGTTGCCGGGATACCCTTTCCGGCGCGAGTGAATGGGCTGCGTGTCGCGCCGGAAGCGATGCGAGTCGCCGACCGCGGCGAGTACGCATGCGCCGCAATATGCGATTCCACTGGCTGGGTAAAAGCATGTGACCATGCTGACTAGGGATATAAGCTGCGAGTTTATAACCGGCGGTACTCCTCTTGATGAAGCAATCGTGATAACAAGCAAGAAAACTAAGCGAAACGTACGTCAGGAGTCTGGTACTAAGGGGGTTCCCTCCTCCCTGCACTATACGCACTATTGGTATGGATCTGGACCTTTAACAGTTATGGACTGATCAGCTCACTAGTTGAGCAGCAACCATATGGGGGTGGTATTTCACAGTACAGCCTGCATACAACTTTGTGATGATTTTTTGGCATTTCTGTGATTCCCTAAACAAGGGTTTATTTCACCTATGGTTTGCATTGATTGTCAATCCTATTGTATGATATTTACACTGTACCTTGGTGCTAGTGCATTTGTAATAGTGGCATCTTTTGTCTTTTGTAATTTAATATTTACTATGTCTCTAGTACTTTAATAAATCAAGTTTTTATATGCAAAATATTGTAGCAAATTGCTCTAATTTTTCTCCTATTTATTGTATCCCTTTAATAATCCGCGGGATGCAGCGTCCCTTTAATAATCCGTGGGATGCAGCGTCCCTTTAATAATCTGCAGCATGCAGTGTCTCGCTACCTCCAGAGCCGCCGTGATGGATAGATAAGACGCAGACGCCACTTTCATTCAGTGAGGACATCAAACAGCCGGGACCTGTGCGGGAAAAGTGTCCACAATGGAGAGCAGGAAAGTGAATTTGCCGACCAGGACGGGAATTATCGTCTCGCGTCCCGAGGACTCGCTCGCTCCAGAGTGCGATAATGCGATTGTCCGGCCACAGGAGACTCTTCAATATCTGAGAAAGAGCTGGATGGATCTGTAATCAAATATCCCCGCGAAATTGTGCCCTGATGAGAAAACATGAGACGCTTCCCCCCCCCCCCCCCCAACACGCCAAACCATGTGACCTGCAACAACCAATATGGCTGCCACAACCGACGGCCCGGGGTGGTCACTCAGCGTCCACAGTCTCCAGCAGAGAAGATTTACACAGCCCCCCCTCTAACTGCCACAGCAGGGGGCGCTCAGAGCTAAGCACATGGTCTGCATTCTGGGGATGAACCAGGAGGCCCAGGATGAGCAACAAAGAAGTGCTGCAGGGCAGATCCAGAGAGTGATGGGGGACACAGAACACAGGGAGTCTTCTCTTCTATAATGGGGAGGGCATTTTTCATCATTTCACTGCTCTGGACCACCAGGGTTGTTACCATTAATTCCATCACTGCCCTAGATCACCAGGGATGCTAAAATTAACCCATTCACTTGCCTTAGACCACTAGGAATGTAATGAATAGCTTACCTTAGATCACCAGGGATGTTATCAATAACCCTGTCATTGACCTTGACCACTAGGGATAGTAACCCTATCTCCGTCACTGCTCTAGACCACTAGGTTTGTTACCATTATCTCCTTAACTGCCTTAGACCACTAGGTTTGTTACTATGAACCCCTTCACTACTATAGCCCACCAGGGTTTTACCATAAACTCTTTCACTGCACTAGACCACCAGGGTTGTTGCTATTAATTTCTTCAGTGATCTGGACCACCAGGGTTGCCACTATTATCTCCTTCACTTCACTAGACTACCAGGATTGATACCATTATCCCCGTAACTGCCCTGGACCACTAGGGATGTAATGAATAACCTTATCTACCTTAGACAATCAGGGATTCTATCATTAATCCGGTCACTGACCTAGACCACCAGGGACAGTAGCCCTACCTGCTTCACTGTTCTAGACCACCAGGGACAGTAGCCCTACCTGCTTCACTGTTCTAGACCACCAGGGTTTTTACCATAAACTCCTTGACTGCTCTAGACCACCAAGATTGTTACCATTAACATCTTCACTGCCCTAGACCACCAGGACTGCCAATACTAACCCATTTCACTGACCTAGACAACTTTGGATAATATCATTATCCCCCAATCCCTCACCTAGTCCACCAGACACATGGGCAGCATAATGCACTGCCATTAGATTGATGAACCAGGAGGCTCAGGCTGAACAATACTTGTCCATAAATGAGAGAGAGAAACATGCGAGAACCTCAGCAACACTTAAAAAAAATATATATTTTTTTTGGGGGGGGGGGGGGGGGAATTCATGCAGAATTGTCAGTGTCCCCAGTGGATGGGCCGGTCGGTGGTGTCAGTGTTATATTCAGGCTCGGCTTGTGATGGTGGTCTGCTCCAGCCCCTCCTCACTCCACAATTATCCTAATCAAAAAGCCATTTATGCATCATGGAAAGGCCCGAAATAGCCGGGGTTCCCTCCGCTTCAGGAGCGCAGCGTGGAATCCCAGACACCGGCCATTAATTCTGCCAGAACGCGGAGCAGACGATCCCTAAGGTCTCCGCTAATGGCTGTGGCGTAGTGAAGGATCTGTCATGTGAGCGCCGCCATCCTGGCCTGATCATTTTGTAATGAAGCTCTGTAGTGATGAGAGCGGCGCAGGTTAACGAGCGCAGACGTGGGATCTGAGCATGGAGACACCAGGGGAAGGGGGGGGTAAAGGAGATCGCACCGCGCCCCTCACACCACGTGTAATCACTCGAAAAATCACAGACGTGACAACAGCCGCGATAATGGAAAGTCTAAGTATAGATCTCTCTTATCCCTCGTACAGGTTGTGATGATGACGAGGAGTGCGGATATAGAAGAGCTGGGGTCCCGCTAAACACTTGTGTGTCTGCTTTCTGCAAGTCATCGGCTGAGGAACTACAGCTCCCAGCATGTCCTGATGGCCGCAGGTATAAGATGTGACTGGCAGAGCATGATGGACAGCAGGTCCAGGGCACGTGTTCTCTATGGAATCCTACTCAGAACTACAACTCCAAGCATGCCGGCAGCAGACACTGAACCCGCAGGAGGTGACCCAGACTCAGGTGTGTGAGCGAGGACGGCGGGTAAGAAGATGGGCGAAGGTCAGAAGTCAAATCAGAGAACACCGGACACAAAGGAAAGAAGAAAAGCACCGGAGATGAGCAGGGGCCAAATAGATCACTGTGTACAGGGGCCACACAGATCACTGTGTACAGGGGCCAAACAGATCACTGTGTACAGGGGCCAAACAGATCACTGTGTACAGGGGCCAAACAGATCACTGTGTACAGGGGCCAAACAGATCACTGTGTACAGGGGCCAAACAGATCACTGTGTACAGGGGCCAAACAGATCACTGTGTACAGGGGCCACACAGATCACTGTGTACAGGGGCCAAACAGATCACTGTGTACAAAGGCCAAACAGATCACTGTGTACAAAGGCCAAACAGATCACTGTGTACAGGGGCCAAACAGATCACTGTGTACAAAGGCCAAACAGATCACTGTGTACAGGGGCCAAACAGATCACTGTGTACAAAGGCCAAACAGATCACTGTGTACAAAGGCCAAACAGATCACTGTGTACAGGGGCCACACACAGCAAGACAGCTGGGGCCCGAAAGAAACATGGCGGTCAAGGGCGGCCATCACTAATACCCCCATTATCTGCTCATCCTACCTCATCATCAGGGCGCAACAGTAAGGATTGTCATTGGCCCGTGGGGCACACTGCACTCCGGTAATGCACAGCTGGCATTTATCAGCCATTACTGGGGAGAGGAGACTGTAGGACAGGTGACTACAATCTATTACTCCCTGTTATCAGCCATTACTGGGGAGAGGAGACAGTAGGACAGGTGACTACAATCTATCAATCCCTGTTATCAGCCATTACTGGGGAGAGGAGACTGTAGGACAGGTGACTACAATCTATTACTCCCTGTTATCAGCCATTACTGGGAGAGGAGACTGTAGGACAGGTGACTACAATCTATTACTCCCTGTTATCAGCCATTACTGGAGGAGGAGACTGTAGGACAAGTGACTACAATCTATTACTCCCTGTTATCAGTCATTACTGGAGGAGGAGACTGTAGGACAGGTGACTACAATCTATTACTCTCTGTTACCAGCCATTACTGGGGGGAGATGACTGTAGGACAGGTGACTACAATCTATTACTCCCTGTTATCAGCCATTACTGGGGAGAAGACTGTAGGACAGGTGACTACAATCTATTACTCCCTGTTATCAACCATTACTGGGGAGAGGAGACTGTAGGACAGGTGACTACAATCTATTACTCCCTGTTATCAGCCATTACTGGGCGAGGAGACAGTAGGACAGGTGACTACAATCTTTTACTCCATGTTATCAGCCATTACTGGGGGAGAGGAGACTGTAGGACAGGAGACTAAAATCTATTACTCCCTGTTATCAGCCATTACTGCAGGAGGTGACTACAATCTATTACTCCCTGTTATCAGCCATTACTGGGAGAGGAGACTATAGGACAGGTGACTACAATCTATTACTCCCTATTATCAGCCATTACTGGGGGAGGTGACTGTAGGACAGGTGACTACAATCTATTACTCCCTGTTATCAGCCATTACTGAGGGAGTGACTGTAGGACAGGTGACGACAATCTATTACTCCCTGTTATCAGCCATTACTGGGGAGGAGACTGTAGGACAGGTGACTACAATCTATTACTCCCTGTTATCAGCCATTACTGGGGAGAGGAGACTGTAGGACAGGTGACTACAATCTATTACTCCCTGTTATCAGCCATTACTGGGCGAGGAGACAGTAGGACAGGTGACTACAATCTTTTACTCCATGTTATCAGCCATTACTGGGGGAGAGGAGACTGTAGGACAGGAGACTAAAATCTATTACTCCCTGTTATCAGCCATTACTGCAGGAGGTGACTACAATCTATTACTCCCTGTTATCAGCCATTACTGGGAGAGGAGACTATAGGACAGGTGACTACAATCTATTACTCCCTGTTATCAGCCATTACTGGGGGAGGTGACTGTAGGACAGGTGACTACAATCTATTACTCCCTGTTATCAGCCATTACTGGGGGAGGTGACTGTAGGACAGGTGACGACAATCTATTACTCCCTGTTATCAGCCATTACTGGGGAGAAGAGACTGTAGGACAGGTGACTACAATCTATTACTCCCTGTTATCAGCCATTATTGGGGTAAGGTGGCTGTAGGACAGGGGAATGCCTCCATGACAACTGCCTACTGTGATGTTTCCAGTGCAGGAGACTTTTCCATCAGGTATCAGTAGTTTCTTTATTAAGCTCCCAGTTATTATAAGTGAGTGTCCCCTTATATCAGAGTGTTACCCCCTCATTCCTTGGTGTCGCTGAGATATTCTACATACAGAGGCTTCACTTCTTATACTGATCGAGTCGACGTATAAGGGGACGGTGATTCTGTACATAGAGAACTGCAGCCTCATGCTGACCCAGATTTCTGGGGTCTTCTGTACCTTTGTCTGCTGACTCCCGTACAGGTGTTAACCATCTGCCTTGACATCACCTGTAGTGTCCAGCGGGGGGCAGTGCAGACACAGGGGCTTCATATAGGGGCACTGTACAGGTTTTGCCCCCTTTTAAGCCTCCTCTTCGGAGACGTTTGGTGCTGCGCAGGCGATGACGGGTGACTGTGGCGAGATCGGCTGCCAGTGTACTTGGCAAGTCGCAGCCCAGAGGAGAAGCGGACGAGCCGCCTGATAATGAAACTTATTGGCCACAGATCTCGTTCTTATTAGCTTAGCCCCGGCCTTGTACAAACACCTATCTCGCTGAGCTGGAAATGCAAACAGTGCTTTAATTTTTAATTAGGCCGCTCTGTGCGCTGCGAGTCAGGAGACGAGCCGGGGTGCGGGCGCGAGGATTACTACTTCATTACAGGTTATCTGCGCCCGATCCTGCCAATATTGCCAGTTAATGCTCCGCAATAAGACGGCGGAGGCGATGGGAGACCCCGGGGGAGCGGAAAGGCAAAGTACAGAGAAGAAGCAAAAAGAGAGTTCAGCTCTGCGACACCGACCAAGGCCAAATAATGCAGAGAGCAACGAACGTCCTGTAATCCGGAGATCCAATAGTCTGGCACAGAATTAGTGGGATGGACCAGTAATCTGATATATGTGTATTCTACCAGAGCTGGGGGCCACAGAAGGCCTCGCATAAATCCTAGGTATGAAGAGTCTCTACACAATTGGGGTCCTGGATGACGCAGATTGTAGAAATGGAAGACGCAAAAAGTAGGCAAATAGTCAAAAAGGTGCAGATTTTACAGGTCGGCGTCTCGTATTAGGAGCCACTTTGACTCTTTAGCAGCCAGAAACTGAGACCCTCCATAGAATACACAGCACAGCGCGGCTCTACTCACTGCGGCGGGAGCACCAGGGTCGTGGGCTGAGCTTTGGGTCTTCTCTTGGCCGATACTCCCATCTGGTTGGCGGAGCGTTTCAGGGATTGCTGGTTCAGGAGGCCGGAGGCAAGGCCAGCGTGGTACTGCAACTGTGGGAAAAGGAAAGACACCAGATAAAATACCACCAACATGGAGGCATGACCGATCAACAGAGAGTGACAATCACCACCAAGCTCAATATATGTAATGCTGGTGCATCGGGAGGTGCATCGGATCAGAAGAGCGGTCTCTGATCACGCAATGGCCCTTCGCGTCCAATGCTTCGCGCTGCTAAGGCGACGCATGCCGCTGCGCGGGCATAGCGAGTCGCCTTAGAACTGCTCGCAATGGCCGCTGCGCGGCCAATGCTTCGGGCGTATCCACATGACCACGCTGACTCGCAGCGCGAGCGGACTCAGAAGGGGCAAAAAACCCATTCGCAATTATATAATAGATGATAGGAGAGTGAATGCACCAAGAGGGTCCATCACAGTAATGACCCTCAGTCCATCCTCATCAGGGGGCATTGTACGACAGCATCAGAAGAGCGAATGTGAGAGATGGAGCACACATGATAACCGTGCGAGAGCCGGGCCTGATACGAGAAGCCATGTAAGATGTAGTCACATCTAGTCTCCTCCCCGTATGGCTGAACAGGTAATAGATTGTTCACGTCCTAGTCACCTCCCATAGTGATACAGAGTAATAGATTGTAGTCAACATGTCTACAGTCCTCCCGTAATGGCTGATAACAGTGAGTAATAGATGCTGTACACTGTCCAGCTCCTCCTCATAATGACTGTAACAGGAAAGTAAAGATTGTAGTCTACTGTCCTACAGTCTCCTCCCCCCAGTAATGGCTGATAACAGGGAGTAATAGATTGTAGTCACCTGTCCTACAGTCTCCTCCCCCAGTAATGGCTGATAACAGGGAGTAATAGATTGTAGTCACCTGTCCTACAGTCTCCTCCCCAGTAATGGCTGATAACAGGGAGTAATAGATTGTAGTACCTGTCCTACAGTCTCCTCCCCCCAGTAATGGCTGATAACAGGGAGTAATTGATTGTAGTCTACCTGTCCTACAGTCTCCTCCCCAGTAATGGCTGATAACAAGGAGTAATAGATTGTAGTCACCTGTCCTACAGTCTCCTCCCCAGTAATGGCTGATAACAGGGAGTAATTGATTGTAGTCACCTGTCCTACAGTCTCCTCCCCCAGTAATGGCTGATAACAGGGAGTAATAGATTGTAGTCACCTGTCCTAGTCTCCTCCCCCAGTAATGGCTGATAACAGGGAGTAATTGATTGTAGTCTCCTGTCCTACAGTCTCCTCTTCCCAGTAATGGCTGATAACAGGGAGTAATAGATTGTAGTCACCTGTCCTAAGTCTCCTCTCCCAGTAATGGCTGATAACAGGGAGTAATAGATTTAGTCACCTGTCCTACAGTCTCCTTCCCCGTAATGGCTGATAACAGGGAGTAATAGATTGTAGTCACCTGTCCTACAGTCTCCTCCCCAGTAATGGCTGATAACAGGGAGTAATAGATTGTAGTCCCTGTCCTACAGTCTCCTCCCCCAGTAATGGCTGATACACGGAGTAATAGATTGTAGTCCATGTCCTACAGTCTCCTCCCCAGCAATGGCTGATTACAATCTATACTCTGTGATCAGCATTTATGGGAAGGAGATGTAGGACAGAGACTACAATCATATCCTGTTTAGCTTCTGGGGAGCTAGACAGTGACTACATCTATACTCCCTTTACAGCCATTAGGTGGAGGAATGTAGGCAGTGACTTACAATCTATTACTCCCTGTTATCAGCCATTACTGGGGGAGGAGACTAGGACAGGTGACTACAATCTATTACTCCCTGTTATCAGCCATTACTGAGGGGTGGAGACTGTAGGACAGGTGACTACAATCTATTACTCCCTGTTATCAGCCATTACTGGGGGAGGAGACTGTAGGACAGGTGACTACAATCTATTATCCGTTTTAGCCATATGGAGAGACGTAGAGTGACTCAATTATTACTCGTTACAGCTATCTCTGACTGACTGAAGTGCAGGTGACCGCATCGACTCTTTGGCATGAACTGTCCTTCAGTCTGTCCCTGCCCCCCTGTGGCTGATATCAGGGAACAGCAGACTGCATTTATTAGCGCAGCACAGATAATCCAGGCTGCCAGGTCAATGTCTTCCCTTTAAACCATTGTCCTCGCCAGATATTCGTCCCATGATGAGAGGCCGCCGTATCCACGGACGGAGGTGGTGGAGATATCTCTACAGAGACCACGATCCGGATGAGCCGTGGTGGGGTCGGCGCTAACACTGGCCCCACACCATTCACACTGTTCATTAAGTGAAGGCCGCAGAGAGTGATTGAGACCGCCACGATTTAATGAATGCAGGAACTGAAGGCCCGGGCAAGTTCAGGCGGAAAATGAGTAATTGACACCCCCTGACAGATGAAAGACACACGGAGGAGGGCGCCAATTAAATCCTGGCCGTCATGGCATGGGCAGGGGAACGCCGCTCCGCCGGATTCTCAGGCGCTGTCATGAAGGCCTGGCGGGCAGACATCCCATAGACGGCTCTTTTAACATGAGCGTTCCTCTGTTCACATTTCCTGCCTGTGGGGACGAGCGGCTCAATAACCCAACTCTTTATACTGTCAGGAGTAGCGGCGCCGAACTAGAGAGAATTAAAGGGAATGTGCCACCTTCTGGATTAAGCCTTCATCAGACGCTCGCTCCAGACCCCCTTGTCTCCTGCGGGGCGCTGCGATCTACAGAGAAGTCATACAACTAATGTTTCAGACCCAGATTGGCAATTTAGATACTGATGTCAATCTGTGGATATCTTGGCCACCTCACGGGAGCCTCGAGACTTTCAAGAAAACTTCATTTTTTATGGCCCTGACTGTCAGCGTCCTCTGTCCTGTCCCCGCTGCTTTTTTGGGGGGGGGGGCCCAGAACAAGGTCACATCTGGGGCTGAGTTGTAAAACCACACACAACTTGAGGACAGGTGAGGCACTCGTTTTTGGAACAAATCATCCATATTATTTTTTTTATCTCCTTAAAGGATAACTATTCCAAAAATGTAGATGTTCCAGACATTCGGAAAGTTTCCGTATGAGGAGGGCGAGATGTACCACCCTAGAGGTGATAATCAAAAGGGGTCCAATCATAATCCATCAATTCTGAACTGCCGGCTCCTGAGGGGTGTAACCCTGAGAGATCGACCAATGATATCGTCCTTCCATGCTCATGGGTGGAGCCATCAGGAAAATTATTTATGCTCCTGCACATTTCTAGACTTCAAGGAACCTTTTCTTGAATATCTAGATTTTATTCATATATTCCATGAGCATGAAGAGATATGCCGTGGTAACAAATATCCTCTGATCTCTCAGAGATGCGGCATATTAAAAAGGTGGCAGCGAGATCAGCCGCGTAATAGGCAGCTGGATATGGCACTGGAGGAAACCTTACAGAAGTTAGGGTACTGGGAAGTTTGTATCATTTAACCACTTCATCCCTGCACAATACGTTAACAATGATATCTTCTATTTCCATTCACCTCTGTATAAGTGTTTCAAAAGCGAAAGGATGGTTCCGATGCAGCCGTGTTCGCACTTTATAAAACTCCTAAAATAAGCTGGGCAAACTTGTTGCCCCCTTTCCAAAATTGTGAGTAAACAACTTTGTTTCCAGCATGTGATGCTCATTCAAGCTCATCTGTGACAGTAATAGATGTGGGCAATATGAGAATCACACCTGAAACCAGATAAAAAGGGGAGAAGTTGCCTCAATCTTTGCAATGTGTGTGCCACACTAAGAATAGGAGAGAACTTGTGTGAGGAAAAATACCAACAATGTCAAGGTGAGAAGTCCATCTCCAGAGATCTTGATATTCTTTTTTTCCAATCAACAAAATCAAAAAGGTTACAACCCATGGCACTGTAGCCAATCACCCTGGATGTGGATACAAAAACTGATCAAGAGTTGCAGCGCAGGATAGTCCAGATGGTTAATGAGCTCCTATCAAGTTCAAAAGAAATTCAAGCTATCCTGCAGGCTCAGGGAACATCAGTGTCCGCACAAACTGTCTACATGTGAATGAAATGAAACGCTATGGAGGAGAACAAGGAGGACCCACTGCTGACACAGAGAGAGACAAAAGCCAAAATGTATGCAACCAAAATCCTTCTGCATTTTGTGGACAGATGAGACAAGATAGAGCTTTTTGGTAAAGCTCATCATTATACTCTCTACCACCCTTACTACTTCACTTCATATTAACTCCTTCAATCCCCTCCACAAATAAAGAACTAGTCATCAGTCCACCCTTCCTCCCCAGCCATCTTACCTCCTCTTGAATACTATTTCTCCCCATACTGGCTGCATCACCTTGTCCTCCGTTCCACCATCCTGTCCCGGACTGCTAGATCTCATCCCCAGCCACATCTCCACTGGACTGTAGCTCATACCTTGATGGCATTCCACCCCGGACTGAACCCTGGATGCCTCAGCTGTCCCACGGCTGCTCCATCAGCCAACCCAGCAATCGCCTCTGTCAACCCTGACCGCCTCGACTGATCCCCCAACTTCCCCATCTGACCCATCCATCCAACCCCCCACCTTGCATCTCATCCCCGGTCATCACCTCATCCCGTGACCACTCCCCACTGATGACCATTCACCCACTACCACAATTTTCCCCACTCTGCGTCTGACCGCTGCTGCCACACTCACTCCCTGTTCTCCGTATGCAATGTTCCCGCTACTCCTCACTCTCACTCCCATCCTTCTCCACTTCCTACTACCCCCACTTATGCCCCCTCCCAGCAACAAAATACTGCTCTCACCCTCCATCCTGCCGAACCACCTCACCCACTTCACCAACCTTTTCATTCACTTTCAATCCTCAATCACCAAACAAGCACGCCCGCCTCGCAAGCTCTCATGCTCCCACCTGCTAACCCTCTGCCTACTCCTCCTCCTTACCGGTGACATCTCCCCCAATCCTGCCCCCCCCCCCCCCGCAACATCCCCACAACAACCTTCATCCCGCGACCCACTGCTGATCCTCACAACCTCACCACCACTAGCCCTCGCAACCCCAACAACATCAGACCCATTCCCCCAACCCATGCCCCACCTACTGCTCTACCCGACGCACTCTGGAATGCCCGCTCAGTGTGCAACAAACTCCCCGACATCCATGATCTCTTTATCTCCAGGAAACTGTTGTTCCTTGGCCTCACCGAGACCTGGCTCACCCCCTCCGACACGGCCTCCCTTGCTGCACTATCCTACGGCGGCCTCAGCCTGTCCCACCCCCCCCCGTCCCTCTGGCAAACACGGCGGTGGAGTCGGCATACTGCTGTCCAACTCCTGCACCTTCAGCCCTATCCCCCAGCCCCCATCCGTCACTGTCCCCTCCTTCGAAGCCCACTCAGTCCGAATCTTCTCCCCCTGCAACCTCCAAATAGCCATCATCTACCGCCCCCCTCTCTAACCTCACAACCTCGGTACTCACACTGTCCGACCACCATCTCTTGACCTTCTCCGCCCTCTCCTCCCCTGCCACACTACCCACTCTCTGCAAACTTGATCACCCTCGTCGGAGTCCCCCAAGGTTCGGTCCTGGGACCCCTACTTTTCTCCATTTACACTCTCGGCCTAGGGCAACTCATCGAGTCCCATGGCCTCCAGTACCACCTCTACGCCGACGACACCCAAATCTACCTGTCCGGCCCTGACATCGCCTCCCTACTCTTGAAAATCCCACAATGCCTTTCCGCCATCTCATTCTTCTTCTCTGCTCGCTTCCTTAAACTCAACATGGACAAAACTGAATTCATAGTCTTCCCCCCAAGAAATTCCACTCCACCTCCCAACCTATCCATCTGCATCAACGACTGCGCCCTCTCCCCAGTCCCCCAAGCCAAGTGCCTCGGGGTAATCCTTGACTCCTCCCTATCCTTCAAGCCCCACATCGAGGCCCTCACCACATCCCTCCGGCTCCACCTCAAGAACACCTCACGGATCCGCTCCTTCCTCACCCACGACACCGCTAAAACATTCTCCCGCCTTGACTACTGCAACCTCCTTCTCAATGGCCTCCCGGCTAACTCCCTCACACCTCTCCAGTCTATCCTCAACTCCACTGCCCGACTCATCTATATGTCCTCCCGCTACTCCTGTCTCCCCCCTCTGCCAAGCCCTTCACTGGCTCCCCGTCTCCAAGAGATCCCAATTCAAAACACTAACCATGGCGTACAAAGCCATACACAACCTGGCCCCACCATACATCTCCGACCTGGTCTCCCGATACCTACCCTCACGCAACCTCCGCTCCTCCCAAGAACTCCTCCTCTGCTCCCCCCTCATCACCTCTTCGCACAACAGAGTCCAGGACTTCTCCCGGGCATCTGCCTTACTCTGGAAATCCCTGCCTAAACACGTCAGACACTCGCCTACCCTAAGAACCTTCAAGTGTCACCTGAAGACTCACCTAATCCACCAAGCCTACAACCTGCCATGAGACCCAGGCGACCGCCCCATACCTGACATTCCCCCATCCTACTGTATCCCAACCCGCCCCTCTTAGACTGTGAGCCCTCGTGGACAGGGTCCCTGCCCCTCCTGTACCTGTACGTCCTGATCGCCTAGATTTAGTGTACTTGTTCTTGTCTCCCTCATCCTCATGTAAAGCGCCATGGAACCTAATGGCGCTATATAAATAAATAATAATAAATAAATAAATTATACTGTTTAGCAAAAATAGGAGTGAGGCTACAAAGAAAATAGCACAGGACCTACAGTCCTGAGGAAGGACAGAGAAGAGAGCACAAGAACTATAGTCACATATGGGGAGGACAGAGAAAAGAGCACAGGACCTACAGTCACATATGGGGGAGGACAGAGAAAAGAGCACAGGGCCTACAGTCACATATGGGTGAGGACAGAGAAAAGAGCACAAGAACTATAGTCACATATGGGGGAGGACAGAGAAAAGAGCACAGGGCCTACAGTCACATATGGGGGAGGACAGAGAAAAGAGCACAGGACCTACAGTCACATATGGGGGAGGACAGAGAAAAGAGCACAGGGCCTACAGTCACATATGGTGGTGGGGAGAGAAAAGAGCACAAGAACTATAGTCACATATGGGAGAGGACAGAGAAAAGAACAAAAGAACTACAGTCACATATGGGGGAGGGCAGATACAGGACCTACAGTCACAATAGGGGTGAGGACAAAGAAAAGAGCACAGGACCTACAGTCACATTTGGTGGAGGGCAGAGAAAAGAACACAGGACCTACATTCACATTTGGGGGAGGTCAGAGAAAAGAGCACAGGACCTACAGTCACATATTGGGGAGGTCAGAGAAAAAAGTACAGGACCTAAAATCACATATGGGGGAGGACAGAGAAAAGAGCACAGGACCTACAGTCACATATGGGGAAGTGCAGAGAAAAGATCACAGGACCCACAGTCACACATGGGAGAGGACAGAGGAAAGAGCACAGGTCCTACAGTCACATATGTGGAAGGGCAGAGAAAAGATCACAGGACCTACAGTCACATATGGGAGAGGACAGAGAAAAGAACACAAGAACTACAGTCACATATGGGGGAGGTCAGAGGAAAGAGCACAAGAACTACAGTCACATACGGGGGAGGTCAGAGAAAAGAGCACAGGACCTACAGTCACATATGGGGGAGGGCAGAGAAAAGAACACAGGACCTACAGTCACATATGGGGGAGGGCAGAGAAACGAGCACAGGACCTACAGTCACATATGGGGGAGGTCAGATAAAAGAACACAGGACCTACAGTCACATATGGGGGAGGTCGGAGAAAAGATCACAGGACCTACAGTCACATATGGCAGAGGGCAGAGAAAAGATCACAGGACCTAATCACATATTGAGAGGGCAGAGAGGTTTTGAGATGTTTTGCTGCCTCTGGCACTGGGAGGCCTTGACTGTGTACAAGACATCATGAAATCTGAACATTGCCATAGCATTTAGGGTGACAATGTAGAGTTCAGCGTCAGAAAGCTGGGGGCGTCCTAGATCAGGGGTCTCCAGCAGGACAATGACCCCAAACATCAAGAAGCTCCAGAAATGGAGGAAACAAAGTGCGGGAGAGATGTGAAGTGTCAGCAATGACCGGATCTAAATCCCATTGATCACCTGTGGAGAGATCTGAAGATTGGGAGAAGACAAGAGACCGGGAGCAGATTATAAAGAAGAGAAGAAATCCAGGAGAAGAAGAAGCAGCTTGTGGAGGTTATAGGGGCTATGGATGGATGGCAGGGATTTATTACAAAGGGGAACACCAAATATTAAGATGAAGGCGCAGCATATTTTTGGGGCTTTGGGTGAAATCTTGTCCAATTGGCCTTTTTCCTCAGATTTTTTTGTGTTGTTCCAAGGCACAAAGGAAATAAACCCGTGTATAAGAGAACATGAGGAATTGTAATCAAACAACTCCAAGGGTGCTAACACTTTCGCCCATGACTGTATTTCTATATCTATTATATCCACACAACACATGCAGAAGAGATTATAATAAATTTGTTTCAATAATGACGGTGTCAATAATGGAGAATTCATTTTTTTTCCCCTGTAAAACCCTTGATTAAAAATATATTCTCATATTCTGTATACAAACAAATAAAAAGTCGCACACTTCTTGCATTTCACGTCTTTTTCATCTCTGACAACTACGTGTCTGGAATAAGATTGTTTGTAGGAAAAGATAAAAGAAATAATATTAAGTTAGAGGTTAAATTTGAAAATGAGGAAAATAAAAAAAAAAGGAAAAAAAAATGTATAAAATTATAAAGTAATATTTAAAAAAATAAAATCTTATAAAAAATGTTTTGGAAAAAAATATATAAAATGATAAAGTAATAATTAAAAAAATAATCAAATAAAAAATATTTAAAAAAAGGAAAACATGCATAAAATTATAAAGTCATCAATTAAAAGTAATATTGAAAAAAATAATCAAATAAAGACACCTCCATGTTATTACCGGGAGGATGTACATGTTGAGAACCGTAGAAGAGATTCAGGAATATCTCGGGGGCTGGAGGTAACACACGGTGGATGTGAGAAGTGAATGTAAAGCAGCGGAGGAGGAGAGGTGATAACGACATGCTGGAATATACAGATATCAGCACGTTCCTGGGGGGACCTAGGGGCTTCATTGGCTTGAAAAGAAACATGCTCCATACTGGACCCCTGTAAAGTATCCTGTAAAGGAGAAACAGCTGGTTCTGCCAGCAGCTCCTTTATATGTTATACTGAGATATTCCCCATGCTTTAAACTACAGCTCTGATCCCTGGGGTTAGTTAATCCAGAAGGTTTGTTTCAGAATGTGTTTAGGGATCAAAGTTGCAGCATAAAGAATGGAGGAAGAGGGTGAATGTAGCCCTATAAGAAACACAAGATTTGTCTCAGACTTTCTCAAAGGATTCCGCAACTGTTCAGTCCTTTACCCATTCTTTACACTGCAGCACTGATCTCTTTGGGGTTCTCCTGTGAAATACAATTTCCCAACGGCATGAGAGGTGATCTGTGGGGTCTGACCATTGGGAATGGGAAACTTTTTTTTGGCCCCGATGGGTAACTATTATACCCATTGTGACACAGAGCAGAAGAGGGATGTCTGAACGCAGCTCTATTCATTCTCTATGGAGCTGGCAAAAAACAGTCATGGTCAGCAGCGCAATAAGGAATAGAGGGACTCTCACTGGTCCACCTGAGGATGTAATAACTTGTTTTCACTGGACACACCCGATAGATTTATCCTAAGATCAGTAAAAGTAGGTACATCTGACTGAACCTTAAGAAGCTCTCACCAAAGTCCGACAAAAACCCCTAAGGACGTAGTGAGGATCACCAAGACCAACAGTCTGAGTACCCCTGAAACAAAATATGTTCCTTCCTACCATACTTTACACTGCAGCATTGCTTGCTAGGGTCACAATAAATAACTCTCCAGGAAGGGAGAAATTTAATTTCCATTAACAATGAGAGAATTGTCATAAACTAAAGGCAACTGAATTATCAGTACAAAAATAAATGTGGGAAATGCTGCATATCCGGGGGAAAAGCCTCCTTAAATGTGAGGGGCTTGTAAAAGGAGGGGGAGTTTTCATAAAAAGAACAAACCTGTAGACTAAAGACAAGGAGCTTCCATAAGGAGAAGGAAACTACAGACTAAAAACAAGGAGCTTCCATAAGGAGAAGAAACCTGTAGACCAAAGAGGAGGAACCTGTAGACCAAAGAGGAAGAGCTTCCATAAAGAGGAGGAACCTATAGACCAAAGAAGAAGAGCTTCCATAGACTTAAGACAAGGAGCTTCCATAAAGAGCAGGGACATGTAGACTAAAGAGGAGAAGCTTCAATAAAGAGGAGGAACCTACAGAATAAAGACGAGGAGTTTCCATAAAGAGGAGATACCTGTACACTAAAGAGGATAAGCTTCCATAAAGAGGAGGAACCTGTAGACTAAAGGGACGCTTCCATAAAGAGAAGGAACCTATAGACTAAAGAGAAGGAGCTTCCATAAAGAGGAGGAACCTGTAGACCAAAGAGAAGGAGCTTCCATAAAGAGGAGGAACCTGTAGACAAAAGAGGAAAAGCTTCCATAATAGGAGAAGGAACCTGTAGACCAAAGAGGAGAAGCTTCCATAAAGAGAATAAACTTGTGGACTAAAGTGGAGGAGCTTCCATAAAGAGCAGGGACATGTAGACTAAAGAGGAGAAACTTCAATAAGGAGGAACCTATAGACTAAAGAGGAGGAGTTTCCATAAAGAGAAGGAACATACAGAATAAAGACAAGGAGCTTCGTAAAGAGGAGATACCTGTACACTAAAGAGGAGAAGGTTCCATAAAGAGGAGGAACCTGTAGATCAAAGAGAAGGAGCGTTCAAATAGAGGAGGAACCTGTAGATCAAAGAGAAGGAGCTTCCATAAAAGGAGGAGGAACCTGTAGACCAGGGTGGGGAACTCCAGTCCTCGAGGGCCGCAATCAGTGCAGGTTTTCACGATTTCCTTAGTATTGCACAGGGATTGGAATCATCACCAGTGCAAGTGATTATGTTATCACCTGTGCAAAACTAAGGAAATCCTGAAAACCTGCACTGATTGCGGCCCTCGAGGACTGGAGTTCCCCACCCCTGCTGTAGACCAAAAGAGAAGAAGCTTCCATAAAGAGAAAGAACCTGTGGACTAAAGAGGAGGAACCTGTAGGTGAAAGAGGGAGAGCTTCCATAAACAGGAGTAATATGTAGGGTAAATAAGAAGAGCTTTTGTAAAGAGCAGGAAACTGTAGACGAAAGAGGATTAGGTTCCATAAAGAGGAGGAGCCTTGAGACTAAAGAGGAGGAGCTTACAAAAATAGGGTGAACCTGTAAAGAGCAGAGGAAGCTACTCCATAAAAAGATGGAACCTGTAGACCAAAGTGGAGCAGTGGTAGTTTCTATGAAGAAGTGGATCCTGTAGAATATGGATAAGAGCTTCCATAAAGGAACAGAGGTGGAACTTGCACATTAAAGGAGGAGCTTCTATAAAGAGGCGGAGCCTGTACAAAAAAGTGGATATCAAATAAAAGACAAGTGAACAGCTGGTAAGAGCTTTCTTATAGGACAGGGGCTTATACAAAGAGGAGGAGCCTGTCAAGTCAAAGCAATCATAAAGTAACTGCCATAAAGGGGAGGTGTCTGTGGATTGAGAGGTGGAGTTTATAAAGTAGGAGGAGCTCTACTTAAGGGGAGGAGCATCTAATCCACAATCTGGTATAAAATCATATCTTAATAGACATTATCCTGTAGAAGTGAATAGTCCTTGTAGGGCACAGATCCCACAGTGCTGCGGATTTGGGCTTAACACCATAAGTAATCACACGTGCAATGAAGCGCGATCCCCTGATAAATCTATATAAAAAAGTGCAGTTTAGATAGTTTTATAGTAAAGCAGCCGAGATGTGAATCCCTCATGTCAGGATATCTCCTCTCCCTCGGGGAATCGATGCATTATTTAACAGATGCCGGGGACTAATCGGCGGCAGAGGCGCTTTATACATGCATTTGGCATACGCACTTCTGTTCTCTTTTTTTTTTCTTCTTTTTTTTTTTCAGGCCCTTGTTTCTCCTCATTAAAATGGTTTTCTTCCCCCCGTTAATGAGGGAGAGTTTTTCTTCTCTGAGACAAATGCGGCTCATCTTTTTTTTTTTTTTGAAGGCGACGAGGAGCGCGCTGAACCTGGTTTCATCCTGATAGAAGAAAGCCGGCGAAAAAGAAAATTACGCGCCTTTAATTGATTAAAGTGAAGCTCGGCGGTAATGAGGCCGGTTTGGGGAATGTTTGTCGTTCAAACAGCGTTTGATCCGATAACAGGGAGGTAAATTCTCAACATGGACAAGCGCTGCATTCGGCGTGGGTCTCCAGTTTACTAACTCCCCTCAACACTTTGTTCTTCTCCCAGATTTCGGGGCTTTCAATTAACAAGTAACCGGGGCGAGTGGGAGAGATGCGGCCTGTTTTCTGCTCCAATTAGATGACCATTAGGCAGACATTGCCGCGCGGTAGGAGGGGACGGCAGGAGGCGACGCCGTACACTGAACACCCGCAGGGTCAGGCAATAATGGTCCAAGCGAAAACCTTCACCGGGAAAGAAAAAAAAAAATGTCAAAAATAACCCCCTCGAGCCGCAGCTCACGATTTCTTTTTGTTTCAACGGAAAGTTTAAAACAACAGAAACAAAACAAGAAAGTTGAGATGTTACAAAATTGAGTCGAAAAGTATCTACAGTTGTGGCCAAAAGTATTGACACCCCTGCAATTCTGTCAGATAATACTCAGTTTCTTCCTGAAAATGATTGCAATCACAAATTCTTTGGTATTATTATATTCATTTAATTTGTCTTCAATGAAAAAAACACAAAAGAGAATGAAGCAAAAAGCAAAACATTGATCATTTCACACAAAACTCCAAAAATGGGCCAGACAAAAGTATTGGCACCCTCAGCCTAATACTTGGTTGCACAACCTTTAGCCAAAATAACTGATCAACAGCTTCCGGTAACCATCAATGAGTATCTTACAATGCTCTGCTGGAATTTTAGACCATTCTTCTTTGGCAAACTGCTCCAGGTCCCTGATTTTTGAAGGGCGCCTTCTCCAAACTGCCATCTTTAGATCTCTCCACAGGTGTTCTATGGGATTCAGGTCTGGACTCATTGCTGGCCACCTTAGAAGTCTCCAGCGCTTTCTCTCAAACCATTTTCTAGTGCTTTTTGAAGTGTGTTTTGGGTCATTGTCCTGCTGGAAGACCCATGACCTCTGAGGGAGACCCAGCTTTCTCACACTGGGCCCTACATTATGCTGCAAAATTTGTTGGTTGTCTTCAGACCTCATAATGCCATGCACATGGTCAAGCAGTCCAGTGCCAGAGGCAGCAAAGCAACCCAAAAACATCAGGGAACCTCCGCCATGTTTGACTGTAGGGACCGTGTTCTTTTCTTTGAATGTCTCTTTTTTTTCTCCTGTAAACTCCATGTTGATGCCTTTGCCCATAAAGCTCTACTTTTGTCTCATCTGACCAGAGAACATTCTTCCAAAATGTTTTAGGCTTTCTCAGGTAAGTTTTGGCAAACTCCAGCCTGGCTTTTTTATGTCTCAATGTAAGAAGTGGGGTCTTCCTGGGTCTCCTACCATACAGTCCCTTTTCATTCAGACGCCGACGGATAGTACGGGTTGACACTGTTGTACCCTCGGACTGCAGGGCAGCTTGAACTTGTTTGGATGTTAGTCGAGGTTCTTTATCCACCATCCGCACAATCTTGTGTTGAAATCTCTCGACAATTTTTCTTTTCCGTCCACATCTAGGGAGGTTAGCCACAGTGCCATGGGCTTTAAACTTCTTGATGACACTGCGCACGGTAGACACAGGAACATTCAGGTCTTTGGAGATGGATTTGTAGCCTTGAGATTGCTCATGCTTCCTCACAATTTGGTTTCTCAAGTCCTCAGACAGTTCTTTGGTCTTCTTTCTTTTCTCCATGCTCAATGTGGTACACACAAGGACACAGGCAAAGGTTGAGTCAACTTTAATCCATGTCAACTGGCTGCAAGTGTAATTTAGTTATTGTCAACACCTGTAAAGGTACCTTTACACGCAGCAACTTTTCTAGGAATTTCACTGGCAACTTACTGGTTGCAGTGAAATCATGGAGACATTGTTCCATTTGTACACAGCAACAAGATAGAACAATGTGTCCATGATTTCACTGCAACCAGTAAGTTGCCAGTGAAATTCCAAGAAAAGTTGCCGCGTGTAAAGGTACCCTTACGTGCCACAGTTAAGTTACAGGTGTCGTTAATTACACAAATTAGAGAAGCATCACATGATTTTTCTAAGGGTGCCAATACTTTTGTCCACCCCCTTTTTTATGTTTGGTGTGGAATTAGATCCAATTTGGCTTTAGGACAATTCTTTTTGTGTTTTTTCAATGAAGACAAATTAAATGAAGATAATAATACCAAAGAATTTGTGATTGCAATCATTTTCAGGAAGAAACTGAGTATTATCTGACAGAATTGCAGGGGTGTCAATACTTTTGGCCACAACTGTAAAAACCAAGGATCAAACTGCAAGGTGAGAAAAAAGTCAAGAGGAAGCGAACTGGAGTCTGGAATCAAGTCGGAGTAACAAAGATCCCCAGAAGAAGCCCCCCCCCCCCAAGGATCCATCATTATATTGAGGTGCTCCATACCGATGCACCACAATGAATTAGAATACCAAAATGTTAATTTATTTCAGTAATTCAATACATAAAGTGAAACACATATATTATATAGAGTCATTGCAAACAGAGTGATCTATTTCAAGTGTTTATTTCTGTAAATGTTGATGATTATGGCTTACAGTCAATAAACCCAAAACAAAATAATTAACGCACAAGACTTGCGAAGGCATACTAAGCATTTCAAATAGTCCCTTAGTCTGGTTCAGTAGGCTACACAATCACGGGGAGGACAGCGGATATGACAGATGACCGAAGACAGTCATTGACACACTCCACAAGGAGGGTAAGCCACAAGGGTCATTGCTAAAGAAGCTGGCTACTCACTGAGTGCTATATCAAAATTGAGTAAAAGGAAACAGTGTGGTAGAAAAAGGTGCACAAGCAACCGGGATAACTGCGGCCTTGTAAGGATTGTTAAAAGTTAACCTGTCACCCCTTTTGTGCTATTTAAACAAAAAGTGCCACCTTCAGCTGCACCTACGGTATGTTGCATTTTATTAAGGTGGCTATAATCCCCCTACCCCCATGTAACCTAAATAATTACATTAAAAACGTTCCCGTCCTGTATGCCAATTTATACTTACAGGTCATGTAGGTCTTCATTCCGTCCGGAATCTGTTCAGCCTGTGGTCTAAAAGTGTGGGGTCTATATTTACCAAATGATCCAGGATTTTTAGATATTACTGTATTATTTTATTATGTTACAGTTTAGAAGCAGGAGAGGACAGAGGAGAAAGCTTTGTTAGGTCTTGGATGTTGCATATAAACCCATAAAAATTTAAAAATTCATATAAAATGTAATAAAAAATTGTAAAAAAATTAACTGATGAAGAAAAAAATTCAAAACTTAATTTGAAATTAACTTAAGTTGTACTTCACATAGAAAAAAAATATCTAAAGACGTCAGGTAAAAAAAAAAAAATCATATTTGGATCACTTGATATGGAATGACCCATTGACGCTATAATAATTAAATATTTTTAAATATGATCCCATTGGGATCCCAACTTGAATTTTGGTACAGATGTGGCTAAGAGCACAGCAGACACATGGGCATTTTTGGGGATTTTTAAAGGGATCCTGTCACCCCCAAAACACCTCTAAACCTATTAAAAGCTGTCCCTAGAGCATATTAACACTTTCCCTACACTCCTTTTACCTCCTAAATGCAGCAAGTGACATTGAAGAAAAACGTTTTTATAGTACCTCATTAGTGATGATAATGAGTGACTATGCTATTCATAGTCACTCATCCAGGCTGCCCCTCTTCTTCATATCACGCCTGAATAGGCGTGATGTACATGGCAGATTCAAATTGCCGCCTCCCTGCGCGCCTCCCATCTCTCCCATAGTGTCCGGGCTGCAGTGTGGCTGGGTGACGCGATCCGCGTCATTCTCGGCGCCGGGTGACGTATTTACACCGGCGCCGCGCTGTCAGCTTCAAAATGCGCACTGCGCATGCCCATGCGCAGTGCGCATTTTGAAGCTGACAGCGCGGCGCCGGTGTAAATACGTCACCCGGCGTCGAGAATGACGCGGATCGCGTCACCCAGCCACACTGCAGCCCGGACGCTATGGGAGAGATGGGAGGCGCCCAGGGAGGCGGCAATTTGAATCTGCCATGTACAGTGCCTACAAGTAGTATTCAACCCCCTGCAGATTTAGGTGCTTTGATAAGATGCCAATAAGTTAGAGCCTTCAAACTGCAAACGAGAGCAGGATTTATTAACAGAAGCAGAAATCTTACAAACCAAAAAGTTATGTTGCTCAGTTGAATTTTTATAAATTTTAAACATAAAAGTGTGGGTCAATTATTATTCAACCCCTAGGTTTAATATTTTGTGGAATAACCCTTGTTTGCAATTACAGCTAATAATCGTCTTTTATAAGACCTGATCAGGCCGGCACAGGTCTCTGGAGTTATCTTGGCCCACTCCTCCATGCAGATCTTCTCCAAGTTATCTAGGTTCTTTGGGTGTCTCATGTGGACTTTAATCTTGAGCTCCTTCCACAAGTTTTCAATTGGGTTAAGGTCAGGAGACTGACTAGGCCACTCCAACACCTTGATTTTTTCCCTCTTGAACCAGGCCTTGGTTTTCTTGGCTGTGTGATTTGGGTCGTTGTCTTGTTGGAAGATGAAATTACGACCCATCTTAAGATCCTTGATGGAGGAGCGGAGGTTCTTGGCCAAAATCTCCAGGTAGGCCGTGCTATCCATCTTCCCATGGATGCGGACCAGATGGCCAGGCCCCTTGGCTGAGAAACAGCCCCATAGCATGATGCTGCCACCACCATGCTTGACTGTAGGGATGGTATTCTTGGGGTCGTATGCAGTGCCATCCAGTCTCCAAACGTCACGTGTGTGGTTGGCACCAAAGATCTCAATCTTGGTCTCATCAGACCATAGAACAGAGGTCCCCAATGTCAGTCCTCGAGGGCCGAACCAGTGCAGGTTTTCAGGATCTCCTTAGTATTGCACAGCAGGCAATGATTCCAATCCCTGTGCAATAGTAAGGAAATCCTGAAAACCTGCACTGGTTCGGCCCTCGAGGACTGACATTGGGGACCTCTGCCATAGAACCTTGAACCAGTCTGTCTCAGAGTCCTCCAAGTGATCATGAGCAAACTGTAGACGAGCCTTGACATGACGCTTTGAAAGTAAAGGAACCTTACGGGCTCGTCTGGAACGGAGACCATTGCGGTGGAGTACGTTACTTATGGTATTGACTGAAACCAATGTCCCCACTGCCATGAGATCTTCCCGGAGCTCCTTCCTTGTTGTCCTTGGGTTAGCCTTGACTCTTCGGACAAGCCTGGCCTCGGCACGGGAGGAAACTTTCAAAGGCTGTCCAGGCCATGGAAGGCTAACAGTAGTTCCATAAGCCTTCCACTTCCGGATGATCCTCCCAACAGTGGAGACAGGTAGGCCCAACTCCTTGGAAAGGGTTTTGTACCCCTTGCCAGCCTTGTGACCCTCCACGATCTTGTCTCTGATGGCCTTGGAATGCTCCTTTGTCTTTCCCATGTTGACCATGTATGAGTGCTGTTCACAAGTTTGGGGAGGGTCTTAAATAGTCAGAAAAGGCTGGCAAAAGAGATAATTAATCCACACATGTGAAGCTCATTGTTATTTGTGCCTGAACTACTTCTTAATACTTTAGGGGGACCAAACAGAATGCTGGTGGTTTGAGGGGTTGAATAATAATTGACCCACACTTTTAGGTTTTAAAATGTATTAAAATTCAACTGAGCATCATAACTTTTTGGTGTGTAAGATTTCTGCTTCTGTTAATAAATCCTACTCTCATTTGCAGTTTGAAGGCTCTAACTTATTTGCATCTTATCAAACCACCTAAATCTGCAGGGGGTTGAATACTACTTGTAGGCACTGTACATCACGCCTATTCAGGCGTGATATGAAGAAGAGGGGCAGCCTGGATGAGTGACTATGAATAGCATAGTCACTCATTATCAGCACTAATGAGGTACTATAAAAACGTTTTTCTTCAATGTCACTTGCTGCATTTAGGAGGTAAAAGGAGTGTAGGGAAAGTGTTAATATGCTCTAGGGACAGCTTTTAATAGGTTTAGAGGTGTTTTGGGGTGACAGGATCCCTTTAAATTACGGTATATGTTTTTTTCGGAAATGTGTTTTAAAGTTTTGCGTTTGTGTTCGCATAGGTAGAATATTAACAAAGATCCTCTTGTGACATATCTGGTGAAAGCCTGTAGAGTTCTGAGTAGAACAGTGTTTATTTTGTCTCTCCATCTTATTTCTAGCCCGAGATATGAGGAGAAATGTAAAGGCAGGCATCACCCAAATTCACACTTTTTCTGAAATTTGAAAATCAATAAAGAAAAAAAATAAATAATAAAATTCTAGAATTTTTTTCTCTTCACATTTTGCATTGTCTGACATGCTATTAGCAAATAACAAAATATCAAAAGAATTAAAAATATGGAGGTAATCATTGGTTCACTTCACATGGAATGACCCATTACTGAAAAACAATTCCGGAACTTTTTGATGATATCATTAATTGATATTGGGGTCCTCCATACATGGTCCGCGCCAATCAGCTTCACCGCCGTCATACAATTCTAGTACTTCCAGCAGTAATTGCACAGGAACGTTCTACGCAATTCCAGCCATAATAATCTCTAAGTTTCAGATTCACTTTGCGGTCAAGAAGAAATTGGGACCATGGAAAGAAGAACAATCCATCATACGAATGGCAGGTGGCAGCGCCCTTTAAAGTGGCCAAAATGAGATTAGGTTTGTGACGATCGGGTCTATAACCTATTAATTGCCATCCTTGACCCACAACAAGTCAAAATGTGGAATATGGGATTACACGTGATTAAATCTAGCAGACATCGAATAGGAAAAATCCTGCACAAAAAGGAGACGGAGAGAACAAAGCTAAAATACTGCATTTATTGTCAAAGTGTAGTAAGGAATAACAGGGGGACCAGGTCTCATTGATTGACGGCGAGTACCCAGCTGTTCCTTATCCCAGAGTTATCACTGATGGTGAGGATGTCTGAACCGCCACCTTTGCCCTGCTCCTGGCTAGCCCTGGTGTAATACCCTCTCTCCCACACCCAAGGGGGGCGGGACAGGAGTGGTAAAACCCCACACAAACAAAACAATGAGGAAACCAAAAGATAGTCACTCATAGCAATACACACAGAGGTATAAGAAAAAACATGCATAGGAGAAAATAAAGAGCAGGGAGGAAATCAGAGGACAAGAGGATTTAGACAGTACACCAAACAGCACTCAGAAGATCACCAGCAACTGGATCACCACAGCACATGGACTGGTATTGCAAAAGTTATAGTCAGCATGAGAAGATAGATTCCACCAATTTAAAAAGGCAGGGAGTAGGGATGGGCGAACATCTCATATTTCCCAGTGTTCGGGATCGGGGCCACCCTGTTAAAGCAATGAAAGTGTTGCTAATCATCTTCATTATACTTATCGGGTCCGCGTCATACAGTCTAGCTGTGCAGCGGCACTTCTGGGTTTCTAGGGGATTAGTCATGTGATCGGCTCCAACAGCCAATCACATTCGGGCAGAAAATAAGGGGCGGCCCGGAAGTGACGCAGTGCGCTTCACACCAGGAAGACAGAACGCGGACCTGGTAAGTATATCAGCTGTATTAAGTCTTTCATTGCTTTAACAGGGCGGCCCCGATCCCGAACACGGGGAAATACGAGATGTTCGCCCATCCCCAGCAGGTAGCAACTGTGATAGGTTTCCCAGAACATGTGATCCTACAGGTAATCTAGAGTTATACAGAGACGTACTCCTGCTAGCCTGATCACTAATGAGAACACAACTAGTTGACTCCCAAGCCTGACTGTGCAACTCAGGAGCATCAGAGAAACCACAGTGTGAAGTGTCAGAATCTGTAGTGTGAACAGCGCCAGACGCCACCATGACACTCCACCAAACAGTATGTAACACGTACAATAATGTAACTACTGTAATACTAATCCTATGCACATAAATATTGTCTAATTCTGTCTGTCTGTAACGGAAATCCTGCGTCGCTGATTGGTCGCGGCGGACTGCGCCTGTCGCTGATTGGACTCGGGCGGCTGGTGTGACCAATCAGCAACTGGCGCAGTCCGGCCGCGAATTGGCTTCGCGTATTGCTAGCGCCAGGCCATTATTCTTAAATCTTCATAAATAAACTACATACATATTGTAGAATACCCGATGCGTTTGAATCGCGCCACCATCTAGTAACTACTATAAAACTGCTCCTATGTACAATAAAATTACTACTGTAATACTGATCCTATGTACATAAATATAACTTCTATAATACTGCTCCTATGTACATAAATATAACTTCTATAATACTGCCCCCTATGTACAAGAATATAACTACTATAATCCTGCCCCTATGTACAAGAATATAACTACAATAATACTGCTCCTATGTACAAGAATATAACTACTACAATACTGCCCCTATGTACAAGAATATAACTACTATAATACTGCTCCTATATACAAGAATATAACTACTATAATACTGCCCCTATATACAAGAATATAACTACTATAATACTGCCCCTATGTACAAGAATATAACTACTATAATCCTGCCCCTATGTACAAGAATATAACTACTATAATACTGCTCCTATGTACAAGAATATAACTACTATAATACTGCTCCTATGTACAAGAATATAACTACTATAATCCTGCCCCTATGTACAAGAATATAACTACTATAATCCTGCCCCTATGTACAAGAATAGAACTACTACAATACTGCTTCTATGTATAAGAATATAACTACTATAATACTGCTCCTATGTACAAGAATTAACTACTATAATACGCCGGAGGTGTCGCCCCATGTAAATGGGGGATGGCGACGCTGGCAGGGGCGGGAAAAACGTGCGCGCTCCCGCCCGTCGCCACCATCTCCAGTGCCGTCGCACAGTGTGACGGTACCCTATGAGAATATAACTACTATAATACTGCCACTATGTACAAGAATATAACTACTATAATACTGCCCCCTTTGTACAAGAATATAACTACTATAATACTGCCCCTATATACAAGAATATAACTACTATAATACTGCTCCTATGTACGAGAATATAACTACTATAATTCCCCTATGTACAAGAATATAACTACTATAATACTGCTCCTATGTACAAGAATATAACCACTATAATACTGCTCCTATGTACAAGAATATAACCACTATAATACTGCCCCTATGTACAAGAATATAACTACTATAATACTGCCCCCTTTGTACAAGAATATAACTACTATAATACTGCCCCTATGTACAAGAATATAACTACTATAATACTGCCGCTATGTACAAGAATATAACTACAATACTACCTCCATGTACAAGAATATAACTACTATAATACTGCCCCCTTTGTACAAGAATATAACTACTATAATACTGCTCCTGTGTACAAGAATATAACTACTATAATACTGCCCCTGTGTACAAGAATATAACTACTATAATACTGCCCCCTTTGTACAAGAATATAACTACTATAATACTGCCCCTATGTACAAGAATATAATTACTATAATACTGTCCCCATGTACAAGAATATAACTACTATAATACTGCTCCTATGTACAAGAATATAACTACTGTAATACTGCTCCTATATACAAGAATATAACTACTGTAATACTGCTCCTATGTACAAGAATATAACTACTATAATACTGCCCCCTATGTACAAGAATATAACTACAATAATACTGCCCCTATGTACAAGGATATAACTACTATAATACTGCCCCTATATACAAGAATATAACTACTATAATACTGCCCCTATGTACAAGAATATAACTACTATAATACTGCCCCTATGTACAAGAATATAACTACTGTAATACTGCTCCTATATACAAGAATATAACTACTGTAATACTGCCCCTATGTACAAGAATATAACTACTATAATACTGCTCCTATGTACAAGAATATAACTACTATAATACTGCTCCTATATACAAGAATATAACTACTATAATACTGCCCCCATGTACAAGAATATAACTACTATAATACTGCCCCTATGTACAAGAATATAACTACTATAATACTGCCCCTATAAACAAGAATATAACTACTATAATAATGCCTCTATGTACAAGAATATAACTACTATAATACTGCCCCCATGTACAAGAATATAACTACTATAATACTGCCCCTATGTACAAGAATATAACTACTATAATACTGTCCCCATGTACAAGAATATAACTACTATAATACTGCTCCTATGTACAAGAATATAACTACTGTAATACTGCTCCTATATACAAGAATATAACTACTGTAATACTGCTCCTATGTACAAGAATATAACTACTATAATACTGCCCCCTATGTACAAGAATATAACTACAATAATACTGCCCCTATGTACAAGGATATAACTACTATAATACTGCCCCTATATACAAGAATATAACTACTATAATACTGCCCCTATGTACAAGAATATAACTACTATAATACTGCCCCTATGTACAAGAATATAACTACTGTAATACTGCTCCTATATACAAGAATATAACTACTGTAATACTGCCCCTATGTACAAGAATATAACTACTATAATACTGCCCCCATGTACAAGAATATAACTACTATAATACTGCTCCTATGTACAAGAATATAACTACTATAATACTGCCCCCATGTACAAGAATATAACTACTGTAATATGGCTCCCCATGGACAGGGCTGGGATTGATTTTGCTGTGTACTTTCAGTCTATGTATTATAGCGGTGTGTGATGATACTAGTTCAGCCATTTTATGCATTACACTGCCGGGAAGAAATGCTGCACACATCTATCAAGTGTACGTTCACATCCGGCCATCGGACTGTTCTGCAGCTTTTACGTGTATACAGGGAGCTGTGCTAGCGAACAGAAATTTATGACACAAGTTAGCAACATCTTGGAATTGTTTTGTTCATTTCTAGTAGAATATGAAGAAAGAGAAGGTTGAAAGAGAAGGGGTGGGGAACCTCCGGCTCGCGGTGACCTTTTATGTGGCCCGCAGCAGAGTTGTGCTCAGGTGACAGCCACGTCCTTCAGGCTGCCATCCCTTTAACTCCTACGCGAATGCAACATTCACTAATAAATGCTGTATACAACTTCGTGAAAGGTTACGTTGTCACGCTGGAACAACAGAGTTGGGAAGCACCTTGTGGGGTTAACACGCCATGCTCTCCAGAAAAGGAGCAGCTGCCCAGCGTCCACAGGGCTGTCTGATTATCTCTGTGTCCCCCAGTACTATGTGCCCTCCCAGTGATGCCTGTGTCCCGCAGTACTATGTGCCCCCCGATGTCCTTGAGATGGTTCTACTCCTTCATTGGAGCCCAGCTGTGTTTAATTAAACAGATAGGACTTAATTTGGAAAGGCACAAACCTGTCTATATAAGACCTCACAGCTCACAGTGCATGTCAGACCAAATGAGAATCATGAGGTCAAAGGAACTGCCCAAGGAGCTCAGACACAGAATTGTGACAAGTCACAGATCTTACTTCAGGGGAAATGGTGTATCAGTGTCCGCGCTGCTGAAATCCCAAGAAAACGATCCGTATGTAGGAATAAATGGAATATTGATGCAACCTACATATGGTTTCCGGATCGTTTTCTTGGGATTTCAGCAGCGCGGACACTGATACACCATTTCCCCTGAAGTAACTTCTGGATGGTTCCCACGTGCATGTGGAAGGTGAAAGTCCTGCAGCAGCTGCATTTAATGCTAAATGCTTTTACACCAGTTGTGGGTCTCACAACTGTGCTAGGTGAGTAAATTCATACCCACCACATACATTAGTGTCACTAGTGATAGGGCACTATTGCGCCTCTTGTTCCCCCCCTATTTTTCTACTTTAAGTCACAGATCTGACCAAAGTTACAAAAGAATTTCTGCAGTACTCAAGGTTCCTAAGAGCACAGTGACCTCCATAATCCTTAAATGGCAGAAGTTTGGGACCACCAGAAGTCTTCCTAGTCCTGGCCGTCCAGCCAAACTGAGCAATCGTGGGAGAAGAGCCTTGGTGAGAGAGGTAGAGAAGAACCCCAAGATCACTGTGGCTGAGCTCCAGAGATGCAGTAGGGAGATGGGAGAAAGTTCCACAAAGTCACCTATCACTGCAGCCTCCACCAGTCGGGTCTTTATGGCAGAGGGGCCCAACGGAAGCCTCTCCTCAGTGCAAGACATATGAAAGCCGCATAGAGTTTGTAAGAAAACACATGAAGGATCCCAGACTATGAGAAATAAGATTCTCTGGTCTGATGTGATGAAGATAGAACTTTCTGGTGATAATTGTAAGCGATGGAGAAAACCAGGCCCTGCTAATCACCTGCCCAACACAATCCCAACAGTGAGACATGGTGGAGGCAGCATCATGCTATGGGGGGTGTTTCAGCTGCAGGGACAGGACGACTGGTTGCAATTGAAGGAAACATGAATGCGGCCAAGTACAGAGATATCCTGGAGGAAAACCTCTTCCAGAGCTCTGGACCTCAGACTTGGCTGGCTGAAGCTTCACCTTCCAACAAGACAATGACCCTAAGCCACAGCTAAAATAACAAAGGAGCGGCTTCACCACAACTCTGTGACCATTCCTGACCGGCCCAGCCACAGCCCTGACCTTAACCAACTGAGCATCTCTGGAGAGACCTGAAAATGGCTCCACCAACGTTCACCATCCAACCTGACAGAACTGGAGAGGATCTGCAAGGAAGAATGAGAGGATCCCCAAATCCAGGGGGAAACTGCATCATTCCCAAGAAGACTCATGGCTGTACGAGCTCAAAAGGTGCAAATACTCAATACTGAGCAAAGGGGCTGAATACTTATCATCAATACTGAGCAAAGGGGCTGAATACTTACCATCAATACTGAGCAAAGGGGCTGAATACTTCTCATCAATACTGAGCAAAGGGGCTGAATATTTATCAAAAATACTGAGCAAAGGGCGTGAATACTTATCAATACTGAGCAAAGGGGCTGAATACTTATCAAAAATACTGAGCAAAGGGGCTGAATACTTATCATCAATACTGAGCAAAGGGCTGAATACTTATCATCAATACTGAGCAAAGGGGCTGAATACTTATCATCAATACTGAGCAAAGGGGCTGAATACTTATCATCAATACTGAGCAAAGGTGCTGAATACTTATCATCAATACTGAGCAAAGGGGCTGAATACTTATCATCAATACTGAGCAAAGGGGCTGAATACTTATCATCAATACTGAGCAAAGGTGCTGAATACTTATCACCATGGGAGATTTCAGTTTGACTGGTTTCACACTGCGGTTTTTCACTGATCAGGTTCGATCAGGTTTGTGTGCCAAAACCAGGAGAGAAACCCAGAGAGTAACTTGCAGAGAAAAAGTATAATTGAAAGATTGACACCTGTTCTGAGATTTGGAGACACTGCTGGTTTTGACACACAAACCTGATCAGGGAAGAAAACTGCAGTGTGAAACCATCCTTTGTCTTTTTCAATAAAGTTTCACAAATATCTACATTCTAGTTTTTGTTTTTCAGTGAAGATGGGGTGCAGAGTGCACATTAATCAGAAAAAAATGAACTTTTTTTGAATTTACCAAATGGCTGCAATGAAACAAAGACTGAAATATTTAAAGAGGTCTGAATACTTTCCATACCCACTGTATATATAGCAATCCCAGCATCTGCCATGTGATGTATATACAGAGGTTCCAGTGCCTCCTATGTGATGTACATACAGCAGTCCCAGCGGCTCCTATGTGATGTACATAAGTGTCTCCCATGTGATGTACAGACAGCAGTCCCAGCATCTCCTGTATGATGTATATACAGCAGTCCCAGCGTCTCCCATGTGATGTACAGACAGCAGTCCCAGCGTCTCCTGTATGATGTATATACAGCAGTCCCAGCACCTCTTATCTGATGTATATGATTTACAAAACTTATTATCATGAAGAGATGACTTCACTCCAGGCCAAAAACCTGGAAAAGCAGCTGTGAAAAGCAACAAGATAAAAATCATTGAAAATCACAGCCGCAGCAGAGAGGAGCGGCTCCGGCCACCACAGTAGGGGTGAGTTAATTAATTATTTGACAAATATAGCAGGGTAATTTTCAAGTTGATAATTTTGTGCGGCCTCCGAATGATGGTATAAATTTCTAAATGGCCCCCCGGCAGAAATAAGGTTCCCCACCCCTGCCTTAGATGAATTTTATCTTGGATACAAAGGGGACATCTTCAAATTGGTCTAGAAAGAGCTCACGTGCCAGCTCTACACTCCTTAGGACATAATAAGATGATCTTCAAGTGCTTGCGTTGCGGTCGACTGGCATTGAGGACTCAATAGTGGTATTCTCCTGACTTACTTCACTCGCATGAAAGCCGGTAGGATGAAATTATTCAATTTGCCGGTATCTATAGTACTCCGGCTCGCACCACAGTGGCCCACCTCCCCCCCCTGTACCAGAGCTGCCCCCAAGACCACCCAGTCACCTTACATGAGGAGTACTTAAGTTTCAATCGCAGGATTTGGGTTTTCTTCCGTCGGCCTTGACCTCTCCTTTTAAACAAGCTTCAGTGGTGTCCCACTAAACACGTCGCCCCCCCCCGCCCTCCCGCCTTCCCTAATAATGCGCCAGTCACCGCCACGTTATAATTTATACATAAAGCCGCTCTCCAGGGGGAAAAGAAGAAGGTACAGAATTTTTAACGGAGTTTCAGGTCAAAGATAAAACGAGAAATAGATAAAAAGGGAAACAATTATGTGTAAAGGATTTTTATCCCGGCTCCGAGTCGTCAACATCTGAGACAACAAAATGAGTCACTTGCTATGAGCGGCAAACAGGCAGCTCGTCTTTCTAGATGCCGGCCCCGAAACGCGTTCCTGGGCGCCCTCCAGCCGCTTTTTTCTTCTCCATTATTATGATTAGTGTGTTAGGCGAGTCTCTGGTCTTTCCGCCTTGAGTGATGTTATAATTACCTCGCCCCCTTTTTTTATTTGGAGTGCTCCTTTTCTTTTTTTTTGGGCTCTCTACCCTCATCTTCTCAAAACATTTCCCTCAGGGAAGAAACTGGCTGAGAAACACGGAAGCCATCAAACTCGTCCTTGATTCTCAGTCGAGCTGACAGAGGTGCTCTCGTTTCAATGGGATCAGCAGAACGAGGTGCGGGAACGTGCGCGAGGCTTGTACTATTCATGTGAAGCTCCGGCTAGAAGAATATCGAAATGTGTCACGTCTAATAATCGCTCCTGTCAAGAAAGGCAATGACAGAGCCGCCGCGGCTGGAGGACATGGAGATAGTACTGAGGCCACACAGAAAAAGGGGCTCCACTAAGACCCCTAATCTCATGGTGAAGGTGTCGTATTTAAGGTCTGTACTGCTTCAACAAGAGAGAAAGTACCAGAAAAAGATCCGAAAGAGAGCGAGAACGCCAAAGCACAGCAAGCGTAAGAACGCCAGACAAAGCGCAGCAACAGAAAGTGAGAACGCCAGACAAAGCGCAGAAAGAGAAAGCGAGAACGCCAGACAAAGCGCAGAAAGAGAAAGCAAGCGTGCCAGAGAGAGCAAGAGAAAGCAAGCGTGCCAGAGAGAGCAAGAGAAAGCAAGCGTGCCAGAGAGAGCAAGAGAAAGCAAGCGTGCCAGAGAGAGCAAGAGAAAGCAAGCGTGCCAGAGAGAGCAAGAGAAAGCAAGCGTGCCAGAGAGAGCAAGAGAAAGCAAGCGTGCCAGAGAGAGCAAGAGAAAGCAAGCGTGCCAGAGAGAGCAAGAGAAAGCAAGCGTGCCAGAGAGAGCAAGAGAAAGCAAGCGTGCCAGAGAGAGCAAGAGAAATCAAGCGTGCCAGAGAGCAAGAGAAAGCAAGCGTGCCAGAGAGAGCAAGAGAAAGCAAGCGTGCCAGAGAGAGCAAGAGAAAGCAAGCGTGCCAGAGAGAGCAAGAGAAAGCAAGCGTGCCAGAGAGAGCAAGAGAAAGCAAGCGTGCCAGAGAGAGCAAGAGAAAGCAAGCGTGCCAGAGAGAGCAAGAGAAAGCAAGCGTGCCAGAGAGAGCAAGAGAAAGCAAGCGTGCCAGAGAGAGCAAGAGAAAGCAAGCGTGCCAGAGAGAGCAAGAGAAAGCAAGCGTGCCAGAGAGAGCAAGAGAAAGCAAGCGTGCCAGAGAGAGCAAGAGAAAGCAAGCGTGCCAGAGAGAGCAAGAGAAAGCAAGCGTGCCAGAGAGAGCAAGAGAAAGCAAGCGTGCCAGAGAGAGCAAGAGAAAGCAAGCGTGCCAGAGAGAGCAAGAGAAAGCAAGCGTGCCAGAGAGAGCAAGAGAAAGCAAGCGTGCCAGAGAGAGCAAGAGAAAGCAAGCGTGCCAGAGGAGAGAGAAAGCAAGCGTGCAGAGAGCAAGAGCAAGCGTGCCAGAGAGAGCAAGAGAAAGCAAGCGTGCCAGAGAGAGCAAGAGAAAGCAAGCGTGCCAGAGAGAGAAGAGAAGCAAGCGTGCCAGAGAGAGCAAGAGAAAGCAAGCGTGCCAGAGAGAGCAAGAGAAAGCAAGCGTGCCAGAGAGAGCAAGAGAAAGCAAGCGTGCCAGAGAGAGCAAGAGAAAGCAAGCGTGCCAGAGAGAGCAAGAGAAAGCAAGCGTGCCAGAGAGAGCAAGAGAAAGCAAGCGTGCCAGAGAGAGCAAGAGAAAGCAAGCGTGCCAGAGAGAGCAAGAGAAAGCAAGCGTGCCAGAGAGAGCAAGAGAAAGCAAGCGTGCCAGAGAGAGCAAGAGAAAGCAAGCGTGCCAGAGAGAGCAAGAGAAAGCAAGGTGCCAGAGAGAGCAGAGAAGCAAGCGTGCCAGAGAGAGCAAGAGAAAGCAAGCGTGCCAGAGAGAGCAAGAGAAAGCAAGGTGCAGGAGGCAGAGAAGCAGGTCAGAGCAAGAGAAAGCAAGCGTGCCAGACGAGAGCAAGAGAAAGCAAGCGTGCCAGACAGAGCAAGAGAAAGCAAGCGTGCCAGACAGAGCAAGAGAAAGCAAGCGTGCCAGACAGAGCAAGAGAAAGCAAGCGTGCCAGAAGAGCAGAGAAGCAAGCGTGCAGAGAGCAAGAGAAAGCAAGCGTGCCAGAGAGAGCAAGAGAAAGCAAGCGTGCCAGAGAGAGCAAGAGAAAGCAAGCGTGCCAGAGAGAGCAAGAGAAAGCAAGCGTGCCAGAGAGAGCAAGAGAAAGCAAGTCAGATGGCAGAGAGAGACAAGAGAAAGCAAGCGTGCCAGAGAGAGCAAGAGAAAGCATAGCGTGCCAGGGAGAAGAGCAAGAGAAATCAAGCGTGCCAGAGGAGCAAGAGAAAGCAAGCGTGCCAGAGAGAGCAAGAGAAAGCAAGCGTGCCAGAGAGAGCAAGAGAAAGCAAGCGTGCCAGAGAGAGCAAGAGAAAGCAAGCGTGCCAGAGAGAGCAAGAGAAAGCAAGCGTGCCAGAGAGAGCAAGAGAAAGCAAGCGTGCCAGAGAAAGCAAGAGAAAGCAAGCGTGCCAGAGAAAGCAAGAAAGCAAGCATGCCAGAGAGAGCAAGAGAAGCAAGCGTGCCAGAGAGCAAAAAAAGGAAGCGTGCCAGAGAGAGCAAAAGAAAGCAAGCGTGCCAGAGAGAGCAAAAGAAAGCAAGCGTGCCAGAGAGAGCAAAAGAAAGCAAGCGTGCCAGAGAGAGCAAAAGAAAGCGAGCGTGCCAGAGAAAGTGCAGCAGGAGTGAGCAAGCATGCCAGCAGGAGAGCGCAAGCATGCCAGAGAAAGCACAGCAAGAGAGAGCAGCAAGAGAGCGAGTGTGCCAGAGAAAGTGCAGCAAGAGAGAGAAGCATACCATAGAAAGCGCAGCAAAATAAAGCAAGAACACCAGACAAAGCGCAGCAAAAGAGCAAAAAATGCCAAAGTTCAGCAAGACAGAGTGAGAACGCCAGAAAAGGTGCAGAAAAAGTGCAAGCATGCCAGAAAAAAGCGCATCAAGAGAGAGAAAGCGCAGTAAGAGAGAGCGCGAGTACGCCAAAGAAAAAGTAGCAATAGAGGGGCGCACGCCAGAGAAAGTGTAGCAAGAGAGTGAGCGTGCCAGAGAAAGTGCAACAGGAGAGAGTGAGCGTGCCAGAGAAAGTGCAACAGGAGAGAGTGAGCATGCCAGAGAAAGTGCAACAGGAGAGAGTGAGCGTGCCAGAGAAAGTGCAGCAGGAGAGAGTGAGCGTGCCAGAGAAAGTGCAGCAGGAGAGAGTGAGCGTGCCAGAGAAAGTGCAGCAGGAGAGAGTGAGCGTGCCAGAGAAAGTGCAGCAGGAGAGTGAGCGTGTCATAGAAAGTGCAGCAGGAGAGAGTCAGCGTGCCAGAGAAAGTGCAGCAGGAGAGAGTGAGCGTGCCAGAGAAAGTGCAGCAGGAGAGAGTGAGCGTGCCAGAGAAAGTGCAGCAGGAGAGAGTGAGCGTGCCAGAGAAAGTGCAGCAGGAGAGAGTGAGCGTGCCAGAGAAAGTGCAGCAGGAGAGAGTGAGCGTGCCAGAGAAAGAGCAGCAGGAGAGAGTGAGCGTGCCAGAGAAAGAGCAGCAGGAGAGAGTGAGCGTGCCAGAGAAAGAGCAGCAGGAGAGAGTGAGCTTGCCAGAGAAAGTGCAGCAGGAGAGTGAGCGTGTCATAGAAAGTGCAGCAGGAGAGAGTGAGCGTGCCAGAGAAAGTGCAGCAGGAGAGTGAGCGTGCCAGAGAAAGTGCAGCAGGAGAAAGTGAGCGTGCCAGAGAAAGAGCAGCAGGAGAGAGTGAGTGTGCCAGAGAAAGTGCAGCAGGAGAGAATCAGCTTGCCAGAGAAAGTGCAGCAGGAGAGAGTGAGCGTGCCAGAGAAAGTGCAGCAGGAGAGAGTGAGCGTTCCAGAGAAAGTGCAGCAGGAGAGTGAGCGTGTCATAGAAAGTGCAGCAGGAGAGAGTGAGCGTGCCAGAGAAAGTGCAGCAGGAGAGAGTGAGCGTGCCAGAGAAAGTGCAGCAGGAGAGAGTGAGCATGCCAGAGAAAGTGCAGCAGGAGAGAGTGAGCGTGCCTGAGAAAGAGCAGCAGGAGAGAGTGAGCTTGCCAGAGAAAGTGCAGCAGGAGAGAGTGAGTGTGCCAGAGAAAGTGCAGCAGGAGAGAATCAGCTTGCCAGAGAAAGTGCAGCAGGAGAGAATCAGCTTGCCAGAGAAAGTGCAGCAGGAGAGAGTGAGCGCGCTAAAGAAAGTGCAGCAAGAAAGAGGAGCATACCAGAGAAAGCGCAGAAGGAGAGAGCGAGCGTACCAGAGAAAGTGGAGCAGGAGAGAGCGGGGATGCCAGAGAAAGTGCCATAGAATGAGTAACGAGAGAGGGAGTGTGCCAGAGAAAGTGCAGCAGGAGAGAGCGAGCGTGCGAGAGAAAGTGGAGCAGGAGAGAGCGAGCGTACCAGAGAAAGTGCAGCAGGAGAGAGTGAGCGTACCAGAGAAAGTGCAGCAGGAGAGAGTGAGCGTGCGAGAGAAAGTGCAGCAGGAGAGAGCGAGCGTACCAGAGAAAGTGGAGCAGGAGAGAGCGAGCGTACCAGAGAAAGTGGAGCAGGAGAGTGAGCGTGCCAGAGAAAGAGTAGCGAGAGAGCGAGTGTGTCAGGAAAGGGCAGGAGAGAACAAGCAAGGCAGAGGAAGCGAAGCTACATAGTGAGCATGTCAGAAAAAGGGCATCAGAGAGCGCGCCAGACAAAGTGTAGCAATTAAAGCGACCATTCCAGAGAAAGCGTAGGAGAAGAGCGCGAGTGCTCCTGAGAAAACAAAGGTGCAAAAATCAAGGATGAAGAGTCAGGGAGTCACTAAAGAGCATGAAGATTGTGAAAGTCCCATAAACTGAGACACATCCAGACAGACAGACGGACATTATTATTGTGAGTAGATTTCCGCCGGTGACTGAGTTGGGCGACAATATTCACAACATGAACCTCCTGAAGAGCGGCCCAGAATGTGAAGGCGAGTGATTGATAAACAGGGGCGGCGGGTTTTTCTCTCCAGCCGCTGTTGCTTTGGTCTAATTTGCTTTCTCGGCCGTTTTGCACTATGCGGCACATAAATCAAACAAATGCTAAGAGAGGCGCATGCATCATGGATTGGCATTTCAAAACCACTTACAAAACGCGGATTGGACACAGGGCACGAGACAGAACAGGGTGACCCGAGCAGGCGGGCGGCGAGGAAAAGGCCAGAGCAGGCGAGGTGCCGTGGTTAATTAAGCCGAGAAAACTTCCATACAAATAAGGTTTACATTGTAATCCTAGAGCACGAGCGTCGCCACGTACAGCGAGAAGCCGCGTAGGATCAATGGCATTGACGAGATCGGATCAGAACCAAAAGAACTTCTTATAAATGGGCCCTTCATACGACCAATATCCCTGTGAGTACAGGCACCAACAGGTGTGGAGCGGCTACACAGACACTTCTTTCTGGCTTTCGTCTTCCACCAGTCACTTTATTTGTCGAGGAAAGGAAAACAGAGCAGCACGAAATGTGCTCGGCCGTGAAGGGTCCTCGGGGGGCCGGTCACAGAGACGATCGGCTGCATTCATCTGCCAGGATCTCAGGAGGGATAAAGAAAGAGAGAGAAGAGCGGATATCAAGACCTCATCACAGCAGAACCACAGACGACATCTCTGGACATCACAAATGTGGGAACAGACTGACAGACGCCCGATGATTAGCAAATAGTCCTCCACGTGTAACCACACAGGGCAAAGATATGCCAGGAATCAAGGTAGAAACACAACTGAAGGAATATGCACTGCTGAAAAAATAACAATATACACAATGTAACTCCAAGTCACTCACACGTGTGTCCAGTAATGAAGCCGCACTGATTGTGAATACATTCACTCTGCTGTTGTGTAAATGGAACAGAAAACAGGTAGAAATGATCAGTGAGACCCCCCTATATAGGAGCAGTTCTGTAGGTGGTGACCACAGACCTTTTCGCTGTTCTCATCCTTTTTGGCTGTTGTTTTGGTCACTTTTGCATGTTGTCATTATTCTCACCCCTAGAGGGAGCATGAGGCGGTTTCTACAACCCACAGAAGTGGCTCAGGTGATGCAGCTCATCCAGGATGGCACATCAATGTGAGCTGTGGAGAGAAGGACAGCTGTGTCTGTCAGCACAGTGTCCGAGCATGGAACAGATACCAGGAGACAGGCCAGAACACCAGGAGATGAGCAATGACCCAGCAGAGAACCGCTACCTCCTCCATTGTGTGAGGAGGAACAGGAGGAGCAGTGCCAGAGCCCTGCAAAATGACCTCCAGCAGCCACTAATAGCCATGTGTCTGCTCAAACTGTCAGAAACAGACTATGAGGGTGTATGAGGCCCGACGTCCACAGGTGGGTGTTCTGCTTACAGCCCCACACAGTGCAGGGCGATTGGCATTTACCAGAGAACACTAGGATTGGCAGATCGGACATTGGCGCCCTGTGCTCTTCAGGGGTGAGAGCAGGTTCACACTGAGCACGTGACAGTCTGAAGACGACGTGGAAAACGTCCTGCTGCCTGCAACATCCTCCAGCATGACCGGTTTGGCAGTGGCTGATTAATGGTGTAGGAAGGCATTTCTCTGGAGGGCCGCACAGACCTCCATATGCTAAACAGAGGTACCACCACAGCAATTAGGTACCAGGATGAGATACTCAGACTCATTGTGAGACCATATTAAGGTGCCATGGGCCCGGGTTCCTTCTTATGCAGGACAATGTTAGGCCTCATGGCTGAAGTGTCAGCAGTTCTTGTATGATGAAGGCATTGATGCTATGGACTGGCTGCCAGTTACCCAGACCTGAATCCAATTGAGCTCATCTGGGACATCATGTCTCGTTCCATCCACCAACTGCACATTGCACCACAGACTGTCCAGGAGCTGACTGATGCTTTAATCCAGGTCTGGGAGGAGATCACTCAGGAGAACATCTGCTGCCTCATCAGGAGCATGCCAGGCATTGCAGTGAGATCATACAGGCACATGGAGGCTGCATACACTATTGAGCCTCATCAGGAGCATGCCAGGCATTGCAGGGAGATCATACAGGCACATGGAGGCCACACTACTGAGCCTCATCAGGAGCATGCCCAGGCATTGCAGGGAGATCATACAGGCACATGGAGGCCACACTATTGAGCCTCATCAGGAGCATGCCCAGGCATTGCAGGGAGATCATACAGGCACATGGAGGCCACACTACTGAGCCTCATCAGGAGCATGCCCAGGCATTGTAGGGAGGTTATACAGGCAAATAGAGGCTGCATACGCTATTGAGCCTCATCAGGTGCATGCCCAGGCATTGTAGGGAGGTCATACAGGCACGGAGGCCACACCCACTACTGAGCCTCATCAGAAGCATTACCAGGCATTGTAGGGAGATCATACAGGCACATTGAGGCCACACCCACTACTGAGCCTCATCAGAAGCATTACCAGGCATTGTAGGGAGGTCATACAGGCACATGAAGCCCACACACACACTATTGAACCTCATCTACTTGTCTTGAGGTATTCTCACTGAAGTTGGATCAGCCTGGAATCTGAGTTTCCTCCACAAGACGGGTGCTTGTATCTGTTGGTGACTGGCGTTCCTTTTTATATTTACTTATTATAAAGCCCTGATGTTTTACCTTATCCATGGACACTGAATTGCATGTATTTGTATCTTTATTCTATTATCCTACACACTATAGTCACTCTCTATGCATTTTTATACATGGATTCTCCATCAACAACGTCTGTGCTCTCTGTCTCCATTTTTCATTAGTCTTATTATTAACATCATTATTGAAGCATATATATTTGTATTTAAACCTGTGTCTGGCATATACATTGCTTTAGTTTTGTAGTACACCTGTGTGTAATAACCAGCAGGATAGTGAGGGCTGGAGCAGTCTGTGTACAGACATTACATTACAATACTAATCCTGAGTTACCGCCTGTATTATACTCCAGAGCTGCACTCACTATTCTGCTGGTGCAGTCACTGTGTACATACATTACATTACTGATCCTGAGTTACCTCCTGTATTATACTCCAGAGCTGCACTCACTATTCTGCTGGTGCAGTCACTGTGTACATACATTACATTACTGATCCTGAGTTACCTCCTGTATTATACTCCAGAGCTGCACTCACTATTCTGCTGGTGCAGTCACTGTGTACATACATTACATTACTGATCCTGAGTTACCTCCTGTATTATACTCCAGAGCTGCACTCACTATTCTGCTGGTGCAGTCACTGTGTACATACATTACATTACTGATCCTGAGTTACCTCCTGTATTATACTCCAGAGCTGCACTCACTATTCTGCTGGTGGAGTCACTGTGTACATACATTACATTACTGATCCTGAGTTACCTCCTGTATTATACTCCAGAGCTGCACTCACTATTCTGCTGGTGCTGTCACTGTGTACATACAATACATTACTGATCCTGAGTTACCTCCTGTATTATACTCCAGAGCTGCACTCACTATTCTGCTGGTGCAGTCACTGTGTACATACATTACATTACTGATCCTGAGTTACCTCCTGTATTATACTCCAGAGCTGCACTCACTATTCTGCTGGTGCAGTCACTGTGTACATACATTACATTACTGATCCTGAGTTACCTCCTGTATTATACTCCAGAGCTGCACTCACTATTCTGCTGGTGCAGTCACTGTGTACATACATTACATTACTGATCCTGAGTTACCTCTTGCATTATACTCCAGAGCTGCACTCACTATTCTGCTAGAAGTATCTCAGGATCAAAACCTAAAATAATCTTATATATAATTAAAAATGTTAAATCTAAATCAAAATAATCAAACATGGTCAAATTGTGGTTTTTAATTATGTCCTAATTATAAAACCCTCAATAAAAATATTAATTAAGAAAAAAAATAATTAATATCCATCCATAATAAGCGGGTATAACTGGGATGAGTAATGTTGTGTAAACCTTCATCACCGCAGACACGCTGATTACCGAAAAGTAAAACATCATTACAGCGTTACTCTACAAACATCTCCATGGAGACGGCGGTGCAGGATCGTGTCCGCTCGCCTCATCATTAGTGAGGGGTTTTTATCTTACGTTATGTACAGGATCCTGGCAATGATTACGGGTGCGAGATCGCAGGCGACAAACACAGGAAGTCACAATCCCATCAAGACAGAGGAAAAAATGGAACGTGTCGCCGTCCAGCAGGGACAACACAGACTGGCACCCTAACCAGCCCGGAAATCTAACTGTCCTAGCAAGGGGCGGCCTGCACTCGAGTCTCAGAGAGCAAAGTTTGGGTGTAAAACTTTAGATTGCTGGGACCCCTAAACTATGGGTGCTGATTTGATACATTTCTCTTACCCCCTGCTGATTTGATACATTTCTCTTACCCTCTGCTGATTCGATACATTTCCCTTACGCTTTACCCTCTGCTGATTTTTTACATCTCCCTTACCCTCTGCTGATTCTATACATCTCCCTTACCCTCTGCTGATTCTATACATCTCCTTACCCTTTGCTGATTTGATACATCTCCCTTACCCTTTACCCTCTGATGATTCTATACATCTCCCTTACCCTTTGCTGATTCTATACATCTCCCTTACCCCTGCTGATTCTATACATCTCCCTTACCCTCTGCTGATTCTATACATCTCCCTTACCCTTTGCTGATTTGATACATCTCCCTTACCCTTTACCCTCTGATGATTCTATACATCTCCCTTACCCTTTGCTGATTCTATACATCTCCCTTACCCCCTGCTGATTCTATACATCTCCCTTACCCTCTGCTGATTCGATACATCTCCCTTACCCTCTGCTAATTTGATACATCTCCCTTACCCTCTGCTGATTCGATACATCTCCCTTACCCTCTGCTGATTCGATACATCTCCCTTACCCTCTGCTAATTCGATACATCTCCCTTACCCTCTGCTGATTCTATACATCTCCCTTACCCTTTGCTGATTCTATACATCTCCCTTACCCCCTGCTGATTCTATACATCTCCCTTACCCTCTGCTGATTCGATACATCTCCCTTACCCTCTGCTGATTCGATACATCTCCCTTACCCTCTGCTAATTCGATACATCTCCCTTACCCTCTGCTGATTCGATACATCTCCCTTACCCTCTGCTGATTCGATACATCTCCCTTACCCTCTGCTAATTCGATACATCTCCCTTACCCTCTGCTAATTCGATACATCTCCCTTACCCTCTGCTAATTCGATACATCTCCCTTACCCTCTGCTAATTCGATACATCTCCCTTACCCTCTGCTGATTTGATACATCTCCTTTACCCTCTGCTGATTCTATACATCTCCCTTACCCTCTGCTAATTCTATACATCTCCCTTACCTCTGCTGATTTCATACATTTGCATTACCCTCTGCTGATTCTATACGTCTCCCTTACCCTCTGCTGATTCTATACATCTCCCTTACCCTCTGCTGATTCTATACATCTCCCTTACCCTCTGCTGATACGATACATCTCCCTTACCCTCTGCTGATTCGATACATCTCCCTTACCCTCTGCTGATTCTATACATCTCCCTTACCCTCTGCTAATTCGATACATCTCCCTTACCCTCTGCTAATTCGATACATCTCCCTTACCCTCTGCTGAGATATTAAAACCTTAATGAGATCCTAACAATTCCTAATTTCTTAGCACAGAGCCTCAGTTTGTGCTCCAGAGCTGCTTCCCAATGTAGATGAGAACAGAAGATGCAAATATTTCAGGCCCAGAACTGGATTTAACATGCACAAATCTTATCCACATATTTCCTTCTAAATGGACTGTGGACGTCGTCTGTGTAGCGTGCACGAGTGTTACGGATGATAATGTACCAGGCGAAGGCGCCGACCTCACGTAGTAACACTTAGGTCACTGTATTTGCAATCACGGGCAGCGCAGCTCTGGGCTGTTACAATAGCAGATGCATTTCCTCCTACGCCTCAATTAATTTGCAAATGTTCCCAGGTTGGGAAATAATGAAGTGGAGAACATTTTTTTTTCTGCTGGTTGTGTCTAGTTCCCCGGAGGTGGATGTTGTAGGCGAGGTGCAAAACTGTGCTGGAGTTGAATGGATGCCAATGGAGAGAAAGCACACGCCAAAGCTTCCCATCCACTACAAAGAAGCGGCGAAGGAGAGGAGTGCGCTGGGAATCGTCTGCGACAGGGGGACGGGTGCGGAGCTCCAGAACGCCTCGCTCCGGTCATTAAGGGTTAACATACTGCGCAGCATAATGAGGATGGGGAAAGCAGAACTGTGCGTTCCGACACAAAGTGATTAACTGGGAGATTGAACGAGACCTTCACTGTCACAACACTGACTTTCACCAGGCGGTAATGGGCACGGACAGAAAACATATGGCACGATGAGTCTTCACTTGCCATCTTTCATGCGGGCATGGACGGCTGTAGTGATACAGCGCAAAACGAAAGCATGAAAGCTGCACAGAAGTACAACTCTCAACAGGCTGCAATACCAATGTATTACTCAACCCCGCCTGGAAATGATGATGAAGATGGTAAGCCGAGGACTAGTCCATCCAGATCAGACAACTTGTCCAAAAACAGTAGGGAAATAAAGTGTCTCTCCATTGTAGACTACATTTTTTGGAAGAATTTTTCATGTGTATAGAAAGTAAAAGGCAACATATCTTAAAAAGAAAGAGACCCGTCACACCTGATAGTGCTTTTGGGGTGATATTGAGGACCCTACCGTTCCTCAGAGACCCATTAGACATGCCTGCCCCTTTGTTACAGCAACAGACCTTATCGGTCAAGACTGACAACTCTAAGTGTTGGACTGTTGCAAATGAGTGATTGAATCATGAAGACGATTAGAGGAGATGTTCATGATATGACCATCAAACTTCAGTCCGTCTCTTACCCAATATTCGCTCAGTCTTCACAAACTTCTGCCCTCCCCGTCCCTTCTGCCTGCAACCACTCTGGTGATTTATTGGCGAGGAAACGATCCCTAATTGAGCAGCATTATTGGGGAATGATTGATGGCGGCTTCTTTTCTCATGCGTCAGCTAACTTGTGCGGACGGACGCCACGGAGTCATCTCCAGCAAATGGCAGGAGCCTAATTACCGTTAAACGTCGCCTTCTGCGGACTCTTCAGGAGCCTCGTCTGCGACTAGTGCTGTATGAACACAGTGCCGGGACAAGATCCATCACTGATGGGAGTCAGGATTTGCCTCGGGCGTGGCCGGAAGTGGAGCGGTCAAGTGCGCACAAATAAGCCAGAATGCTGGGGCATCAATAGAGAGATACGTAGGAACCCAACGCCAGCCGAAACGCAGGATCCGCTACCAACATGTGGCCTTCACCCGACACCCAGGCCTCATCAGTGTCGTTATGGTAAATGAACATCTCAATGAGGTAATAGCGGCACACGTATTTGAACGTCTGATATTGGTATTCTCCTCTCTTAAAGGGAAGGTTCCCATCAATTTAGATATGCTAGTACATCAATTCAATCCAATGATTCATGTGGCTACTATCAGATAAAAAGGGGGGTTTACAACGGACCACCCCAACAGTATATTCCAGCCTGAAGTATGGATCACTAATCCATTAAGACTGGTGAACCGTAAGGGTCTGACCGCTAAGACCCCCATCAGGTTGAACCTGGTATACTGGAAATGTAATGGGTTGTCGGTTTGGTATGCGCGGCAACAAGACGGAGGCGGCGGAAGATGGATTCTAAGTGGCCAATATATGATCTGACCGCAGATTAAGCCATTCACTTGAGTGTAGTGGACAATCCCTTTAAGACCAACTCACATCAATAACCCAATAGAAAGGTTCCCCTTTCACCTATCGGAATTCTAGGAGAAGAAGTCAAAGTTGGGTTGGCCTTTTTGGTGCTGACCGACAGCACCTCATCCTTTTCCAGGACAGCGGGACCCTTTTTGGGACCCTCAGCTTTTGTGGTGCACAGCTGGTACAGGATATAAGTGAAACGCATGAGCGAATACAACAGTCTCCACCAGGAGACAAAGAGTTAATGCCCATCAATGGCGAAAGCACAAAGAAAAGTGTGCACGAGGAAAATCAGCGAGTGGAGCCGATCTGAGCAACGCCGCCCGTCTGGAGTATGCAAATGACTTGCAGAGATTAAATACCTACTTTGCTTAAATACTCTTGATAATGAGTTTTTGCCTTTTTTTAAGCATCTTTTAAAGGGCGTTTCATGTCGGCAACTGCTGGAATCTGCGCTAAATTGTTTTAATTCGAAACAGCACCATCTGTTGTTAACATAACCGAGCCCGGGAATGAAGCAGCGAGACGGCTCTGCGGAGGAACCTCTGCGCCGTCGGAGGGAAGACGGGGGGTCGGCAGCTCAAAACACTCACTCCGAGAGGAACGTAGTGATTAAAGGAGGGGAGAGAATGAAAGAGATCGCATGGATTAATACAAGAGATACCGACAATAACAAGAAACGGCTAATGCTTGCTCCGCCGTCATTAATCATCGGGGGCTGAATGTGCCGATCAATAGATGTGAGCAGTACCGATCATCTGTAATCATTATTCCGCCGGTCCCGTCGGACCCTCACTGAACAGAACAATAAAGAGGGCCGGATACATTACCAGGCTGCCATGTTAGATGCTCCAGTCCCCCTCTGGATAAATCGGTCAAGTTTCCGGCAGATGTAGGGACCCTTATCCATCCTGCACCTCCAAAGAAGGATGTAGGGATGCTTATCCATCTCGCGGCCCCAAGAAAGGATATAGGGACCCTTACCCATGCCACGCCCACAAGAAAGGATGTAGGGACCCTTACCCATCCCGCACCCAAGGAAAGATGTAGGGACTCTTGCCTATCCACGCCCACAAGGAAGGATGTAGGGACTCTTATGCATCCTGCACCTCCAAGGAAGGATATAGGGATGCTTATCCATCTCGTGGCCCAAGAAAGGATGTAGGGACCCTTACCCATCCCACGCCCACAAGGAAGGATGTAGGGACCCTTACCCATCCCACAAGGAAGGATGTAGGGACCCTTACCCATCCACGCCCACAAGGAAGGATGTAGGGACCCTTACCCATCCCGCACCCCAAGGAAGGATGTAGGGACTCTTACCCATCACTCGCCATTGACTCAACCAACTTGAGTACATCAACAAAATGGAGGGAGCATTGTGACCAGTACACAAGCCCCCAGAGGTAGCCTATGTTTCATACGTTCAGCCATTTTTTTAAGTTAACGGTCAGACAGTAAGCCCCCCCATTGGGAGTAGCTCTTTACTAGCCGCACACCTACTACCAAACTTGTACTTTATGCTTCCATCCCGGAACTTGACACTTTCCCCTTCCAGATCACGGCTCCGCCGTTTGCAATTTTAAGGCTATCAGTATCTTCTTGGTTTGCTGGGATCATCAGATAATGGGATAATGCCCTAAAAAAAATTAAACAAAATGTTCTTCTTCATTCCCAAAATGTCCTTTTATTTGCAGGCCTGGATGGTTGTTCCTTCATCCATCCACATCTCGTGTCCAGTAATGGGACGCGGAGCTGCCAAGAAGCCATCAGACAGAGCGCTGAGACGTCTTTAGCGGGTGGAATGAGAGATGGAAACACGTAGGAATTTATTTTAGGTCTAATGCAAAAATTAAAGCCAATTCTCTAAAACGATCAAAGAAAACTTCTGAGACCATAAAAAACACAAGAGTGTCACCATCGACCGTGATGTCTTCCAGCTTCTACACGACTCCCTGTCCACGGCTCCTTTCATCTTCTGCAGTCATGTCACTGGTGATCGGCCTCTTTTCCCAAGATTGTCTTTTCCAATGAGACGAATCTTCTCAAAATCCTCCTACAAGAAGATGAAGCCTGAGCCAGATGAAAGATGCTGGAAGAGTAAAAGACCCACGTCCTGAAAGGAGAAGACGGAAAGAAGCTGCTGTCCGAGGTGCTGAAACCACAGCAAAACTAGAAAATAACAGGAGTGTGAATCTACCACAAATACCACCACCTAGGGGACAGAATAACGGAAGCTGTACCTAACCTGACTGAAGAAACTCGATTAGCCAGCAGAACAGCGAGTGCAGCTCTGGAGTATAATAACAGGGCAGTGAGTGTTGTATAATACAGAAGGTAACTCAGGATCAGTACAGGATATGTAATGTATGTACACTGTGACTGCACCAGCAGAATAGTGAGTGCAGCTCTGGAGTATAATACAGGAGGTAACTCAGGATCAGTAATGTAATGTATGTACACAGTGACTGCACCAGCAGAATAGTGAGTGCAGCTCTGGAGTATAATACAGGAGGTAACTCGGGATCAGTAATGTAATGTATGTACACAGTGACTGCACCAGCAGAATAGTGAGTGCAGCTCTGGAGTATAATACAGGAGGTAACTCAGGATCAGTAATGTAATGTATGTACACAGTGACTGCACCAGCAGAATAGTGAGTGCAGCTCTGGAGTATAATACAGGAGGTAACTCAGGATCAGTAATGTAATGTATGTACACAGTGACTGCACCAGCAGAATATTGAGTGCAGCTCTGGAGTATAATACAGGAGGTAACTCAGGATCAGTAATGTAATGTATGTACACAGTGACTGCACCAGCAGAATAGTGAGTGCAGCTCTGGAGTATAATACAGGAGGTAACTCAGGATCAGTAATGTATGTACATAGTGACTGCACCAGCAGAATAGTGAGTGCAGCTCTGGAGTATAATAACAGGGCAGTGAGTGTTGTATAATACAGAAGGTAACTCAGGATCAGTACAAGATATGTAATGTATGTACACAGTGACTGCACCAGCAGAATAGTGAGTGCAGCTCTGGAGTATAATACAGGAGGTAACTCAGGATCAGTAATGTAATGTATGTACACAGTGACTGCACCAGCAGAATAGTGAGTGCAGCTCTGGAGTATAATACAGGAGGTAAATCAGGATCAGTAATGTATGTACACAGTGACTGCACCAGCAGAATAGTGAGTGCAGCTCTGGAGGATAATACAGGAGGTAACTCAGGATCAGTAATGTAATGTATGTACACAGTGACTGCACCAGCAGAATAGTGAGTGCAGCTCTGGAGGATAATACAGGAGGTAACTCAGGATCAGTAATGTAATGTATGTACACAGTGACTGCACCAGCAGAATAGTGAGTGCAGCTCTGGAGTATGATACAAGATATAATTTAGGATCAATACAGGATCAGTAATGTAATGTATGTACACAGTGACTGCACCAGAAGAATAGTGAGTGCAGCTCTGGAGTATAATACAGGAGGTCACTCAGGATCAGTAATGTAATGTATGTACACTGTGACTGCACCAGCAGAATAGTGAGTGCAGCTCTGGAGGATAATACAGGAGGTAACTCAGGATCAGTAATGTAATGTATGTACACAGTGACTGCACCAGCAGAATAGTGAGTGCAGCTCTGGAGTATAATACAGGAGGTAACTCAGGATCCGTAATGGAATGTATATACTCAGTGCTGCACCAGCAGAATAGCGAGTGCAGCTCTGGAGTATAATACAGGAGATAACTCAGGATCCGTAATGGAATGTATATACTCAGTGCTGCACCAGCAGAATAGTGAGTGCAGCTCTGGAGTATAATAACGGGGCAGTGAGTGTTGTACACAGTGACTGCACCAGCAGAATAGAGAGTGCAGCTCTGGAGTAAAATACAGGATGTCACTCAGGATAAGTAATGTAATGTATGTACACAGTGACTGCACCAGCAGAATAGCGAGTGCAGCTCTGGAGTATAATACAGGAGATAACTCAGGATCCGTAATGGAATGTATATACTCAGTGCTGCACCAGCAGAATAGTGAGTGCAGCTCTGGAGTATAATAACGGGGCAGTGAGTGTTGTACACAGTGACTGCACCAGCAGAATAGAGAGTGCAGCTCTGGAGTAAAATACAGGATGTCACTCAGCATAAGTAATGTAATGTATGTACACAGTGACTGCACCAGCAGAATAGTGACTTCAGCTCTGGAGTAGAATACAGGATAAGTAATACAATGTATGTAGACAGGGAATATCTAAATTCATTCTATGGTGACTGGAGATGCAATGTAATTATCATGAGGATCGTCTGATATTTTAGCTTTTCTGCATGAGATTCTTCTATTATGTCAGGCCCGGTGACAGTAACATTCCCGATGTTGTGTGTCCTTGTTAGTAAAAAGCTTTTTTTTTTTGTCTTTGCAGGAAATAAACATTTTCTCAGTTTTGCAAAATCGAACAATTGATCTGAAATTCACAGCTTTCTGCTCCTGAAAACAAAACATGACCTCCCCCCCGTATGTTCCACATTGCAGTCTTGTCACTGAAGGTTTTTCGGTGCAGTTTTTCTTTTTCGGATTTGGTGCCTAACGCTTGTCACAAAGCACTCAGGCTGTTAGTTCAATAAATAATGGTTTCTTCACGCGTTCGGTGCACAGGTCCCCACCATCCACAGCACTAGGCTGACACAGCACATTGTGCAGCAGTGGAGGCCTGAAGTAAAACAGGAGGGACCCGGGGAAGGGGGGAACGAGAGAGTGAGAAGGAGAGGAGCAGGCTACCGAATCCACTCTGGGCTCCCCGGGGACATTATGTATGTGACTAACACAGACGCATCTGGGTCAAGTTACTGCTGATCCTAAGGTCAACACTGAATTAATTGCTTTTACTGTGAATAAGAATCAAAAATCCCAATGGATTATTTAAAACTTCAGCACTAAGTGGCCTTCAATGGAAAAAAGGAGAGGAAGAGCGATGAATGGGCAGGAAAAGGTTAAAAAGAAATATTGCTTTAGGACTCCAAAGCAGAATGAGATACAACGTTGCAGAGCGATTACTATTGAGAAGTCACATAATGCTGGATACATTGTATCTGTACAGGTGAGGACTAAAAGTATAATCACAATGTACAATGTCGCAGGCTCTGCCCATGAAGAGCACTAGATCCGCCCTCGAGGATCACTAGCGCCAGATCTCCCTCCCTGAAGCATTACATGACATTCTGATATCAATGGACAACTATGTTATTCATTTGTGATTGTTCTTCTCTTCAAGGAGCCCCCATTAAGAACAAAATGGTTATAAAGATCAGATCACCCCAACCATATCTACTACGTAATGACATAGAAAGCAGACGATACCCTAAAAATCCAACTAGATGTCAGCCACCCCCATCTGCCACAGAACCCCATCACCCACAATGGACATTTCCCAAACCCGTAAAGTATAAAGCAAGTCTTCAGTGTTTGACTAGACTGCACAATTGCTTTAGGGTACCTTTACACACAGAGATAACTTGCTTGCAACTCACCAGTTGCAGTGAAATCATGGTCACATTGTTCTATCTTGTTGCTGTGTACAAATGTAACAATGTGTCCATGATTTCACTGCAACCAGCAAATTGTCAGTGAAATTGCCTAGCAATATTGCCGTGTGTGACGGTACCTTAAGGGAGATCATCCGGATCGCAGAGACGTGGACACTTGAGGTGACTTTCTGCAGGACAGAGCTGTAGGTGGAGAAGCCACTATAGACATCAGACAGTGATCAGCCACATGAGTGACAAGAGGGAGGTCATCTGAGTCAGAGGCCTGGGGAGAAAAGACTGTAGGACAGGTGACTACAATCTATTACTCGCTGTTATCAGCAATTACTGGAGAGGAGACTGTAGGACAGGTGACTACAATCTATTACTCCCTGTTATCAGCCATTACTGGGGAGAGGAGACTGTAGGACAGGTAACTACAATCTATTACTCCCTGTTATCAGCCATTACTGGGGAGGAGACTGTAGGACAGGTGACTACAATCTATTACTCCCTGTTATCAGCCAGTACTGGGGGAGGAGACTGTAGGACAGGTGACTACAATCTATTACTCCCTGCTATCAGCCATTACTGGGGGAGGAGACTGTAGGACAGGTGATTACAATCTATTACTCCCTGTTATCAGCCATTACCGGGGGAGGAGACTGTAGGACAGGTGACTACAATCTATTACTCTCTGTTATCAGCCATTACTGGGGGAGGAGACTGTAGGACAGGTGACTACAATCTATTACTCCCTGCTATCAGCCATTACTGGGGGAGGAGACTGTAGGACAGGTGACTACAATCTATTACTCCCTGCTATCAGCCAATACTGGGGGAGGAGACTGTAGGACAGGTGACTACAATCTATTACTCCCTGTTATCAGCCATTACTGGAGAGAGGAGACTGTAGGACAGGTGACTACAATCTATTACTCCCTGTTATCAGCCAATACTGGGAGAGGAGACTGTAGGACAGGTGACTACAATCTATTACTCCGTTATCAGCCATTACTGGAGAGGAGACTGTAGGATAGGTGACTACAATCTATTACTCCCTGTTATCAGCCATTACTGGGGGAGGAGACTGTAGGACAGGTGACTACAATCTATTACTCCCTGTTATCAGCCATTACTGGAGAGAGGAGACTGTAGGACAGGTGACTACAATCTATTACTCCCTGTTATCAGCCAATACTGGGAGAGGAGACTGTAGGACAGGTGACTACAATCTATTACTCCGTTATCAGCCATTACTGGAGAGGAGACTGTAGGATAGGTGACTACAATCTATTACTCCCTGTTATCAGCCATTACTGGGGGAGGAGACTGTAGGACAGGTGACAAATTCTCCAGCAGTGATATAACCCCAGCCATTACATATGTGACTGATATCTGCCCCTCTTATAACACTCCAGTACTATTATAACTTTTCGGTTACCGTCTTTATAATTAGGACAAGTAAGAGACACCGTCTGGCTCCAAACAGATGAGGCAGTCACTTAATCGCCATTATGTTCCTCATGAAGCCAAAATGGCTGATCACGTGCAATCTCCATCCATGCAGCAGGAGGACATCATCCGTCTCCAGTGCCAATTACTGCAAGATTATGGAAGGTGTGAACCCCAGACAAACAAACAGCGCCATAATTGAGGCATTATTAAGGGCACGGCTGTTAAGTCATCGTGGAAAGTCGTTCAGTGGAGAGAGACGGTGACGAGGTGAAGCCTCATTCTTCACGGCGGCGAAGTGTTTTTGCGGCCCATTCCCCAGGAACACTCGGCTAATGGGCAACAAAAGCTACAATGAGGCCGGACACAGCAGGAAGACTTTATTTTAGCTCCTATTAAACGGTACCATGAACGGAAGGTCACATGGGCTAATTGGGATGAAAGCATCCAGCTCAGTTTTTATGGCCCTCGCTGGGCCCCGGTGGAGGTTGAGAGATTCATTACTTGAGGCCGTGGATCACAATATCTGCCACCAGCAGGGGCTTGTCATACAGCGAGGAATAGCGGTATTAATCCTGGTAAAGCGGCACCACAAGAGGAGAAAATAACCAGTCAGAGGTTCAGCAGGGTCAGTCAAACAGCACCAGACGGGGAAAAGAAAGGGTTAATGAGCACATGACCTAGGAACACATACGCACTTACAAGCGGGGCAGGGGGTGGGGAAACAAGAGGCGCAAGGCGGGCGAGAGGAGGGGGGGCGAGGGGGGGGGCTAGGGGGGTGAGGGGGGGGGCTAGGGGGGTGAGGGGGGCGCGAGGCGGGCGAGAGAGGGCGGCGCGAGGCGGGCGAGAGGGCGGCGCGAGGCGGGGCGCGAGGGCGGCGCGAGGGCGGCGCGAGGGCGGCGCGAGGCGGGCGATAGGGCAGTGCGAGGCGGGCAAAAGAGCAGAGGGCGGCGCGAGGCGGGCAAAAGAGCAGAGGGCGGCGCGAGGCGGGCGAGAGGGGCGGCGCGAGGCGGGCGAGGAGGGCGGCGCGCGAGGCGGGCGAGAGGGCGGCGCGAGGCGGGCGGAGAGGGCGGCGCGAGGCGGGCGCGAGGCGGGCGCGAGGCGGCGCGAGGGCGGCGAGGGGGCGGCGCGAGGCGGGCGAGAGGGCGGCGCGAGGCGGGCGAGAGGGCGGCGCGAGGCGGGCGAGAGGGCGGCGAGAGGCGGGCGAGGAGGGCGGCGAGAGGCGGGCGAGAGAGGGCGGCGAGAGGCGGGCGAGAGAGGGCGGCGAGAGGCGGGGCGAGAGGGCGGCGCGAGGGCGGGCGAGAGGGCGGCGCGAGGCGGGCGAGAGAGGGCGGCGCGAGGCGGGCGAGAGGGCGGCGCGAGGCGGGCGATAGGGCAGTGCGAGGCGGGCAAAAGAGCAGAGGGCGGCGCGAGGCGGGCAAAAGAGCAGAGGGCGGCGCGAGGCGGGCAAAAGAGCAGAGGGCGGCGCGAGGCGGGCGAGCGGAGGGCGGCGCGAGGCGGGCGAGTGGGGGCGGCGCGAGGCGGGCGAGAGGGCGGCGCGAGGCGGGCGAGAGGGCGGCGCGAGGCGGGCGAGAGAGGGCGGCGCGAGGCGGGCGAGAGGGGCGGCGCGAGGCGGGCGAGGAGGGCGGCGGGCGCGGGCGGGCGAGAGGGCGGCGCGAGGCGGGCGCGAGGGCGGCGCGAGGCGGGCGATAGGGCAGTGCGAGGCGGGCAAAAGAGCAGAGGGCGGCGCGAGGCGGGCAAAAGAGCAGAGGGCGGCGCGAGGCGGGCGGATGAGGGCGGCGCGAGGCGGGCGAGAGGGCGGGCGCGAGGCGGGCGAGAGGGCGGCGCGAGGCGGGGCGAGAGGGCGGCGCGAGGCGGGCGAGGAGGGCGGCGCGAGGCGGGCGAGAGGGCGGCGCGAGGCGGGCGAGAGGGCGGCGCGAGGCGGGCGAGGAGGGCGGCGAGAGGCGGGCGAGAGGGCGGCGAGAGGCGGGCGAGAGGGCGGCGAGAGGCGGGCGAGAGGGCGGCGAGAGGCGGGGACGAGAGGGCGGCGAGAGGCGGGCGAGGAGGGCGGCGAGAGGCGGGGAGAGGGCGGCGCGAGGCGGGCGAGAGGGCGGCGCGAGGCGGGCGAGAGGGCGGCGCGAGGCGGGCGAGGGGAGGGCGGCGCGAGGGCGGGCGCGCGAGGGCGGCGCGAGGCGGGCAAAAGAGCAGAGGGCGGCGCGAGGCGGGCAAAAGAGCAGAGGGCGGCGCGAGGCGGGCAAAAGAGCAGAGGGCGGCGCGAGGCGGCGCGAGAGGGCGGCGCGAGGCGGGCGAGAGCGGCGGGCGGGCGAGGCGGGCGAGGCGGGGAGGGGCGCGGCGCGAGGGCGGCGCGAGGCGGGCGGAGGGCGGCGCGAGGCGGGCGATGAGGGCGGCGCGAGGCGGGCGAGAGGGCGGCGCGAGGCGGGCGAGAGGGCGGCGCGAGGCGGGCGAGAGGAGGGCGGCGCGAGGCGGGCGAGGAGGGCGGCGCGAGGCGGGCGACGAGAGGGCGGCGCGAGGCGGGCGAGGAGGGCGGCGCGAGGCGGGCGGAGAGGGCGGCGCGAGGGGCGGGGCGACGAGGGCGGCGCGAGGCGGGGCGATGAGGGCGGCGCGAGGCGGGCGAGAGGGCGGCGCGAGGCGGGCGAGAGGGGCGGCGAGAGGCGGGCGAGAGGGCGGCGGAGGGGGCAGAGGGCGGCGAGAGGCGGGCGACGAGGGCGGCGCGAGGCGTGCGAGAGGGGGCGGCGCGAGGCGGCGCGAGGGGGAGGCGAGGGCGGCGCGAGGCGGGCGATGAGGGCGGCGCGAGGCGGGCGAGAGGGCGGCGCGAGGCGGGCGAGAGGGCGGCGCGAGGCGGGCGAGAGGGCGGGCGAGAGGGCGCGAGGCGGGCGAGAGGGCGGCGCGAGGGCGGGCGACGAGGGCGGCGCGAGGGCAGGGCGGAGGGCGGCGCGAGGCGGGCGAGAGGCGGCGCGAGGCGGGCGAGGGAGCGGCGCGCGAGGCGGGCGATGAGGGCGGCGCGAGGCGGGCGAGAGGGCGGCGCGAGGCGGGCGAGAGGGCGGCGCGAGGCGCGGGCGGAGGGCGGCGCGAGGCGGGCGATAGGGCAGTGCGAGGCGGGCAAAAGAGCAGAGGGCGGCGCGAGGCGGGCAAAGAGCAGAGGGCGGCGCGAGGCGGGCAAAAGAGCAGAGGGCGGCGCGAGGCGGGCGATGAGGGCGGCGCGAGGCGGGCGAGAGGGCGGCGCGAGGCGGGCGAGAGGGCGGCGCGAGGCGGGCGAGGAGGGCGGCGCGAGGCGGGCGAGAGAGGGCGGCGCGAGGCGGGCGAGAGGGCGGCGCGAGGCGGGCGAGAGGGCGGGCGCGAGGCGGGCGAGACGAGGGCGGCGCGAGGCGGGCGAGAGGGGGCGCGCGAGGCGGGCGAAGAGGGCGGCGCGAGGCGGGCGAGAGGGCGGCGCGAGGCGGGCGAGAGGGCGGCGAGAGGCGGGCGAGAGAGGGCGGCGAGAGGCGGGCGAGGGAGGGCGGCGAGAGGGCGGCGCGAGAGGCGGGCGAGAGGGGCGGCGCGAGGCGTGCGAGGGAGAGGGCGGCGCGAGGCGGGCGCGAGAGGGCGGCGCGAGGCGGGCGAGGAGGGCGGCGCGAGGCGGGCGAGCGAGGGCGGCGCGAGGCGGGCGACGAGAGGGCGGCGCGAGGCGGGCGAGCAGAGGGCGGCGCGAGGCGGGCGAGAGGCGGGCGAGAGAGGGCGGCGCGAGGCGGGCGACGGAGGGCGGCGTGAGGCGGGCGAGAGGGGGCGGCGCGAGGCGGGCGAGGAGGGCGGCGTGAGGCGGGCGGCGCGAGGCGGGGCAGACGGAGCGCGGCGCGAGGCGGGCGAGAGGGCGAAGCGACGCGAGGCGGGCGAGGAGGGCGGCGCAAGGCGGGCAAAAGGGCAGAGGGCAGCGCGAGGCGGGCAAAAGGGCAGCGCGAGGCGGGCAAAAGGGCAGCGCGGAGGCGGGCAAAAGGGCAGCGCGAGGCGGGCAAAAGGGCAGAGGGCAGAGCGAGGCGGGCAAAAGGGCAGAGGGCAGAGCGAGGCGGGCAAGAGGGCAGAGGGCAGCGCGAGGCGGGCAAGAGGGCAGAGGGCAGTGGAGGAAAAGGCAGAAAAGTGAAGAGACGTAAACAAGTATGGATGAGATTGAGAAAGTAGGGCTGTGTGCACTTTGCCCTACAACTCAATCTTATATGGAAGCATCTTCTGGCATTACCAGATTAGCATCAGGAGGACGAACGTCCTCTGCCACAGCTGCAATCATGGTAACGGTCTCGTTTTGCTAGACACAGACCAGATTTCTTCTTTTACTGCTGATTTTTGGGATCGTATCTCACCTTCTGTGAGGATCTGGTAAGTGACCCGGGGATGAAGCCTCCTCAGCGAAGTTACAAGACACTTTGATAATCAGGAGCGCAGCTCTGCCAATCTCTCCGGCCCGCTCTCATTTCACATTCACCGGCTCATCTTCCCTCTGACTCCGTACTGTGCAAACATCATTTACTGACCTTTTGCATGTGAAGGACGACTCCATAGTCTGCCATCTGCACAGAACCCGGCAGTCTAACCTTTTATCTATATATTCACATCTCATCGTCCACCAAAATCGACCATCTGAAGCCATCAGACTGGAGATCACAGGTCTGCATATCTGTTCCTTTCTTCCCCATTGCCTGCCCTGTCCAATACACTGCAACAAAACACCAGCCCTGGAAGCACAACTAAGCTAAGGGTTTGGTTTTTGGAATCTAAACCATAATTCCATTCAGAACCAGAAAGCATCTTGACTTAGAAAGGAACAGCATCATACAGTATACGAGAATGTTGCAAAACTATTAAAAAGTTCCAAAAACTTTATGGGGAGACCACATGCACATGTAGAGATCTGGCTTTGAGGCGCCCGAAAGCTGGACAGAAGTACAATTTTATCGCATGTTGCCTTTCTTGCGCCTCCTTCTTTAAAGGGATGCTAATTAACGTCACTAATGAGCAAGTTATAAAATATTTTTCAGCACTTTCACAGGATGCTTTTCAGAGAGATAAGGAGTGTGAGAATAGTGATAGGATGCTGCAGGGACATGATTTTGAAGCTTAGGTGGCATTTTGAAGGTGACAGGATCCCTTTAAAGCGGCACGGCAAGAGAGACGGCGCGGCGGCAAGAGAGACGGCGCGGCGGCAAGAGAGACGGCGCGGCGGCAAGAGAGACGGCGCGGCGGCAAGAGAGACGGCGCGGCGGCAAGAGAGACGGCGCGGCGGCAAGAGAGACGGCGCGGCGGCAAGAGAGACGGCGCGGCGGCAAGAGAGACGGCGCGGCGGCAAGAGAGACGGCGCGGCGGCAAGAGAGACGGCGCGGCGGCAAGAGAGACGGCGCGGCGGCAAGAGAGACGGCGCGGCGGCAAGAGAGACGGCAGGAGAGATGCTGCAAATATGGCAATAGATTAAATTGCAACTTTCACACCCCAAAGGCAGCCACCATTTTTAAGAAAAATAAAAATGCAGCGGTGTGGCCCATTACATTTGCAGAACTGCTGAAATTTTAAAGCAGACATCCCCTGGAAGCCCCCGCAGCACTGAATGCTCTGCTCTGCACGGCCGCACTGTTTCGCCTCTTCTTGACCTTCCTCCTGGCGGCAGCGCTGGCATGGTGCCATCTATAGCCGAATGGAAATTAAAATAAATCTCTCACCGCTGCATTTTCACGGTAACCGAGAGCAGCTTAAGGTTGACAAGGTCGGGTCAAAGGGACATATGGAATGAGAATTAAACCCACAGTCAGAATTGCCGAGCCCCCTCCCCCACTCCTGACAGCAGAACATAGGGCACGCTTCCAAACAGTGGGGGGCACTTACTTTTGCAATTAGCTGGTTTTCTACACTAATGTTCATTGCAAAGAGTGTCCTTATTAAAGGCCCTGATCACATTTACTGACAGAAACATTGTTTGACGCCAGTAAAAAGAAGGTGGCGCTATCCAAGAGCCCGGATCAGGAAAAGGGCGGCAGAAGACGATGGGCGCTCCTCCGCCTGACATTAGGTGGTAGTAGGGGGCACATACTTTTGTGCATGGTAATATGTTTTTATTTACAGCACGAGCATCAATTCCAACTGAAATCCATTGCCCCTCATTCCTATACACCCCGCACTAATATCGATGGCCGCTTTGGTGGTGGAGGGGGGGGGGTCACACAGTATCATCGTCATTGATCGGACCAGGTACCGTGCCGTCTCCACAGACACTGGTTGGATGAGCCTGATATCAATAAGGCAGGGTGAGGGGGCGCACTCGGGAGGGTGCGGGGAGGCGGCTTAATCCCCCCTAATCCCGCAGCCGCCACAGCCGGAGCTCTACAGACTGTGGGAAATTCTCCGGCATTTGCTGTTTCTACCAGGTCTCGGACCCTCATCCGAAATCACTATCCCCACTGTTTCACGGCTATCAATTGTAACCCTTTCAACTCCGCAGGGGCAAATACTGACTAGATGATAGCTGGTAATTATCACCCCAGATGTGTCAACTCTGCAGACGAGGTGGTGGGATGTAGCCAAATCTAGATATATACACCCAGAGGGCACAGAAAGTCACGCTGACCACCAGCTCTAGTGTGCGGACTGCACCAAACAGCGTCCTGGGCATTAATGGGACTGGTGTGGACTCAAATGTGGGGGATAATTGTTAGTTCCCCTTTAAGTCTTCCTCGTCTATGACAGACGCAGAGATGAGGGTGGTGGGGGGCAGCGGCAGAGACACCTCGCTCATCTGAGGATACACCCCACAATGCGCCTCATTATCCTGACCTCGCTCTCTATCTGCCTGGTAATGAGACGCGCTCCCCGGTACCAGCGCAGGACGCGCCAGTTGCAGGGGTGGATTGGAAAAGAAGGGCAAGAATAAGAAAGTTTTTTTCCGCGGGATGATTAGAAGCATCTTCATCTCAATCTCTGGCCCTGATAATTTCTATTTCAGTAACGAACCCTTCAGCTGCGGAGCGGAGGCTGCCGGGCGACCTCCAGCAAAAGATAACTAGGCGAGGAGCGGAGCGGGCAGGAGGCGGCACACATCTGAGGAGCCGCCAGGCGTCAGCCATGTCTGGAAACCGGCAGTCGAAGGAAAGTGGATTTATATATCACACTGACAATTCCCTCCAACCCCAAAATCTGGAGGCGCTTGATGGTGGGAACTAATCCAGATATATAAGAAGTTAGAGAAACAGCTCATAGTCTGTAAAATACATTGTACTCACCCGTCCTATAGTCACTTCCCCCAGTAATGGAGTAATGGCTGATAACAGGGAGTAATAGATTGCTGTTACCTGTCCTACAGTCTCCTCCCCCAAGTAATGGCTGATAACAGGGAGTAATAGATTGTTGTTACCTGTCCTACAGTCTCCTCCCCAGTAATGGCTGATAACAGGGAGTAATAGATTGTAGTCACCTGTCCTACAGTCTTCTCCTCCAGTAATGGCTGATACCAGGGAGTAATTATAGATTGTAGTCACCTGTCCTACAGTCTCCTCTCCCCAGTAATGGCTGATAACAGGGAGTAATAGATTGTGGTCACCTGTCCTACAGTCTCCTCTCCAGTAATGGCTGATAACAGGGAGTAATAGATTGTAGTCTCCTGTCCTACAGTCTCCTCCCCAGTAATGGCTGATAACAGGGAGTAATAGATTGTAGTCTCCTGTCTACAGTCTCCTCCCCAGTAATGGCTGATAGCAGGGAGTAATAGATTGTAGTCTCCTGTCCTACAGTCTCCTCCCCAGTAATGGCTGATCACAGGGAGTAATAGATTGTAGTCACCTGTCCTACAGTCTCTTCCCCAGTAATGGCTGATAACAGGAGTAATAGTTGTAGTCTCCTCTCCCCAGTAATGGCTGATCACAAGCAGCGGTTTTGATAATAGTGAGGAAATGAACAAATCTCTCTCTGCCATAAATTTGCTACTAAGCTGCAGGTGTCAGTTTATATGCCGGCACGTCTGCTGCGTTAACATCATTCTTGGCACAGAGCTGCGCTCCCTCCCAGGCATAATAGTCAGTGAAATGGCTACAAGGAATCCGTCCGCGCTCAATTGACCGCCCAGATTTATGGAGATCGTTCCCAGTAACGAGAGAACGATTGATGGCGCAGCGTGGCACTAATGAAACATCCTGACAGCGAATCGACGTGACGCCCACCGGGGAGGAAGGAATAAAAGCCCTGAGAGATGCCCAGATCGGCTGAGGCCTAACCGGAGGGGGGAGCAATAAACTGCCGGCACGGCACCCGCGTGGGGCGCAAGAGCCGGCACGGCACCCGCGGGGGCGCAAGAGCCGGCACGGCACCCCGCGTGGGGCGCAAGAGCCGGCACGGCACCTGCGTGGGGCGCAAGAGCCGGCACGGCACCTGCGTGGGGCGCAAGAGCCGGCACGGCACCTGCGTGGGGCGCAAGAGCCGGCACGGCACCCGGTGGGGCGCAAGAGCCGGCACGTGTTACAATAGACAGTCGCTTGCATTGCATTTTCCTGACACCATGACATTCCTCCACTGATGCGCGTTCCCTGAACCTGAGGACTGGGTGTTCTTCGCCGCCATCCCCCTCCGTATAGGAAAACTTATGTAAGCCGTCTGAACAGATGGTGTCGGGTGCTGAGCATATTCTTGCTTGAAATAAACTTTTTTTGGTGAAGCAGGAGGAGTGAGCGAGTGAATCGGGGAGGGAGGGTGGTGGGGGGTGAAGAGGTATTTTTGTAAGTTTTTTTTTTCCAGACTCTTCTTTTCTTGACTTGAAGATTAATCATAATAATAAAAAAAAAAGTCAAAACGCATTTCAGGTAAAAGCAGCCTCCACCGGGAGGGACACGACACGTAATTAGCATCCGTTTCATCCGCAGTCCGGACAGCCGCGCTTTTATTTGTTAAACGGCTGATTATCAACAGCGGCTGCAAAATTAATCTAGTCCTGGAATGAATTAGTAAATATTTTATATGCGGTTCAGTAGATTAAACGGATTTCAGTGAAGCCTGAGGGGAAAATACCAAAACTTTCCGGGAATACGGGGGAAACTGCAAAACGAAAAAATTACTGTTCATTGTGAGACGTTCATCAAGGCCGGGAACACTGTTAATGCTATTGGGGTCAAGAGGTTTCCATTTTGCACAGGGTGCTGCCTGCAGTGTAAAGAATGGTGGTTATTCTGCTTTCTCTTTCCAAAGCCTTCGTCCTCTAGATCAGGGGTGAAGAGCGTTTTTTTCTGCCAGCAGCTATTTGGATATTTATATGCTCTTATCATCTCCCGCCTTGACTACTGCAACCTCCTCCTCCCGGCTAACTCCCTTACACCTCTCCAATCTATCCTCAAGTCCGCTGCCCGACTAATCCATCTGTCTCCCGCTACTCCCCTGTCTCCCCCCTCTGCCAAGCCCTTCATTGGCTCCCCGCCTCCAAGAGATCCCAGTTCAAAACACTAACCATGGCGTACAAAGCCATACACAACCTGTCCTCACCATACACCTCCAACCTGGTCTCCCGATACCTACCCTCACGCAACCTCCGATCCTCCCAAGAGCTTCTCCTCTACTCCCCTCTCATCTCCTCTTCGCGCAACCGCGTTCAGAACTTCTCCCGGGCATCTGCCTTACTCTGGAACTCCCTGCCCCAACACGTCAGACACTCGCCTACCCTAAGAACCTTCAAGTGTCACCTGAAGACTCACCTAATCCGCCAAGCCTACAACCTGCCATGAGACCCAGGCGACCGCCCCATGACTGACATTCCCCCATCCTACTGCATCCCCACCCGCCCCTCGTAGACTGAGCCTTGTGGACAGGGTCCCCTCCTGTACCTGTATGTCCTGATTGTCTAGAGTTATTGTACTTGTCCTTGTCTCCCTTATCCTCAGGTAAAGCGCCATGGAACCTAATGGCGCTATATAATTAAATAATAATAATATCCTCAGACTGCTGTAAACATCAAAGAGGAGATTGCGAGACTGCGGTATATACATTACATAGGAGACACAGAGACTGCCGTATATACCTCACATAAGATACAATGAGACTGCTGTGTTTTCAAAGATCCATAAAAACCTGCTCCTAATACACGGTGTAAAAATGCACCGACCAAGGCACAGCCAAACTCACATTGACTTTGCTGGCTGGCCAATATACCATGTACATTTCACAAATACGCCATAGAAATGCACCGGCGTGGGCACGGGGCCTAACAATGTTTTGCACTTTTGCCTTCCAGGCACCAGATCTCACCACCCTCTAAAGCTCCGAGTCGGGGGTCTGAGGACTGTGGGGACAATCCAAGCACCTCTACTTCACAGTCATTGAACCATGTCTTCCCCAGTCTCGTCGTATGCTTTGGGTCTTGCTGAACGCTGTCGTCCTTTTCATACCCATCGTACTGACGTGTATGAAGTAACTCGCCTTGTACATCCTCACATATATCTCAGCATTGACACCAGCCATCCTGGTCAAGGATCCAACCCCACATCATCAGGCTTCCTCCATCAAGTTTCTTCAATTTCTCCATCTTTAGCCACTTTTTTTCCTCGTTTCGTCCAGACCCATTTCCACCCATCAGAGCCGTCTATTGACCTTCATCTCATCGCTCCAAATCACCTGTCTCCAATCTTCCACAATCTTAAGACTTCTTCACCTATTTCGGGACTCCATAGTTACAAGTCATACTAATGTATGAGAGCCAAGATGATTGTCCATAAAATGCAGGTAGTCTCACACTCAGAGCTGTAGAGGATGGAGAGATCTGGAGCCTAGAAGGCAGAAGTGCAAAACGTTGTTACCCTTTTGCTTGTCTGTAGCTATGAAAACCTCCATTCTTTACACTGCAGGACACATCTGGGGAACTTCAGATTTCACAATTATGTATAACTGAGGTTTATTACAGATCCGCCGAGGCTCCCCTCCCCCACCTCCCCCGCAGACAAGTGCACATCCTTGCAAGGCGAGAACCATCCGTTGTGAAGCGCTGCCGTGAGTGTTGACAGCGCAATTAGCATCTTTTGACCGTCGTCAGCGAGTGGCAGCCCCAGGCGTGTCCCCAGCTCGCACTCTTACGTATGGACCCTCAGGAGGAGACCGTTTTGTTCCCCTCAACCTCTATAAGGAGAAGTGTTTGGATACAAGTCCTGATGGCGGCCGCCCAGGTCAGACAGAAGGACGGAAGAGCAAGACGATGAAAGAGAAGACGGGGGAACGGGAGACTCAACACAAGTCTACAAATAGAGGAAAGATTACCTACTACTCCCTGTTATCAGCCATTACTGGGGAGGTGACTATAGGACAGGAGACTACAATCTATTACTCTCTGTTATCAGCCATTACTGGAGAGAGGAAAGTGTAGGACAGGTGACTACAATCTATTACTTCCTGTTATCAGCCATTACTGGGGAGAGGAGACTGTAGGACAGGTGACTACAATCTATTACTCCCTGTTATCAGCCATTACTGGAGAGGAGACTGTAGGACAGGAGACTACAATCTATTACTCCCTGTTATCAGCCATTACTGGAGAGGAGACTGTAGGACAGGTGACTACAATCTATCACTCCCTGTTATCAGCCATTACTGGGGGAGGAGACTGTAGGACAGGTGACTACAATCTATCACTCCCTGTTATCAGCCATTACTGGGGGAGGAGACTGTAGGACAGGTGACTACAATCTATTACTCCCTGTTATCAGCCATTACTGGGGGAGGTGACTGTAGGACAGGTGACTACAATCTATTACTCCCTGTTATCAGCCATTACTGGGAGAGGAGACTGTAGGACAGGAGACTACAATCTATTACTCCCTGTTATCAGCCATTACTGGGGAGGAGACTGTAGGACAGGTGACTATAATCTATTACTCCCTGTTATCAGCCATTACTGGGGGAGGTGACTGTAGGACAGGTGACTACAATCTATTACTCCCTGTTATCAGCCATTACTGGGGGGAGGAGACTGTAGGACAGGAGACTACAATCTATTACTCCCTGTTATCAGCCATTACTGGGGGAGGAGAGTGTAGGACAGGTGACTACAATCTATTACTCCCTGTTATCAGCCATTACTGGGGGAGGAGACTGTAGGACAGGCGACTACAATCTATTACTCCCTGTTATCAGCCATTACTGAAGGAGAAGACTGTAGGACAGGTGACTACAATCTATTACTCCCTGTTATCAGCCATTACTGGGGAGAGGTGACTGTAGGATAGGTGACTACAATGTATTACTCTGTGTCATCAGCCATTTCAGGCTGGGTAAAGGCTGACCTGTGTGTAGTAGCCTCCCTGGCCCCATGATACCTATTGTGTTCATGCATCTCCAGTGCTGCGTTATTAGTTTCTCCTCTTATTATGCTCCGGCTCTATTATAATCTTCTGGATTTAGGGTTCTTGTCCTTGCATTGCTCATATTGTCAGCAGATATTTCGCCCATTGAGGATAATGAGGAGAGCAGCCGCCATCTGCTCTTCTCCTCTAAGCTCCAGACTTTAGGTTACCGGCCCTTTAAGTGCCACAATTTATGAGATTTTTATTGCATTTACACCAAGTCCCGGCAGCTGATCAATAGCGGCTTATTGAGGGCTGAGAGCTCTTCACAGCGATCTATCGACTACAGGCAGAAAAGGCGGTGAGACGAAATAACATGTAAAATTAAAGATCGGAATAATGGATACCGAAAAAAAAATGATGAAATATAAATGGGAAGAAAATGGTAAATAAATTAATACAAAAAAAATGAAATATTCAGAATAGAAAATTAATCAGCGGCGCCTGCGAGAATTTGATTATTACCATCCGCTGCTCATGGGGGAGACATGATGACTTTATAAGGAGGGATCCATTATTTATCAAGACACAGCTGATTATGAACAGGGTCACCGGAGCAGGGGTCACTCAACGATGAAGAGTATGAGCCTCCCATGATAGTCACCAAGCATACACAGGGCGAGACATCCCACGGGGGTCGCTGCGGGCGGACACATTTACACGGTGGGGGTCGCTGCGGGCGGACACATTTACACGGTGGGGGTCGCTGCGGGCGGACACATTTACACGGAGGGGGTCGCTGCGGGCGGACACATTTACACGGAGGGGGTCGCTGCGGGCGGACACATTTACACGGAGGGGGTCGCTGCGGGCGGACACATTTACACGGAGGGGGTCGCTGCGGGCGGACACATTTACACGGAAGGGGTCGCTGCGGGCGGACACATTTACACGGAAGGGGTCGCTGCGGGCGGACACATTTACACGGAAGGGGTCGCTGCGGGCGGACACATTTACACGGAAGGGGTCGCTGCGGGCGGACACATTTACACGGAAGGGGTCGCTGCGGGCGGACACATTTACACGGAAGGGGTCGCTGCGGGCGGACACATTTACACGGAAGGGGTCGCTGCGGGCGGACACATTTACACGGAAGGGGTCGCTGCGGGCAGACACATTTACACGGAAGGGGTCGCTGCGGGCGGACACATCTACACGGAAGGGGTCGCTGCGGGCGGACACATCTACACGGAAGGGGTCGCTGCGGGCGGACACATCTACACGGAAGGGGTCGCTGCGGGCGGACACATCTACACGGAAGAGGTCGCTGCGGGCGGACACATCTACACGGAAGGGGTCGCTGCGGGCGGACACATCTACACGGAAGGGGTCGCTGCGGGCGGACACATCTACACGGAAGGGGTCGCTGCGGGCGGACACATCTACACGGAAGGGGTCGCTGCGGGCGGACACATCTACACGGAAGGGGTCGCTGCGGGCGGACACATCTACACGGAAGGGGTCGCTGCGGGCGGACACATCTACACGGAAGGGGTCGCTGCGGGCGGACACATTTACACGGAAGGGGTCGCTGCGGGCGGACACATTTACACGGAAGGGGTCGCTGAGGGCGGACACATTTACACAAAAGGGGGTCGCTGCGGGCGGACACATTTACACGGAAGGGGTCGCTGCGGGCGGACACATTTACACGGAAGGGGTCGCTGAGGGCGGACACATTTACACAAAAGGGGGTCGCTGCGGGCGGACACATCTACACGGAAGGGGTCGCTGCGGGCGCGGACACATTTACACGGAAGGGGTCGCTGCGGGCGGACACATCTACACGGAAGGGGTCGTTGCGGGCGGACACATCTACACGGAAGGGGTCGCTGCGGGCGGACACATCTACACGGAAGGGGTCGCTGCGGGCGGACACATCTACACGGAAGGGGTCGCTACGGGCGGACACATCTACACGGAAGGGGTCGCTGCGGGCGGACACATTTACACGGAAGGGGTCGCTGCGGGCGGACACATTTACACGGAAGGGGTCGCTGAGGGCGGACACATTTACACAAAAGGGGGTCGCTGCGGGCGGACACATTTACACGGAAGGGGTCGCTGCGGGCGGACACATTTACACGGAAGGGGTCGCTGAGGGCGGACACATTTACACAAAAGGGGGTCGCTGCGGCGCGGACACATCTACACGGAAGGGGTCGCTGCGGGCGGACACATTTACACGGAAGGGGTCGCTGCGGGCGGACACATTTACACGGAAGGGGGTCGCTGCGGGCGGACACATCTACACGGAAGGGGTCACTGCGGGCGGACACATCTACACGGAAAGGGTCGCTGCGGGCGGACACATTTACGCGGAAGGGGTCGCTGCGGGAGGACACATTTACACGAAAGGGTCGCTGCGGGCAGGACACATTTACACGGAAGGGGTCGCTGCGGGCGGACACATTTACACGGAGGGGTCGCTGCGGGCGGACACATTTACACGGAAGGGGCGCCTGCGGGTCGGGGACACATTTACACGGAAGGGGTCGCTGCGGGCGGACACAACGAGGCCTCGAATTACACGAGAAGGGGTCGCTGCGGGAGGACACATTTACACGGAAGGGGTCGCTGCGGGCGGACACATTTACACGGAAGGGTCGTGGGTCACTACGGAGGGCACTAAATGGACACTGACGCTGGAGTTGCTGTAGGTGGACACATTTACACACAGGGCAACACTAGTGGATAGATTTAAATAGATTGTTAGTACAGGGAAATACAATTACACAGGGGTCATTTTGGGTGGGATGCATTATACAGGGCTCACTACAGGTAGACAGGGGGTCACTATGGGAGGGATATGGCTTACAGTGCCCCCCTACCTCATTACAATAAAGCCAGGCCCTATACAGATGACATCAGGGATCGCACAGCTATGTTATGGATTTTCCAGTAATATTAACACCTTTTTTTTTTAGACTTTTTACACAAGATATAAATTGTTCTCTGGTTTTTCCCTCTTTTAATTGCTGTGAATGTCTGCAGAAAAAGAAAAGAAAAAAAAAAATCCCTTGTCTCCTGCACATAAATAAGCCGCGGATCCAGCCGAGCATTTCCATCTGCAGCCACCAGAGACTTCATGCAAATCATTTTTCCTGGGGCGAAGTTACCACGGGCAGATAAACCTTAACCAAATTACGTAATGAGTGCGCGGATCCTGAGGAAGAGCCGCTCCTGAGACGCCAGGGACCGAGACAAGGACAAGACACAAGAAGGAACAAGTTACACTGTATCAAGTCGTCTCAATCAGCCCACACAGGGGCCCTTGGATTTCTTGAGGGCCACAGTGGACTCCTGAGGTTATAAGGGATTGCATTTTATTTTCGCTTTTTACTCTTTTAGACTTTGTTCCAATTCTTTCACATTTTCATTATCTTTTCTTGCTGTCAATAATTTCTTCTTTCGTTCAACAGGTCTGTAGGGGTTTGTTGCATTTGTTTCCACACGATTAGAGGAGCTGCCTGCAATGGAGACAAACTGTAACAAACCCTCAGCTGTGAAAAGTGTTGATATTTTCGTGCTCTACAGTTGGTGAATGGAACCTTTTTTCATGGTAGGTTTTACAAGTTTCGGGGAGTGCATGACATGGCCCATTGACTCTGGATGTGGTCTCGAGGGTGAACGCTTATGCCAGCTATAGAGCCAAAGGCGCGACTAAGTGAATTTTTGAGCTTTGGGCAGGGGTGTAACTTGAAGCTTATGGTCCCCGATGTGAAATCTCCAATGGGGCCCCCAATTATTGCAAATCTGTAATAGAATTAGTCTTTCTCTATAGGACAAAGGGACTTTTGGGGTCCCCTAGGCTCCAGGAACCCAATACGATTGTAACTCCTGCGTCCGTTGTAGTTACGCCCCTGGCTTTAGGGCTGCTATAGGAACAGGTGCATCCGGAGGACCTGGAGCTGCTGACGCAGGGATTATGCTAAACCCAAGCGAATGCGGCTCCCAAACTCCAAGTGAGAGCTTGTTAAGCAGCTGAAGTTTGCTGTCAGGTTGTACATTTCTCGCCGGTGCCCTTCACAGGCGTCCTCTGGATTCTTGGCCTGTTTTTCCTGCCTGCATGCTATCTGCTGCCACATAGTTACTCAAGCAAGGAGTAATGTTAGAACGGGCAGCGGGAGGGAGCGGAGGATGCCCTTATCTCAGCTCATCAAATATACAAGGTGGAGGCAGCAAATGGGGGGCTGGGGCTGGGGGGGGGCAGCACATTAATTATTGAGGTGTAGGGAAAACAAAATACAGAACAGCAAAAAACAGCTGCCGCTTCACAAGAGGGAGAGCAAAACGGCACAAAAGTAAGCGGCAGCAGCGGGAGGGGGGAGGCGAAGAGTAAAAAAAGCAAACCACAAGGCAAAGTCACTGACCCGGCTTTAACAGCGTGGATTTAAAGGGGCAGCTGCCGAGACATCAGATGCAGCGGTATTCCCGCAAATTCAGCTGCTGAATCCAGAATGATTTCTAAATTGGTGTGAAAAAAAAAATATATTTAAATACATACAGATCTGCAAGATGGATCCTCTCTTGCGGGATCTGTCCGAGACCTCACAGGATCCATCTCGCAGATCTGTATGTATTTAAATCATTACGGGTCCATCGCCCCCGGACCGCAGCAAAAATATCATATTTCATTAAAACAAGAAATCAAAAATTACAAATGGATGGAAAGACGGATGCGTCAATGGACACCATTATACTATGCATGGTAAGGGTATGTGCACATGGCCGGGTTTGTGCAGGTTTAGCAGCGGAAACGCCGGTCGGTTTCCATGAGTTTTATGTAAATTTATGTTAATCCAAAAGCGGCTTTTGGGTTAACATTAAAACCTATGGAAACCGACACCCGGTGTGCACACACCGGCGGTTTACACATGCTCATCTGTTGCTAAACCGCTGGGTTCCAGCGGGTTAGCAAAGAATGAGCATGTTCTATAAACCGGCCGGTCCTGCAGCGGCTGCAAGCAGAATCATGTGCTGCTTCCAGCCGCTGCATAACCGCCGCCGCTAACCCGCTGTGCACCCGCCCGTCACCCAGCCGTACATACCCGCCAGGAAGCGGTGGACGGCTGCAGAGCTTCCTGGCGGGTCCGCCCAGCCGCCCACCGGCACAAACACGGCCAGTGTGCATATACCCGAAAGAAGTCAGTAACTCTGACTTACAACCCAGTACATTTCCAATAGGTTATTTAGAAATAAAAATAATAATCAAGTTATTCCCCATCCATAAAATAGAAATTAACTTGCTAATTGCTGGAGGTTTACTGCTGGGATACACAGCGAGCTTGAGAATAGGGGTCCTGAAAGCTCTGCCATTGTCTAAAACAGAGCACAGTGCTCAGCTGTTTCCATCAGTCCTACATACAATGTATGGAGTGGATGACATGCATACGAACCCCCCAACTAAGTTCAGGGGAACACCAGCAATCTTGAGAATAGGGGTCCTGATAGCTCAGCCGGCGTTCTTTCCATTGTCTATAATCGAGCACAGCGCTCGGCTGTTTCCATCAGTCCCGCATACAATGTATTGGGAAAGCAAGGTGTGTTACAGTCCGCGCTGCCAAGTCCCCATAAATCACCAGGAATCCAATTTGGATAGCAAAAGATCTTCTTTATTACCTTTCCTACGCGTTTCGATGCCTCTCCTGGCACCTTCCTCAGGGATATATATAAAATCCTTTGCCTTCAAACCAGTTGTGGGTCTCACAACTGGGCTAGGTGAGTGAACCTTGTTTTACCACCCATGTTTTGAGTGTCTTGAATGATCGGGCACTATTGCGCCTCTTGTTCCCCCACCTCTTGTTTTTTTACATACAATGTATGGATCGGAAGATACGGAAGATACGCATGCGAACCCCCCGCCTGTTCGGGGGGACCCCAGCAATCTTGAGAATAGGGGTCCTGAACGTTCAGCCTCCCCTTTGTCTATTGTCTATAACCGAGCACAGCGCTCGGCTGTTTCCATTAATTCCATAGACAATGTATGGAGCTGAAGCCGCACAGTTGAACAACCCCTCTATTCAGGGGGAACCCCAGCCAGCTTGACATTAGGAGTCCTGAAAGCTCGGCCTCCGCTCTGTCCATTGTCTATAACCGAGCACAGTACTCAGCTGTTTCCATCAGTCCCACGGACAATGTAGGGGGACGATGCCACACATACACACCACCCCGCTGTTCAGTGGGAGCCCCAGCAATCAGCAAGTTATCCCCTTGTCTTAATAATAGGAAAAAACCTGTTTTAAGCCATCAAGAGAGGGGTCTTCAATGATCAGGTGGGCACTGGTGCTTACTAGAGCATTATGGCCACCTCACAACAACAGCATCCATCATTGAGGCATGAACATGTGAAGAGATGGGGAGCATCATGGTTGGGTATCCGGGGAAAGGGGGGGGGGGTGGAATTGTGGAGCCATCACCGATTAATAGTTAATCACAAGGATAATGGAAAAAAATGGTGTCCGCATGTGGAGGGGGAGGAGTGGTGCGGGCCACAGGACTGAGATACTGCAGTGATTAGCGATACAAAACTTTAATCTTGCAGCGAAGAGAAGAAATGATGATCAATTAATATCTGCACATTTGTGGATTCGGCAGTAATGAGTGGGTGTCAGGTTCTCATCTCCTTCTGATATATGCAGCTTAAAATATAAAGTGTCTAGACGCCCTAACCAGCTCAGTGTGCCAGCGGCGAAAATAAAAATAAAAAGTAAAGTAGAAAAAAAATCTCCAAATAAAAAAAAAAAAAAAATGGGGAAAGTTTCAATTTAGACTTTTGAGGGATTGGAAAATGATAGAAGAACATATGAAGATGAATGTCTGCGTGAAGCGCGGCGCCTCTAATAAATCAATCACCTTCTCATTTCAGCAGATTACTGCAGTAAGCAAAAAAATAAATAAAATATTCGTCTGTGAAGTCCCCGACGATGGGAAGCGGCTGCCGGCAGCCACGGGGGGAGGCGCTGACGGGCGGCCGATACAGGGGGCGGTTATGTCACCATTATATTCCATTAATAAGGCCGATATCTGTAATGAGATTAGTGGGGCCCCAACCCGGTAGAAGAGGTGTCACCACTTATTTTACTCAGACAAGAATGGAGACCTGGTTGGGGGGGGTGGGATGGGTTTGGGTGGGGGGGGTATGGCTGGTGGATTACTGTTGTACTTCACTTATTGATTATGCTGGAAACTGTTAATAAAAAATATCTGATCAAAAAAAAAAAAAAAAGAATGGAGACTCCATAACATGAGGAGGTAACACGTGGTAGATGGCATGTTGGTGGTCACCCACCTTCCCCAGAAGCAGACAGAACTGAGACTGACCACAAGTGATGGGAATACATTTACTGGGCCCCGAATCATAAATAGTGGCTCCTGGACAATAGAATACAGGGGAATCGGACTAAAGAGCCATCGGCATATAATCTGGTAATCTCCAGTTCTGAGTATTATGCAGTACACACATTACTACCGTGGTGTGCAACAGGAACTGCAGCGGTCAGTGCATGCTGAGAGTTATAGTCCCACTAAGGCTGGACGGCAGTACAGTATAAGGGGCCGCCTCGACTCACCTTGTTGGACCACTTATAGGCCTGGAGCAGCTGGCTGTAGAGTGGGGTCTTGTCGTGGACGGGGTCCAGGCTCAGTAGGCCGCTGTTATGGAGCGGATGGTTCTCCGAGGGTTTCCCCACCAAGTTGCTGAGACGTTCGAGCTCGCTGCAAAGAAAGAAAAAAGGAATCAGTGACCACAACCTGCTGCTCTTGGAGTGGTACTACAACTCCCAGCATGTCCTGATGTCTTGGGGGATGGGGGTGAAGAGCAGCACAATCGAGCTGTGGACAAGCAGCGCTGAACTCGTAATTGGGCATTCTCACGTTGATCACTACAGCATTAACCATCATGACCCAATTGCAGCCATTGATGCCAAGTCTATGGATCTGGCATCTGCGCCACGTACCAGCCTAACAAAGCTCGTTGTAATGTGACATATCATCAGCCGTGTCATGACTGGATACACTAACAAACCCCCAGCTGTAACAAGCATTAGGTCTGTATATACACTGCAATGTTCTTATTTACAGGCAGCAAAAGTTTTGAGGGCTTTTTTTTTTGCTTATAGAAACACAGAAAACCTTCTCACAGAGGAGGGTTCATTACACTTGTATGTAGCAGTAAGGACAATCCTGACACATTGTAACAAACCATCAGAACAAGCAGGGCTGTAGAGTTTAGACAAACATCCGACTCCTCAATTTCCCAGAATCCAACTCAGACTCTACAGCCTTGAGAACAAGAGAGATGTGCATTCTGCTACCCTCACAGTCTGCACCAAACCCTCAGCTGTGGGAAGTAGGAGGTCTATAGAGGGCTTTTTCAGCCTCTGGATGTTATGAGAACATTTCCAAGAAAGATGAAAACCTGTGCTGCCATCACACTTCACAAGAGAGGCCTTGTAGACAGTCCTCTGTGCACTCCAAGACGACACACTGTAACAAACTAATAGCCGCACAGCAGACATGTGACACACTGTAACAAACTAAAAGCCGCACAGCAAAGATGAGTGACACACTAACGAACCATTAGCAAAATAGCAAAGACGTGTGATACTGTAACAAACCATCAGCCGCTCAGCAGACGTGTGACACACTGTAACAAACCATCAGCCGCACAGCAGACGTGTGACACACTGTAACAAAGCATCAGCAGCACAGCAGACGTGTGACACACTGTAACAAAGCATCAGCAGCACAGCAGACGTGTGACACACTGTAACAAAGCATCAGCAACACAGCAGACGTGTGACACACTGTAACAAAGCATCAGTAGCACAGCAGACGTGTGACACACTGTAACAAAGCATCAGTAGCACAGCAGACGTGTGACACACTGTAACAAACATAAGCAGTACAGCAGACGTGTGACATCAGCAGCACAACAGACATGTGACACACTGTAACAAAGCATCACCAACACAGCAGACATGTGACATCAGCAGCGCAGAAGACATGTGACACACTGTAACAAAGCATCAGCAGCACAGCAGACATGTGACATCAGCAGCGCAGCAGATATGTGACACACTGTAACAAAGCATCAGCAGCACAGCAGAGACTTATGACACTGTAAAAAAAAAACATCAGCTGGGTCATTCCATATCAAGTGATCCAAATAGGAATACCGTATATACTCGCGTATAAGTCGAGTTTTTCAGCCCAAAAATTGGGCTGAAAAGTCTCCCCTCGGCTTATACGCGAGTATATACGGTATATAAAAAAAAAAAAAATCTCATGGGGTAGTACGCAGCAGCCCCAGGTCCCCCTCACTGTTTGGCGCCCCCACCGCTGCGCTCATACATTACCGGTCTAGCAGCTATCATCCTCCGGTGGCAGATCGCGGCTCCCGGCTCCGGCTTCCATCTTCTTCTGTGTCTTCCTGCATGTCACATGACCGGCCGGCGTCGCGATGACGTCATCGCGATGCGCCCCGGTCACAATGCAGGAAGACACAGAAGAAGATGGAAGCCGGAGCCGGGAGCCGCGATCTGCCACCGGAGGATGACAGCTGCTAGACCGGTAATGTATGAGCGCAGCGGTGGGGGCGCCAAACAGTGAGGGGGACCTGGGGCTGCTGCGTACTACCCCTGGGGCTGCTGCGTACTACCCCTGGGGCTGCTGCGTACTACCCCTGGGGCTGCTGTGTACTACCCCTGGGGCTGCTGTGTACTACCCCTGGGGCTGCTGTGTACTACCCCTGGGGCTGCTGTGTACTACCCCTGGGGCTGCTGTAAATACCCCTGGGGCTGCTGTGTACTACCCCTGGGGCTGCTGTATACACCCCTGGGGCTGCTGTGTACTACCCCTTGGGCTGCTGTGTACTACCCCTGGGGCTGCTGTGTATTACCCCTGGGGCTGCTGTGTACTACCCCTGGGGCTGCTGTGTACTACCCCTGGGGCTGCTGTGTACTACCCCTGGGGCTGCTGTGTACTACCCCTGGGGCTGCTGTGTACTACCCCTGGGGCTGCTGTGTACTACCCCTGGGCTGCTGTGTACTACCCCTGGGGCTGCTGTGTACTACCCCTGGGGCTGCTGTGTACTACCCCTGGGGCTGCTGTGTACTACCCCTGGGGCTGCTGTGTACTACCCCTGGGGCTGCTGTGTACTACCCCTGGGGCTGCTGTGTACTACCCCTGGGGCTGCTGTGTACTACCCCTGGGGCTGCTGTGTATTACCCCTGGGGCTGCTGTGTATTACCCCTGGGGCTGCTGTGTACTACCCCTGGGGCTGCTGTAAATACCCCTGGGGCTGCTGTGTACTACCCCTGGGGCTGCTGTGTACTACCCCTGGGGCTGCTGTGTACTACCCTGGGGCTGCTGTGTATTACCCCTGGGGCTGCTGTGTAATACCCCTGGGGCTGCTGTGTACTACCCCTGGGGCTGCTGTGTACTACCCCTGGGGCTGCTGTGTACTACCCCTGGGGCTGCTGTGTACACCCCTGGGGCTGCTGTGTATACCCCTGGGCCTGATGTGTATACCCCTGGGGCTGATGTGTATACCCCTGGGGCTGCTGTGTACTACCTAAGGGCTGCTGTATACCACTGGGGCTGCTGTATATACTGCTGGGGCCTGCATACCACTGGGGAGGCTGCTGTATACTACCACTGGGGAGGCCTGTATACCACACTGCTGGGGGCTGTATACCTGTGCTGGGGTCCACCCTCGGCTTATACACGAGTCAATAGGTTTTCCCAGGTTTTGGGGGCAAAAGTAGGGGGGTCGGCTTATACACGGGTCGGCTTATACACGAGTATATACGGTATGTTTTTCCTCTAACGTCTTTAGATTTTTTTTTTTTTTCTTTTCTATGTGAAGTACAACTGTAGTTACCGTAATTACAAATAAAAAGTTTTGGATTTTTTTCTTAATCAGTTAATATTTTTAAAGTTTTAATAAAGTGCAAATTTTGGCCTGGTGTGGCTTTACATTTTCTATCATATCTCGGGCTAGAAATAAGATAGAGAAACAAAATAAACACCAATCTACTCAGAATTGTACAGACTTTCACCAGATATGTCACAAGAGGATCTTTGGTAATATTTTACACATGCGAATGCAAAGGCAAATTTTTAAAATGCATTTTCCGAAAAAAAAATTTATAATTTAAAAATTCCCAAAAATGCCCATGTGTCTGCTGTGCTCTTATCCACATCTGTATCGAAATTCAAGTTGGGATCACGATGGCATCATATTTTAAAATATTTAACTATTATAGCGTCAATAGGTCATTCCATATCAAGTGATCTAAATATGAATGTTTTTTTTATCTGAAGTCTTTAGATTTTGTTTTTTCTAAAGTACAACTTTTGTTAATTACAAATTAATACGGTAAGTTCTAAATTTTTTTCTTCATCAGTTAATTTTTTTACAGATTTGTCAAGTTTTTAAAAAAAGAGTGAATTTTGGCCTGGTATGGCTTTACTTTTTTTTTTATCATACCTGGGGCTAGAAATACCGGGGTTAAACACATGCAGTGTTTTTTGAAACATTCAGAGAGTGAGTAAATCACTTCTTGCACTACTTTTTGATCGCTGCAATAAACCAAGCCTTTATCACTATTTATATATTAAAAAAAAAAAAAATCTGCCATCGTTTTTACTAGGGATTAAAAAAAACTAATGCAGATGTAGTGAAAACTCAGTAGAAAAAAGCTGCCAAAACCGCAGCGTTTATCCGCAGACAGAAACGGTTGTGTGTGCTCTAGCCCTAACTCACTTTATAGTAAGACAGTTTATCTCAAGTGTACTGTAGATTTTTATTACCTATCTTCCTTACTTAATATTAACTGTATTTTTCTCACACAGCAATGGCTGCTGCTTCTCAAGGAACAGCATTTTATAATATATATACTGTTGCAATCCCTTTAAAAAACTGGACACTCAACAAGAAAAAAAATCTTAGGCCGGTCCAAGATTGGATGTTTGATATAAATCCATCAATCAATGCAGCATGAACATTTGTGACCGTTGTAGAAAACAACTTGCAAAAGAGAAAAATACTCTGCAGGCAGAACATTGTGAAGAACCTGTAAAGCTGCCTTCACACTGCGGCGTGACCCGGTCCGGCCTGTCCGGGATGACCCAGACAGCCGCGGACCGCATCAGCACACAGGACTGGAGGGCTATTATGCCCTCCGATCCTGTGTGCAGCGCACGCAGTTCCCGCTGCTGATAAGTCAGGACCGCGAGCAGCACGGTCCTGACCTGTCAGCGGCTGCAGCTGCGTGCGCTGCACACCGGACCAGAGGGCATATTAGCCCCCAAGTCCTGTGTGCTGATCCGGTCTGCGGCTGTCTGGGTCATCCCGGACAGCCCGGACCGGATCACGCCGCAGTGTGAAGCGGCCCTAACTTCCAACACAGAGGAGTTTATAAATCCTGATTTAACAATAGAGTACTTGAATAAATTACTTTCTAAGGCTGGCTTCACACCACGGCAAGGTTTGGTCCGGGGCTGTCCGGTGTAAACCAGACAGCCCCCAACCGGTTTTTGGCCCCATAGTAGCCAATGGGGACGGATGGCAGCTCTCTGCCATAAGGTTTCCATCTCTCCGGATGAATCCGGGAGAATTCGGATTATTCTCACCGGACACAAAAATGTTGCTTGCAACGTTTTTGTGTCCGGGGAGAAGAATCACCCCAAAAAGCCGTATCCCGGATCCTCCCGGACCTGGGGCAATGCGGCGCTCCCTAACATGGGAGCCTATGGGACCGGATTGCCCCGGTCCGGGAGGATCCAGGAACCAGACACCGGCGGCTGCACGCCGCTGTAATTTCAGGACCGCGGCTAGCTCCATACTGGCCGCGATCTTGAAAAATCGGCAGCTGCGGCTGCAATTACAGCCATCCGGCTGCACACAGGACCGGAGGGCACATTTGGCCCTCCGGTTCTGTGTGCTAATCCGGTCAAGGGCTGTCAGGTTCATGCCCGACAGCCCCGGACCGGACCTTACCGTGGTGTGAAGCCAGCCTAACATCAAAGACAATTAAGATAATGAGGTGTGAGAGGCATCATTTTTCTCAGAACGGTACGGGCTTTCATTTGACAGGTCACAGGACTAGGTTTCTTAATATTTTGTTAATAATTTTGTTATATTTTGTTCATATGTATACTGTACTTTGCAGCCCAAAGTGGTCTGAGCTGTGTTCTATAGATTATCTTGTCGGATTGTTTATGTGATAGACATACAGTGAGTCATAGACCAGCTCATTATGTTGATGAGCCTTTATGAATATGCAGATTATTAGCAAAATAACAAAATAATTAAGAAACATAGTCTTGTGACATATTAAATGAAAGCCCGTACCGTTCTGAGAAAAATAAAATAATCTAAAGACGTGCCCTAAAACTTGAGCTCCAAACCAAATTTCCATTTGTGTGGTCCCCGGATGGAATTCAGATCACGCACACTTACAAAACAGTCCAATGTAACTGTGACTCTCTTATTAAAAATATTAAGATGGGTTTGGACTCCCACACCCCCTTATATCTTTCATGGGTAGCCAGAATCCAACTTATAAAAATGACCCATCCACCCAAAATTCTTTATATTCTCCGATGTCTCCCTCTCACTTTCCCATGAAACACTTAAACTACTTCAAGCTATTCTAGGCCGGTTTATTTGGGGGAACAAAATCCATTGCATAAGCTCCAAAATTCTTACTCTCCCCTCAGGCTTGGGGGGGCATGGGCGTTCCGGACAGAATTTCTTATTATAATGCGGTCCGTTTGTCTGCGGCTAAGGTTTGGTGGACTGATGCTCCGAAGCCTTTATGGATGCAAATTGAATTATCTCTTGCTCCAAATCGATCAACTAGACTTTTGCTAGAGATGAATTTTCTTTGATATTCTCAACACCCAATATTTTAAAATGTATATCTATATACACTGCTAAAGTGATATTAAATAAAGGCATAATTAAAAATAAAAAATCATAAATACTCACCTTGCGGCGACTTCTGAGTGTCCCACGCTGAATCTCCTGGCATTTGAGGACCTTGCATGATGTCACTGGGAGGGGCGGGGCAAAACAGTCACATGACTGCATCAGCACCAATTAAAACCTGCGCTGATGTGGTCATGTGATCGGGTTGCCCCACCCTCCCAGTGACATCATGCAAGGTCCTTGAATGGCTGGGGGATTCAGCGTGGGACACTCGTGGTCGTCGGAAGGTGAGCATTTATGATTTTTTTATTTTTAACCATCCTTATATTTAATATCACTTTAGCAGTGTATATAGATACACTGCTAAAGTGATATTAGACAGATTTACCATGGGTACAGAGCAGCGCACCTGTCTGTACCCTGGCACAGGATCTGGGAAACGATTCTGTTGTTTCCCGGATCCGGCTCCATAGGCCCCCATGTAAAGTGTGCCGGACAGGACGGGATTAGTTTCTGTCCTGTTTTGTCACCGGAGCCCAAAAACGCTGCAGGCCTCGTTTTTGGGACCGGTGAAAAACAGGACAGAAACGAATCCTGCACCGGATTCACAAAACCGGATGGCCAAATAAGGCCAATCCAGTGCCATAGGGATACATGGGGGCCAAAAACAATCCTGTTCTGTTTGTTTCAAAAACGAACATAACAGGATAGTAAAAAACGTAGTGTGAAGCCAGCCTTACCTCTATAAAGCTCCCTCAGCTTGATCTCACTGCTCTGGATGACTCTGTGCAAAGATATTTTAAGCCGCAAACCCTTAGGGCCCCTTTACACGCGGCTACATTTCTTGGGTGGCTACAGGTAACTTACTGGTTGCAGTGATATCATGGAGACAAGGTTCTATCTTGTTGCTGTGTACAAATGGAATAATCTCTCCATGATTTCACTGCAACCAGTAAGTTACCTGTAGCCACCCTAGAAATGTAGCCGCGTGTAAAGGTACCCTTAGTGATCATGGGGTGGCCATGCTATATATGACCCTGATGTTTCGAAGAGGTGATCATAAACGGTCTCATATGCTTAGATGGGAAAGTTGGCTCTCCTTTACAGCCTCATTGGAGCAATGGCAACAAGCATCTGTCCATGCATCTGCTTTCTCGACATGTATCAATCATATAGAACAAGTGAAAAAACTTTACATGGACTGGTACCTTTCACCTCAAAAACTTGCCCACTTCAAAAGCAAAGGCAAGTCTTCTGCACCACTATGTTGGAAGTTGTGCAAACAAACTGGGACTAACCAGCATGTGTGGTGGAGCTGCCCATGCATTGTGGAAGCCTTGCGGGAATTACTTTTACGTTAATTCCCCACTCTGGCCCTCCTGGGATTGGGTCTGAAAGAATGGCTGTCCCCATTACGCCCCATTGTGACGAACGTTCTGATTGCAGTGTCTCTCCAGACACTGAAAAACACCAAATATACCGAGTCGAGAAGAACTGCTATCTCAACTAAACATGTATCTGCAATACGAGTTAATATTAGCCCATGATGTCAAATGGAGATCCAGGGTGCTGAATTGGTGGGACCCCTGGACCTCATCTGTATACAATACAGTCTCTTGTCCGAATTAAACTTACTTCCTTTTCGTAGTGATTGAACCAAAAATCAAAATACTCAATGCTCAACATAAAATGTGTTAAGGCGCTGTAATATCTTAATATTAAATGCTACTAATACTTTTGATTTCAAAAACTGATATTCAAAATCTGGAGGTACCTATTATTTTTCTCTCCTCTCCCCTCTTACCCCCTTCCCCCCTTTCAATTCTCACTAATTTTATGCTGATTGCGTCCAAATACTTATGATTTTAGGTAACACGGGATGACTACTGATGCACCCTGAGTATTTGTTTGATCATTAACAACTTTACTCTGATGTTTTGCAACTTTTGTTCTATGCAAAAATTCACTTCATATAAACTATTGTTTAAAAAAAAAAATCTAAAGACGTCAGGTAAAAAAAAATATTCATATTTAGATCACTTGATATGGAATGACCCATTGACGTCATAATAGTTAAATATTTTTAAATATGATCCCATTCAGATCCCAACTTGGTACATATGTGGCTAAGAGCATAGCAGGCACATGGGCATTTTTGGGAATTTTTAAATTATGTTTTTTTTCGGAAATACGTTTTAAAATGTTGCGTTTGCTTTCGCATGGGTTAAATATTAACAAATATACTCTTGTGACATATCTGGTGAAAGCCTGTACAGTTCTGAGTAGAATGGTGCTTATTTTGTCTCTCTATCTTATTTCTAGCCTGAGTTATTAGGAGAAATGTAAAGGCAGGCAACACCAAAATTTGCATTTTTCCAAACTGTGAAAATCAATTAAAATAAAAAAAAAAATTTAGAATTTTTTTTATCTTCACATTTTGCATTGTCTGACTTGCCATTATCAAATAACAAAATCTCAAAAAATTTAAAAATATAGAGGTAATAATCATTGTTTCACCTGACATGGAATGACCCAGCTACAGATCAGAGACGTGTGATACACTGTAACAAACCATCAGCTACACACCAGAGATGTGTGACACACTGTAAAGGCCCAGTTACACAGTACAAGATTGTGAATGTTATCGCTGAAACGTCACAGGTTTGGAGTTATTCAAACAATATTGTTGGGACTTTGTTGCGTGTGACACCGAGATACGACTACGATAAATCGTTGATCGCAGATTTGAGAACATGTTCTCAAATCAAACGATCCTCGATCAGCCAACCTGCTGCATCGTTGTGTGTGACACCACGATAACGATGTCGTTAACGACTTCGCTTATTCACATCAGTGAACAAGTATCGTTCACTGGGTTGTGTGAACTACATCGTTGGTGCGTCGTCCATGATATCTAGACATATGACCTCTCACCAACGATGTCAAAAATATGTCCTAATGACCGAGATCGTCGATGATATTTTAACGACATTGAAGCGTGTAACGGTACCTTAAAGGTACCGTTACAAGCTTCAATATTGTTAAGATATCACCAACGATCTCACGGGAGCGCGTGACATCTTTATGACATCATTGGTGAGATGTCACACGTGTAGATATCGTGGATGACGCACCAACGATGTGGCGAGCAGCTATCGTTCTCCCAACCCAGAGAACGATACTTGTTCACTGCTGTGAATAGGCGAAGTCGTTAACGATATCGTTATCGCAGTGTCACACACAACGATGCAGCAGGTTGGCTGATCGAGGATCGTTTGATTTGAAAGCATGTTCTCAAATCTGTGATCAACGATTTAATGATTTATCGTAGTCGTATCTCGGTGTTACACGCTACGACGTTCTAATGATGTCACTTGAATGACTCCAAACCCGTCATGTTTAAGCAAAATCATTCACGATCTCGTACCGTATAACTGGGCCTTTAGAAACCATCAGCAGCACAGAAGAGACGTGTGACACACTGTAACAAACCATCAGCCACACAGCAGACGTGTGACACTAACAAACAATCAGCAGCACAGAAGAGATGTGTGACACTGTAACAAACCATCAGCCGCACAGAAGAGACGTGTGACACTGTAACAAACCATCAGCCGCACAGAAGAGACGTGTGACACTGTAACAAACCATCAGCCGCACAGAAGAGACGTGTGACACTGTAACAAACCATCAGCCGCACAGAAGAGACGTGTGACACTGTAACAAACCATCAGCCGCACAGAAGAGACGTGTGACACTGTAACAAACCATCAGCCGCACAGAAGAGACGTGTGACACTGTAACAAACCATCAGCCGCACAGAAGAGACGTGTGACACTGTAACAAACCATCAGCCGCACAGAAGAGACGTGTGACACTGTAACAAACCATCAGCCGTACAGCAGACGTGTGACACACTGTAACAAACCATCAGCCGCACAGCAGAGACGTGTGACACTGTAACAAACCATCAGCCGCACAGCAGACGTGTGTCACTGTAACAAACCATCAGCCGCACAGAAGAGACGTGTGACACTGTAACAAACCATCAGCCGCACAGCAGACGTGTGTCACTGTAACAAACCATCAGCCGCACAGAAGAGACGTGTGACACTTTAACAAACCATCAGCCGCACAGCAGAGACGTGTGACACACTGTAACAAACCATCAGCCGCACAGAAGAGACGTGTGACACACTGTAACAAACCATCAGCCGCACAGAAGAGACGTGTGACACACTGTAACAAACCATCAGCCGCACAGAAGAGACGTGTGTCACTGTAACAAACCATCAGCCAAACAGCAGACGTGTGACACTGTAACAAACCATCAGCCGCACAGCAGACGTGTGACACTGTAACAAACCATCAGCCGCACAGCAGACGTGTGACACTGTAACAAACCATCAGCCGCACAGCAGTTCGTGTGACACTGTAACAAACCATCAGCCGCACAGCAGACGTGTGACACTGTAGCAAACCATCAGCCAAACAGCAGACGTGTGACACTGTAACAAACCATCAGCCGCACAGCAGACGTGTGACACTGTAACAAAACATCAGCCGCACAGCAGACGTGTGACACTGTAACAAACCATCAGCCGCACAGCAGACGTGTGACACACTGTAACAAAACATCAGCCGCACAGCAGTTCGTGTGACACTGTAACAAACCATCAGCCGCACAGCAGACGTGTGACACTGTAACAAACCATCAGCCGCACAGCAGACGTGTGACACTGTAACAAAACATCAGCCAAACAGCAGTTCGTGTGACACTAACAAACCATCAGCTGTGAGCAGGAGAACAAGACCTAGTGCAGCGATATAACCCCGGACCCGGGCACCTCTCACAGCTGAGGGTTTGTTGCAGAACTCCCTGCGCTGACACACTGTAACGACTCCCCATAGAGCAGGGATTGTACTCTGTGCACACTGTGACAACACCTCAGCTGTGATAAGGCAGCAGTCTTATGTTCCATTCACTGACAGAAGGCAGATAGGGAAACCAGCATGCTGGGAGTTGTAGTCCATCAGTCACCACACAGGCCTCCCTCCCTCCCTTCGGGCCGGTGCAGGCCGTACTTCAGGTCCCGGTTGACGCAGTGCAGGTTGTCCTGGAAGTCGGTGATGAAGGCCCGCTCCCGGGCCTCCTGGCTCTCCTTGTTCTTCATGCCGTCTTTCAGGCAGTCAAACACCCGGGTGACGCTGGAGCGCAGCGCCTGGATGGAGTGAATGGCCTGGGAGAAGGCCTCCAGGTTCACCCCGACGTTTAGCGGATCCGCCATCATTCTCCTCCGCTGCTGATGGGAAACCGTCCCCGGGTGATGACGTCACGGCCGCTCAGAGGACGCCGGGAGATGTGGTGAGGAGCGGCCGTCGTCATGGTGATAAGAGTCACATTCAAGGGCCTGTAGAGCCGGGGCCCCCACTGTGGGCTCTAAAGTGTATCACTACCAAGGTCTACTCCCCTGTTATATCACAATAAAGTCTGCACCCCTGCTGTATCACACAGTAGGACAGTAACAGCGCCCCCTCCCTGCCCCAGGACAGTAACAGTGCCCCTTCCCTGCACCAGAACACTAACAGCGCCCCCTCCCTGCCCCAGGACAGTAACAGCGCCCCCTCCCTGCCCCAGGACAGTAACAGCGCCCCCTCCCTGCCCCAGGATAATAACAGCGCCCCCTCCCTGCCCCAGGACACTAACAGCGCCCCCTCCCTGCCCAGGACACTAACAGCGCCCCCTCCCTGCCCTAGGACACTAACAGCGCCCCCTCCCTGCCCCAGGACAGTAACAGCGCCCCCTCCCTGCCCCAGGACACTAACAGCGCCCCCTCCCTGCCACAGGACACTAACAGCGCCCCCTCCCTGCCCCAGGACACTAATAGCGCCCCCTCCCTGCCCCAGGACACTAACAGCGCCCCCTCCCTGCCCCAGGACACTAACAGCGCCCCCTCCCTGCACCAGGACACTAACAGCGCCCCCTCCCTGCCCAGGACACTAACAGCGCCCCCTCCCTGCACCAGGACACTAACAGCGCCCCCTCCCTGCACCAGGACAGTAACACAACGCCCCCTCCCTGCACCAGGACAGTAACAGCACCCCCTCCCTGCCCCAGGACAGTAACAGTGCCCCCTGCCTGCCCCAGGACAGTAACAGCGCCCCCTCCCTGCCCCAGGACACTAATAGCGCCCCCTCCCTGCCCCAGGACAGTAACAATGCCCCCTCCCTGCACCAGAACACTAACAGCGCCCCCTCCCTACCCCAGGATAATAACAGCGCCCCCTCCCTGCCCCAGGACAGTAACAGTGCCCCCTCCCTGCACCAGAACACTAACAGTGCCCCCTGCCTGCCCCAGGACAGTAACACAACGCCCCCTCCCTGCCCCAGGACAGTAACAGTGCCCCCTCCCTGCACCAGAACACTAACAGTGCCCCCTCCCTACCCCAGGACAGTAACAGCGCCCCCTCCCTGCCCCAGGACAGTAACAGCGCCCCCTCCCTGCCTCGGCGTCACTTGCATGTAATAAAACAAAAAGAGGGGCGCAATGAGGAGCACCTATGGTTTTTACCGTGGGCTAAAATATAGTTTATTATAGTATATAAATATCATTTATTGACAACATATTCTTTCTGTGGAAGGGGTTGGTGCAGGAGGCCATTGATTTTGTTCAGGAACTTAATAACAATGACAGGGCTCCCTGTCGGAGGGTGGGGGGGCGGAAATACGGGAAAAGGCACAGCACACAAGGGGGAGCACAGGGCAAGGAGAGGCACAGTACACAGGGAAGAAAGGCAAAGACCCCCCTGTGAGGAGGGGAGACACAGCATACAGGAGGGATGAAGCACAGCACAAAATGTGAGAGGGACAAGGGGGGGGGAGAGGCACAACGCACAGGGCCCGCCTGTCAGGAGAGGGGGGGAGACAGAGCACACAAGGGAAAGGCATGGGGGAAGAGGCATAGCACCCTGGGGGAAGAGACACAGCCCCCAGCCTGTAGATTTTATATACATATATATATATATATATATATACATATACACTGTATATAGGATTCGCCCACCGGGGCCGTGGGGTACGCAGAACCGGGCCCTCTCATCGTCGTCTGGGGCTGTAGGATGTCATGGTGTTGTGACCCGCCTCCGTGGTCCTGGATGAGTCAATAAAAGTGGAAAAAACAGTTTTTTGTTTTTTTTTAATAAATCGTGACGCCACCCGTGGTTTGTGGCTAGAGGTAGCCACCGCTGCAGTCAGGACCTCTGGGGATGATGGGGGTTGCAGCAGAGATCTTGCACCCCCATGGGTAAGGTTGGTCCCCAGGGCTACCGCGTAGAAAGTGTAAGTGTAGTGTAAGGTTCTCCGTATCCTCAGGCACCTCCTGCTGCCGGCTCGCGGACTCAATTTCCACCTCTCAGGCACACAAAGTCTCACACAATTCTGAGCTTTTACCAGGTTTACTTCCTCACTCGTTAGATGTTACAACACAGTTCAGTACAACAGCGGCTCTGGTGCGGTATCAGCAGCTGGGACAGCTTGTCTGCGATACCCCCTTTCATGTTCCTCTCGGGCCTCTTTCAGTCTATTCCGCACACTAGCTACAGTCCAGCGGTCAAGGGCTCTCAGTGGGCATCCTTCCGTCTTTCCTAGCCCTAGTTCGACGGCCTTCCTTTCGCTGTGCCGGAGGTTGGGTCTCGGGACATATAGATCCCGCACCCCGATGGAGTTTGTGGTTGGGGCATGCAGCTTCCCTGCCACTTCAGCAGAGCCGGCCAGGTCCCTTGGTGTCCCCGCCAACTCGGACACACATTGGAGTCCCTCTGTTTTCCCTTAGTTCTCAGCCTGGGACCTGGGCTACCCATACAGTGGCACTGGCCGCCAGGTCCAGGATCTTTCAGTCTGGTGTCTGTCTGACTACTTGGCTGTTGGGTGTCTCTGTTGTTCTCCACTAGACTACTGGGACTGATTGCCCCCTCTTGGTGTTGTGTGTTCCCTTTTTGTTGTGTCGTCCCCACCCCTTTCTAAGTTCTGTCCTAACGGTCCCCCCTCCCCCTGGCTCCTCCCGCTATCCTGTTGCTAGACATAGAGTAACATAGACTTGGGATCGGGGGATGTGTTGGGTGTGTGTGTGGGGTGACCGATTTACCAATCCCAGCTGCTACGCCATCTTGTGGCGACGGGTCCGTAGGTATGCCACATAAAAAGCATATAGCCTCAAAATTACATATATACACTGTGATCAGGAGGCCCTGGAGGACGAAACCCACTTCCTGCTACACTGCTCCAAATACTCAGCAGTGAGGGACACTCACTTCAGGAGACTCTCACATCTCTTTCCAGATTTCATCACCATGATGGAGGAAAAGAACATCTACATCCTGCTGGGAGAAGAAGAGAGAGCAGTGGAGATAGCAGCACGGTATGTGAGCCAATGTCATAGACTGCGAGAAAGAGAACTATGATATGCCCTGGATCTGCCCCATCCATTGTTCTTAGCCCTCACCCTGGATCTGCCACATCCATTGTTCTTATAGCCCCACCATGGATCTGCCCCATCTATTGTTCTTATAGCCCCCACCCTGGATCTGCCCCATCCATTGTTCTTATAGCCCCACCATGGATCTGCCCTCCTCCATTGTTCTTATAGCCCTCACCATGGATCTGCCCCATCCATTGTTCTTATAGCCCCCACCCTGGATCTGCCCCCATCCATTGTTCTTATAGCCCTCACCCTGGATCTGCCACATCCATTGTTCTTATAGCCCCCACCTGGATCTGCCCCCATCCACCTTCCCTACAGCCCCTACCCAACATCCCTACAGTCCCTATCCCTATTCCCTTTCATACACTTGCTTTGGCAAAACTAATGTGTATTTAGTCCTGCCAATAAAGCTTCTTTGAATCTTGAATCTATATCCAGCCCCCAGCCTCTATATTACATATAAGCAGCCTCTATATGTACATACACAACCTGCAGCCTCTATATTATGTATATACAGCCAGTATGGGGCCCACTGAGATGCTTTCACCTGGGGCCCACAAAAGCCTGGAGCGGGTCCTGTGGGTGTGTTATACAATGGTGCTGTGTGTGTTATACTGTGAAGCTATCTGTGTGTGTTATACTGTGGGGCTATGTGTGTGTATGTTATACAGTGGGGCTGTGTGTGTTATACTGTGGGGCTATGTGTGTGTGTGTTATACAGTGGAGCTGTGTGTGTGTCATACAGTGGGGCTGTGTGTGTGTTATACTGTGAAGCTATCTGTGTGTGTTATACTGTGGAGCTATGTGTGTGTATGTTATACAGTGGGGCTGTGTGTGTGTTATATTGTGGGGCTATGTGTGTGTATGTTATACAGTGGAGCTGTGTGTGTGTCATACAGTGGGGCTGTGTGTGTGTTATACTGTGAAGCTATCTGTGTGTGTTATACTGTGGGGCTATGTGTGTGTATGTTGTACAGTGGGGCTGTGTGTGTGTTATACTGTGGGGCTATGTGTGTGTATGTTATACAGTGGGGCTGTGTGTGTGTTATACTGTGAAGCTATCTGTGTGTGTTATACTGTGGGGCTATGTGTGTGTATGTTATACAGTGGAGCTGTGTGTGTGTTATACTGTGGGGCTATGTGTGTGTATGTTATACAGTGGGGCTGTGTGTGTGTTATACTGTGAAGCTATCTGTGTGTGTTATACTGTGGGGCTATGTGTGTGTATGTTATACAGTGGAGCTGTGTGTGTGTGATACAGTGGGGCTGCGTGTGTGTTATACTGTGAAGCTATCTGTGTGTGTTATACTGTGGGGCTATGTGTGTGTATGTTGTACAGTGGGGCTGTGTGTGTGTTATACTGTGGGGCTATGTGTGTGTATGTTATACAGTGGGGCTGTGTGTGTGTTATACTGTGAAGCTATCTGTGTGTGTTATACTGTGGGGCTATGTGTGTGTATGTTATACAGTGGAGCTGTGTGTGTGTGATACAGTGGGGCTGCGTGTGTGTTATACTGTGAAGCTATCTGTGTGTGTTATACTGTGGGGCTATGTGTGTGTATGTTATACAGTGGGGCTGTGTGTGGGAGGGAATGCATATTTCTGGGGCAGTATAGTGATACTTCTATTTATAAGGGCATAGTATCGTAAAGTGCTGATGAAGATGGAGAAGAGGGAAGTCTGGAGAGACAAGCTGTGGATGTGAAATCTTATCATGTCACCTGTGCTACATGGAAAGAAAAGGAATGAGGACTACTCCAATCAGAGAAGATATATCAACTATAGTGTGGTGATGTGACCCATGGCCGGGTGCATCACACGGGTTATCAGCACAGGTCTCTGTTCACATTAGCCGGTTTTCCTGTGTGTGAGTGCTGTAAACCTGTCCAGTACACAGTGGGTTAACATCTAGAAGGAGTAGATGAGCTGCATGAGTGGCTGTGTGAGAGCTGTGTGTGCTGATTACTAGCAGCACAAGTGGGTGTATCAGGTGGGTGGGCAGCCACAATAAGAACCTGCCAGGTGTCTGAGTGAGACTGGAGACGATGGGAATCAGTGTTGTCCAGACCACTGCCATGTGAGGACGTGCTGGAGCTGATCCGTCACTGGTGGGGGATGTGAAGGGAGCCTGCAAGCTCCATGTCGGTTGTACCCGATGCGTGCATGCCAGCCCGTGAGGGACCGAGTACGACTCAAGGGCCAGGTGGTCATATGTGCAGTGTGAGAGACCGAGTAGGGATCAAGGGCCGGGTGGTCATATGTGCAGTGTGAGAGACCGAGTAGGGATCAAGGGCCGGGTGGTCATATGTGCGGTGTGAGAGACCGAGTAGGGATCAAGGGCCGGGTGGTCATATGTGCGGTGTGAGAGACCGAGTAGGGATCAAGGGCCGGGTGGTCATATGTGCGGTGTGAGAGACCGAGTAGGGATCAAGGGCCGGGTGGTCATATGTGCAGTGTGAGAGACCGAGTAGGGATCAAGGGCCGGGTGGTCATATGTGCAGTGTGAGAGACCGAGTAGGGATCAAGGGCCGGGTGGTCATATGTGCAGTGTGAGAGACCGAGTAGGGATCAAGGGCCGGGTGGTCATATGTGCAGTGTGAGAGACCGAGTAGGGATCAAGGGCCGGGTGGTCATATGTGCAGTGTGAGAGACCGAGTAGGGATCAAGGGCCGGGTGGTCATATGTGCGGTGTGAGAGACCGAGTAGGGATCAAGGGCCGGGTGGTCATATGTGCGGTGTGAGAGACCGAGTAGGGATCAAGGGCCGGGTGGTCATATGTGCGGTGTGAGAGACCGAGTAGGGATCAAGGGCCGGGTGGTCATATGTGCAGTGTGAGAGACCGAGTAGGGATCAAGGGCCGGGTGGTCATATGTGCGGTGTGAGAGACCGAGAACGGCTCAAGGGCCAGGCGGTGACAGCCGACTTTGGGACTGACTGTGATAGTCGTGATATGGTCCTGGTGATATATGTGTGCGAGGCGGGCATAGCTGCCATGATGTGTCCAAGTGTATGGATGGTGCCAGGCGGCCGTAACCGCCATTGGCCCCAACTGGGTAGTCGTGAAAGGACCCGTTGAAAGTGTATGATGCAGTGTGGGTGGATGTTACCTGTAGTTTATGGCGTGAAATAAACTACGGTATTAGGTTATACGTTACAAATTGTGTTGATGATGTCATTTCCCCATTGCCAAGCGAGTACCCCAGGGGCGCTACCTCACAATAGTATAAGGTACCAAGATGTAAATGTTTGTGATCCTACCTGTGTCTCATCTGTACTGTGGTTCCTGTATGGTCTGCAGTCTGATGATAACTGGTAACAACTCCCAGCACTCCTTACCATTTTTAAAGACATGCTTAGAGGTATAGGTTTTATGTGACATAAGTGAATTATGGGGCTGATCTGACACTGAAATTGATCACTGTAGTAAATTTGGCCCTGCATTCATGTCCTGACAGCTGTTCTGGCGATGCATTCATCTACTGACAGTGGTTCGGGCCCTGCATTTCTCTACTGATGGTGGTTCTGTTACCGCATTCATCTACTGATGGTTGTTCTGGCTCTGCATTCCTTTACTGATGGTGGTTCTGGCTCTGCATTCATCTGTTGATGGTGGTTCTGGCTCTGCATTCATCAACAGATGGTGTTTCTGGCCCTGCATTCCTCTACTGATGGTGGTTTTGGCGCTGCATTCATCTGCAGACTTTGGTTCTGGCCCTGCATTCATCTGCTGATGGTCATTCAGGCCTTGCATTTATCAACTAATGGTGATTCTGGTCCTGCATTCATCTGCTGATGCTGGTTTTGGTCCAGCATTCATCTGCTGATGGTGGTTTTGGCCCAGCATTCATCTGCAGACTTTGGTTCTGGCCCTGCATTCATCTGCTGATGGTCATTCAGGCCTTGCATTTATCAGCTAATGGTGATTCTGGTCCTGCATTCATCTGCTGATGCTGGTTTTGGTCCAGCATTCATCTGCTGATGGTGGTTTTGGCCCAGCACTCATCTGCAGACTTTGGTTCTGGCTCTGCATTCATCTGCTGATGGTCATTCAGGCCTTGCATTTATCAACTAATGGTGATTCTGGTCCTGCATTCATCTGCTGATGCTGGTTTTGGTCCAGCATTCATCTGCTGATGGTGGTTTTGGCCCAGCATTCATCTGCTGATGGTGGTTCTGGCCCTGCATTCATCTGCTGATGGTGGTCCTGGCCCTGCATTCATCTGCTGATGGTGGTCCTGACCTTGCGTTCATCTGCTGATGGTGGTTCTGGCTCTAAATTCCTCTACTGATGGTGGTTCTGGCCCTGCATTCATCTACTGATGGTGGTTCTGGCCCTGCATTCATCTACTGATGGTGGTTCTGGCCCTGCATTCATCTACTGATGGTGGTTCTGGCCCTGCATTCATCTACTGATGGTGATTCCAATCTTGTACACATGTAGCAAACCACAACTTACTTCATGGCTATGTTAAAACTGAAAAATCCTCAACTGATTTTTCAACTCCAAAAACTCAGTGTAAGTTATGGTTTGTTTACATTGAGTTATTGGGGCAGAAACACTCCAACCCCTCCTCAAATGCTCAAAACTTGGTTGTGGTGATGTATTAATGATGATCGTTGTGGTGATGTATTCAAGTAAGTGGCCCTTGGGATTGATTCAGCATGAATCTGTTTCTAGGCTTGAAAAATGTTGCGCACTCCTGGACGAGATGCTGGCCTGGATCATAGGGTCGGTGTAGGAGAATACTGATCACCTCTGATAAGTCCTGGAGGAATCTAAATTATCAGGTCAATGACCGCTCTGTGTGACTTATTGCCGGAGTCTGAACTTTGCTGCAGATCAGGACGATCTGTCAGTGCCGGGTCATCCGCTGCAGATCAGAACGTCCTGTATGTCATTTGCATACATGCAGTCACATGCTGACTAGACTTGCTCTGCCTCACTTAATGCAGCTGTATTGAGCAAGGCCAGAAACAGTCTAGTCGGAATGTGGCTGGGAATATACATATTCCATGTTTGTGGGCACAAGACCGCCTGTTCCTGGCACCAGCACCAGAGAATCCTCACAGCGCATGGTGCACATGATGTGAGGATTCACAAGTCTGTAGTCACATATAGTGACTGTAGACTTATAGCTTGAGATTGGACAACCCCTTTAAGGGTAAACTGTTACTCATGGGCCTCTGCTGTGTGCTTGCCCTCCAGGCTAACGTTTAACAGCCAGCCCCTGGTTTGGAGTCATTGTCCTGCTGGAAGACCCATGACCTAGGAAACCCCCAGCTTTCTGACACTGGGCTCTACATTGTCACCCAAAATTCTCTGGTAATCAGATTTCATAATGTCTTGCACACTGTCAAGGCCCCCAGTGCCAGAGGCAGAAAAACAGCCCAAAACATCTCTGATCTTCTCCATATGTGACTGTAGGTCCTGTGCTCTTTTCTCTGCCCTCCCCCATATGTGACTGTAGGTCCTGTGCTCTTTTCTCTGACCTCCCCCATATGTGACTGTAGGTCCTGTGCTCTTTTATCTGACCTCCTCCATATGTGACTGTAGGTCCTGTGCTCTTTTATATGATCTCCCCCATAAGTGACTGTAGGTCCTGTGCTCTTTTATCTGACCTCCCCCATAAGTGACTGTAGGTCCTGTGCTCTTTTCTCTGACCTACCCCATATGTGACTGTAGGACCTGTGCTCTTTTCTCTGTCCTCCACCATATGTGACTGTAGGACCTGTGCTCTTTTCTCTGCCCTCCCCCATATGTGACTGTAGGTCCTGTGCTCTTTTCTCTGACCTCCACCATATGTGACTGTAGGACCTGTGCTCTTTTCTCTGACCTCCACCATATGTGACTGTAGGTCCTGTGCTCTTTTCTCTGTCCTCCACCATATGTGACTGTAGGACCTGTGCTCTTTTCTCTGACCTCCACCATATGTGACTGTAGGTCCTGTGCTCTTTTCTCTGTCCTCCACCATATGTGACTGTAGGACCTGTGCGCTTTTCTCTGTCCTCCACCATATGTGACTGTAGGTCCTGTGCTCTTTTCTCTGTCCTCCACCATATGTGACTGTAGGTCCTGTGCGCTTTTCTCTGTCCTCCACCATATGTGACTGTAGGACCTATGCTCTTTTCTTTGTAACCTCATTCCATTTTCGGTAAACAATAGAATAATGTGCTTTACAAAAAAGCTCTAACTTTATCTTATCTGTCCACAAGACATTTGCCAGAAGGATTTTGGTTCCTTACATAGATTTTGGCTTTTTTCTGTCTGTCAGCTGCGGGTCCTCCTTGGTCTCCTCCATAGTGTTTCATTTAATTCACATGTGGACTGATAGTTTGCACTGACACTGATGCACCCTGAGCCTGCAGGACGGTTTTAATTTATTTTGAACTTGATTAGGGCTTATTCACCTTTCGGACTATCCTGCGTTACAACCTTTCATCAATTTTTCTCTGCCATCCACGTCCAGGGAGATTCGCTACAGTGCCGTGGGTTGTAATCTTCTTCATTATGTTGTGCACTGTGTACAAAGAAACATCCAGATCTCTGGAGATGGACTTGTAACCTGGAGATAGTTGATATATTTCAACACAACAATTTTGCTTCTCAAGTCCTCAGTATTACGCAAACCGAGGGACAGAGATAGCGAGCGTCCAAGGAAGCATAGATCAACTGGACCATAGGGGGGAACCCCTGGCCTACCCAGACTAGGGCATGGCAGTGACCGGAGACTGTGGCAGTTGAGCGAGGGCTTGGAGTCAGCACGGCAGGGGAGCTCAGATGAAAATTAGAACTGGAACCAAAGTCAGGTGAGTCCAGGACGTAGAAAAAGAGTCACAGATACAGTCATAAAACATCAGACACAGGACATCAGGGCAATGAAGTCATCTGGCGCTGGCATGGATGGAAGTCATCAAGCACAGACCATAGGCAGACGTCATCTGGCACTGGCATGGGCAGCAGGCAGCAGGTGCAGACATCATTGAGCATGGACCATAGGCTGAAGTCATCTGGCGCTGGCATGGATGGAAGTCATCAGGCGCAGACCACAGGCAGACGTCATTGAGTATAGACCTTGGGTAGGTGTAATTTGGTGATGGCCTATAAAGTGCAGGAATCCAAGACCTTCATTGCAGAACACAGACAGGCAGGTGCAAGACCGGGCACAATCAGGACTTTAGGTAACCCACAGGAACAGGTGCAGAATTTAGACTGGTCCCAGGACACAGGAATGGACTAGAGACGCAGGCAGAATGGGTCCAGGAACAAAGACAGATATAAAGACATCAGTGGTCACAGGACTGAGTACAAGCAGGACTGCAGCTGGACCAAGAGCAACAGGCTGGACCTCCACACATGGCTGGACTAGGAAACCTAATGAACGTGCTCTGGCCTCACCCAACAGGGAAAGAGAACTTTATATGCCTGGTGCCTTCCAGCAATAGGCTGGGGACACCAATTCAAGGTGCACGCGTCAACCCTATAAGAGAGAGGAAGGTGAGCGTATGCACACCCCAGGCTATAACCAGGAAACCAGCATGACATGTACAAGATCTGGGGCCTATGGACTTCAGCATGAAGATTGTCATACGACACAGCAGAGGACCAAGCTACATGTGAGCGGCAACACAGCAGAGTTGGGGACCATGCAAGCAACCAAGGAGGAAGCAGCCACAGCAGGCTGGAGGGGTAGAATGTGCAGGGACTTTGGCGCTATAAACGCACCGAGGTGCCGGGCATGTGCGGGACTAGAACAATGGCATCAAACTCATGGTGGGTTTACACGTCCCGATATCGGGGCGATATCGTAGGCAACGGCGCGGTAGCGCGCATTTTTTGAGCGCTTTTCCCGATATCGCATCAGCTGTTTACACGCTGCGATATCGGGAAACAACGTCCCTCCGATGTGTACGCCCACCAACCCAGTAACGACCATTTAACATGGGAGTTAATGGGTAGCATCGGCGTACAGATCGGAGTTGGGCTGTCACACGGGACGATGTGGCTACAACGGCCTTGCGATATCGGGAAGTTGAATAGCCCGCTCATTCAACCCCGATATCGTTTTGGCATCGTTCCAGCATCGCATTGTACGTTCAAACCGTACAACGCGCGAACGATATCGGGTCCAACTCCCGAACCACGTGACTTTTTGTCGGAGTTGGATCGGAGTTGGACGCTGATATCGCGGCGTGTAAACCCGCCATCACAGTTTTCTTCTCCTCTTTCTGTCCTCCATGCTTAGTGTGGCGCACAGACAATGCAAAAATTGAAGCAACTTCTCCCCTTTTTATCTGGTTTCAGGTGTGATTCTCATATTGCCCACACATGTTACTGTCACAGGTGAGTGTGAACGAGCCTCACATGCTGGAGACAAAGCTGTTTACCCACAATGTTTCTTTTCTTATGTTGGTTCCCTTCTGTGCAGACACATCGGACGCTGGCAGCAGGGAGCGACGTCCATGGAGCCACGAAAGAAGTCCGGAGTCTTCAGGATGGAAGCAATAATATTATGTTGCAAGGAAACAGGTAGGAAGCGTGATGTAACAAGTGTCCGGCCCTAGGATTTGTACGATGGACCACACACACACACAACATAAGTACAGAAGAGTATACTGCCCCCTGTGGTCAATTCCTTCCCAAGTGCAGCTTGAGATAAAGATAATTAACTTCTATAACTTTCCTATCAACATTATGTTTCTGTTCCTCCCCATTCTAATCTCTGCTTGTTGCTGGTCAATTTTAGCAGAAATTGTGACAGTTCTTGTCCAGTCTAGATTGCAACACCGTTTCCTAAACTCTCCTGCGCTGTTGCTTTGTTATAATGTATCAAATCAGACAAGGTCCGACCTTTTAGATCTTTTAGTTCTGCTGCCAAAGTGGTCATTCATGAATAACAGGTCTGCTTTCTTCCAAAAACAGCACCACCTCTGCGCACAGGTCATGTCTGGTATTGCAGGCTAACTTCAATTAAGGCACTATGGCTGTGCTGTAACATGGTGATGATAATTGTAAGTGTGGCACATAAATAACTTGATGCCTCGGCCAAACCTAATGGGGTTGTAAACCCAATAGTCGCACAACCCTAGGACAAGTGAAGGGGTCATTCTCTCTTCTACCAGTATTGATTCCACTTGGGCACTGTCCGATAATCCAGCATGCTCGGTAATCCGGCCTAGTTCTTATTGTATCAGCTCTTGCTGGGTAGTCTGGTCTGACCTTGGCAGACAATATTCCTCGCCCAGGGAGGGGGAGCAGCGCGGTGGGGGGGCCCGGGGCTGATTATTCTGTCTGCTCCTTGTCCATTTTTCTCTTGTAACATTCCAATAAAGAGAAGATCGATTTGGTTTTCATAAGTGGCCGCCGTCAACTTCCAGCTTTCCATGTTGTTGGTTCAGCAAAAAGTGCAGCTCTCCAGCTCCGACCGTCCGCTGCCTTAAATATGCTCATAGGAGGATGATGTGCCAGCGCAGATTAACCCTGAGTGCTCCGAACAATAGCATTCAATTCCCTACTATACAATCCCAATTTAAGACACATTGACCGCCCCACGGATCAGCACCTTACCCCTCAGTGAGATTGTCCAGCAGATCTGCAGGACAGTCAATAGTGTAAAATATTCCTTCTCACTCACACATTACAATTTACATGATATCTTATGCTATAGTCACATCCGGAGCTGCATTCAAACTTCTGCTAGTTTCCTCGTCCACAGCGCTGTGGGGAAGTTATAGGCAGGTGTAGGAAAAATGCTGCAATGGAAGAAGCGTCCAATTAAAGGAGTACTAATACTAAGAGTGCAATTTGTTAAGTATTCAAAAATGATAAGTAAATGTAAAAAAGAGAAATGTAAATGCCCTCAGTATTCAGTGACCGCCTATCGCCTTTATCCTCGGTATTCAGTGACCGCCCGGCTCCTCCATTCTCAGTATTCAGTGACTGCCCATCTCCTTCCTCCTCAGTATTCAGTGACCGCCTGACTCCTCCATCCTCAGTATTCAGTGACCTCCCGTCTCCTCCATCCTCAGTATTCAGTGACCGCCTGTCTCCTTCATCCTCAGTGTTCGGTAACTGCCCGTCTCCTCTGTCCTCAGTAGTCGGTGACTACCCGTTTCCTCTGTGCTCAGTATTTGCTAACTGGCTGTGTCCTTCATCTTCAGTATTCAATGAACGCCCGTCTCTTCCATCATTATGCAGTAACCGCCTGTCTCCTCTGTGCTCAGTATTTGGTGACTGCCTGTCTCCTCCATCCTTAGTATTTGGTGACTGCCTGTCTCCTCCATCCCTTCTTCTCGTCACTTGTACACAGTTATGGAGGAGCTCGGCAGGAAGTTGTTCCAAACAACTTGGAAAGCTGACTCCAGATCTTTGGTGTATGAGGTTTGTGTGGATCCTTCTCTGTCTTGATCCCACACAGACGGGATTATGTGAGATCAGGGCTCTATGGGGTTGGATCAACATCTCCAGGACTCCTCATTTTGATTAATATCGGCCAGATGTTGGGAGTTCGTTCTCTGGCTATAGAATAAATACATACATTACTGATCCTGAGTTATCTCCTGTATTATACTCCAGAGCTGCACTCACTATTCTGCTGGTGGAGTCACTGTGTACATACATTACATTACTGATCCTGGGTTACCTCCTGTATTATACTCCAGAGCTGCACTCACTATTCTGCTGGTGCAGTCACTGTGTACATACATTACATTACTGATCCTGAGTTACCTCCTGTATTATACTCCAGAGCTGCACTCACTGTTCTGCTGGTGCAGTCACTGTGTACATACATTACATTACTGATCCTGAGTTACCTCCTGTATTATACTCCAGAGCTGCACTCACTATTCTGCTGGTGCAGTCACTGTGTACATACATTACATTACTGATCCTGAGTTACCTCCTGTATTATACTCCAGAGCTGCACTCACTGTTCTGCTGGTGCAGTCACTGTGTACATACATTACATTACTGATCCTGAGATAGCTCCTGTATTATACTCCAGAGCTGCACTCACTATTCTGCTGGTGCAGTCATTGTGTACATACATTACATTACTGATCCTGAGTTACCTCCTGTATTATACTCCAGAGCTGCACTCACTATTCTGCTGGTGCAGTCATTGTGTACATACATTACATTACTGATCCTGAGTTACCTCCTGTATTATACTCTAGAGCTGCACTCACTATTCTGCTGGTGCAGTCATTGTGTACATACATTACATTACTGATCCTGAGTTACCTCCTGTATTATCCTCCACAGCTGCACTCACTATTCTGCTGGCTTTTATGCCTTTGTATCAGACATTTGTCACTTCTATGTTATTGATGAGGTAGAATACTGGATTATCTGCAGTCACAGCTGTATTTAGAGGTTGTTTTCAGACACTCCTGCTCCTCTGGTTTCCTGTTAATCTTATTCAGACCTGTCAACAATCAAAATTAAAAATCAAAGTCAATTGGTAAATTTGGACTGTGGTCAATTCATGTTCTGAGTCCTCACAAATCACCGGCAGGACACATCCGTCTTCTACAAGGTCACACCCCATTAGTTTCATTGACGCACTTTATTCTAGAAGCATAAATCTTTTTACATTTCAGATCATCCTTCTCCTGCCAGTGACCACAATACTCCCAGCAAGAGGAAAATACTGTCATCTCCTGCAAGAGCTCATCACCACCTGATGTGATCAGAAATAACACACCGCATCGCCATCTAACAGTGCACAACACTAGAGATCATGAGAATGGACAACATAGAGAAAAGTATTCATAAAACTCCATAAATAACTGTATTATGGCCCCATAGATATAAGAATGTATCCAAAATTATACTGCCCCTATGTACAAGAATATAACAACAATAATACTGCCCCTATGTACAAGAATATAACTACTATAATACTGCCCCTATGTACAAGAATATAACTACTATAATACTGCCCCTATGTACAAGAATATAACTACTATAATACTGCTCCTATGTACAAGAATATAACTACTATAATACTGCCCCTATATACAAGAATATAACTACTATAATACTACCCCCTATATACAGGAATATAACTACTATAATACTGCCCCTATGTACAAGAATATAACTACTATAATACTGCCCCTATGTACAAGAATATAACTACTATAATACTGCCCCTATATACAGGAATATAACTACTATAATACTGCCTCTATATACAAGAATATAACTACTATAATACTGCCCCTATGTACAAGAACATAACTCGTATAATACTGCCCTTATGTACAAGAATATAACTACTATAAAACTATCCCTATATACAAGAATATAACTACTATAATACTATCCCTATGTACAAGAATATAACTACTATAATACTCCCCCTATGTACAAGAATATAACTACTACATTACTGCTCCTATGTACAAGAATATAACTACTATAATACTGCCCCTATATACAAGAATATAACTACTATAATACTGCCCCTATGTATAATAATATAACTACTATAATACTGCTCCTATATACAAGAATATAACTACTATACTACTGCCCCTATTTACAAGAATATAACTATTATAATACTGCCTCTGTATACAAGAATATAACTACTATAATACTGCTCCTATGTATAATAATATAACTACTATAATACTGCTCCTATATACAAGAATATAACTACTATAATACTGCCCCTATTTACAAGAATATAACTACTATAATACTGCCCCTATGTACAAGAATATAACTACTATAATACTGCTCCTATTTACAAGAATATAACTACTATAATACTGCTCCTATGTACAAGAATATAACTACTATAATACTGCCCCTATATACAAGAATATAACTACTATAATACTGCCCCTATGTACAAGAATATAAGTACTATAATACTAATACTATATACAGGAATATAACTATTATAATACTGATCCAATATACAAGAATATTACATAGAAAATGACACAGTACACCAGTGAATTTATTCCATTATACAGGCAATAGATAATGTCTGATCGAAACAGGTCTGCCCGGCATTTTATTCTTTTATCAATATGAAGCTGCAACTTCTTCATGTCTTATAAAATCATAGCAATAAAATTTAGACTTTTAACACAGGGTTTCAGATGGATCATAGGTATTATCTCTATTTTCCTTGTTGAACAGCAAGTGTTCGTGCAATTAAATCTCTCAAGAATGAAGAACTGACGGTTTTTAATTATTCTACTGAAATACTGCCCCTATGTACAAGAATATAACTACTATAATACTGCTCCTATGTACAAGAATATAACTACTATAATACTGCACCTATGTACAAGAATATAACTACTATAATACTGCTCCTATGTACAAGAATATAACTACTATAATACTGCTCCTATATACAAGAATATAACTACTATAATACTGCCCCTATGTACAAGAATATAACTACTATAATACTGCTCCTATATACAAGAATATAACTACTATAATACTGCCCCTATGTACAATAATATAATTACTATAATACTGACCGTATGTACAAGAATATAACTACTATAACACTGCTCCTATGTAGAAGAATATAACTACTATAATACTGCCCCTATGTACAAGAATATAACTACTATAATACTGCCCTATGTACAAGAATACAACTACTATATACTGCTCATATGTACAAGAATATAACTACTATAATACTGCCCTATGTACAAGAATATAACTACTATAATACTGCTCCTATGTACAAGAATATAACTACTATAATACTGCCACTATTACAAGAATATAACTACTATAATACTGCCCCCATGTACAAGAATATAACTACTATAATACTGCTCCTATGTACAAGAATATAAATACTATAATACTGCCACTATATACAAGAATATAACTACTATAATACTGCTCCTATGTACAAGAATATAACTACTATAATACTGCTCCTATGTACAAGAATATAACTACTATAATACTGCCCTATGTACAAGAATATAACTACTATAATACCCGCCCTATGTACAAGAATATAAACTACTATAATACTGCCACTATATACAAGAATATAACTACTATAATACTGCCCCCATGTACAAGAATATAACTACTATAATACTGCCCCTATGTACAAGAATATAACTACTATAATACTGCTCTTATGTACAAGAATATAACTACTATAATACTGCCCCTATGTACAAGAAATATAACTGACTATAAATACTGCTCCCTATGTACAAGAATATAACTACTATAATACTGCCCCTATATACAAGAATATAACTACTCTAATACTGCCCTATATTACAAGAATATAACTACTATAATACTGCTCCTATGTACAAGAATATAACTACTATAATACTGCCCTATGTACAAGAATATAACTACTATAATACTGCCCCTATGTACAAGAATATAACTACTCTAATACTGCCCCTATATACAAGAATATAACTACTATAATACTGCTCCTATGTACAAGAATATAACTACTATAATACTGCTCATATGTACGAGAGAATATATCTACTATAATACTGCCCCTATGTACAAGAATATAACTACTATAATACTGCTCCTATGTAAAAGAATATAACTACTATAATACTGCTCCTATGTACAGAATATAACTACTATAATACTGCCCATATGTACAAGAATATAATACTACTATAATACTGCCCCTATGGACAAGAATATAACTACGATAATACTGCTCCTACGTAACAAGAATATAACTACTATAATACTGCTCCTATGTACAAGAATATAACTACTATAATGCTGCCCCTATGTACAAGAATATAACTACATAATACTGCCCCTATGTACAAGAATAAACTACAAATACTGCTCATCAATGTACAAATGATATAACTACTATAATACTGCTCCTATGTACAGAATATAACTACTATAATACTGCCCCTATGTACAAGAATATAACTACTATAATACTGCCCCTATATACAAGAATATAACTACTATAATACTGCTCCTACTGTACAAGAATATAACTACTATAATACTGCTCCTATGTACAAGAATATAACTACTATAATGCTGCCCCTATGTACAAGAATAATATAACTACAATAATTAACTGCCCTATGTAACAGAATACAACTACTATATGCTCATCATATGTACAAGAATACTAAATACTATAATACACTGCTCCTATGTACAAGAATATAACTACTATAATACTGCTCCTATGTACAAGAATATAACTACTATAATACTGCTCCTATGTACAAGAATATAACTACTATAATACTGCTCCTATGTACAAGAATATAACTACTATAATACTCGCTCCTATGTACAAGAATATAACTACTATAATACTGCCCTATGTACAAGAATATAACTACTATAATACTGCCCTATGTACAAGAATATAACTACTATAATACTGCCCCTATGTACAAGAATATAACTACTCTATAATACTGCCCCTATGTACAAGAATATAAACAATACTGCCCTATGTACAGATATAACTACTATAATACTGCTCCTATGTACAAGAATATAACTACTCTAATACTGCCCCTATATACAAGAATATAACTACTATAATACTGCTCCTATGTACAAGAATATAACTACTATAATACTGCTCCTATGTACGAGAATATATCTACTATAATACTGCCCCTATGTACAAGAATATAACTACTATAATACTGCTCCTATGTAAAAGAATATAACTACTATAATACTGCTCCTATGTACAAGAATATAACTACTATAATACTGCTCCTATGTACAAGAATATAACTACTATAATACTGCCCCTATGTAAAAGAATATAACTACTATAATACTGCTCCTATGCACAGGAATATAACTACTATAATACTGCCCCTATGTACAAGAATATAACTACTATAATACTGCCCCTATGGACAAGAATATAACTACTATAATACTGCTCCTATGTACAAGAATATAACTACTATAATACTGCCCCCTATATACAAGAATATAACTACTATAATACTGCTCCTACGTACAAGAATATAACTACTATAATACTGCTCCTATGTACAAGAATATAACCACTATAATACTGCCCCTATGTACAAGACTCACCAAAATTTGCCAGGTAAATACCCATTGCACTTAGCAGCGGCTGTCAGCTCCTCTGGAGGCAACACAGGTGTCTGTATGCCGGTACTCAATCACCTGCAACCCACAGTGGGGGCGGTTGTGGCACCAGCGTCCGGCCATGCTGTCAGGGAGGTGACTGGTGGCATCAAAAGACACGAGGTTACCAAGGGCTCCGCCATTCACGGTGCACGCAAGGCATAGTGTCAGAGCAGCCTATTGGTCACGCCCTTCTATTAGATCAGGCGGGCTGTTCCGCACTGATTACATGCCTCACAAAATGACAGACGCCCCCCAGAGGGCTCAGCCTCAAACTGCAGATGAAAAAATGCAATAAAACACTAAAGATGAAAAATGTGAGGTGTTTGTTGGTATTTTGGCCAAAAAAACGTAAGCTGGTAACCCACGGTCAAGGGCCCTCACGCTTACCAGTCCTAACCACATGCCTTTTGAGACATGTACAATTTAATTTATCTAAAGCCAGCCCGCCTGATCTAATAGAAGGGCGTGACCAATAGGCTGCTCTGACACTATGCCTTGCGTGCACCGTGAATGGCGGAGCCCTTGGTAACCTCGTGTCTTTTGATGCCACCAGTCACCTCCCTGACAGCATGGCCGGACGCTGGTGCCACAACCGCCCCCACTGTGGGTTGCAGGTGATTGAGTACCGGCATACAGACACCTGTGTTGCCTCCAGAGGAGCTGACAGCCGCTGCTAAGTGCAATGGGTATTTACCTGGCAAATTTTGGTGAGTTTTTTTGTCTGTTTTTAAGTCCATTCGGTGAACAACCCTATGTACAAGAATATAACTACTATAATACTGTTCTCTATATACAAGAATATAACTACTATAATACTGCTCCTATGTACAAGAATATAACTACTATAATACTGCTCCTATGTACAAGAATATAACTACTATAATACTGCTCCTATGTACAAGAATATAACTACTATAATGCTGCCCCTATGTACAAGAATATAACTACTATAATACTGCCCCTATGTACAAGAATATAACTACTATAATACTGCTCCTGTGTACAAGAATATAACTACTATAATGCTGCCCCTATGTACAAGAATATAACTACTATAATACTGCCCCTATGTACAAGAATATAACTACTATAATACTGCTCCTATGTACAGGAATATAACTACTATAATACTGCCCCTATGTACAAGAATATAACTACTATAATACTGCCCCTATGTACAGGAATATAACTACTATAATACTGTTCTCTATATACTAGAATATAACTACTATAATACTGCTCCTATGTACAAGAATATAACTACTATAATACTGCTCCTATGTACAAGAATATAACTACTATAATACTGCTCCTATGTACAAGAATATAACTACTATAATACTGCCTCTATGTACAAGAATATAACTACTATAATACTGCCCCTATGTACAAGAATATAACTACTATAATACTGCCCCTATGTACAAGAATATAACTACTATAATACTGCTCCTATGTACAAGAATATAACTACTATAATACTGCTCCTATGTACATGAATATAACTACTATAATACTGCCCCTATGTACAAGAATACAAGTACTATAATACTGCCACTTATTTTTTTAGGACAGAATAACATAGAGGAGCAGACATGCAGTAGTATTATTTCAGTGTTCGTCTTCGCTGTATTTTTTAGAATATCACACACAGTTTCATCCTGTGCTTTTTGCTCAGCGCCGACAATGGTATAGTGGCCAGGACTGGGTACTGCACATCTGTCCCAATTTGTATGATGGTGAATAGCGGGGTGTCAAGTGTCGCACCTCCAGCAATCTGATATTGACGATCCAACCTAAGGCTATAGCATTAATATAAAAGTACCGGACAATTTACTAGGGGATTGTTATCAGGCTCGGTGACACGTGCACAGAAGCTAAATGTAGATCCAGGTGGCCGAGCTCTGCTCTGATTCAGCATAGTAAACATTACTGAATAATCTGCTTTATAACAGTCATAAAACAAGTGCTACAATATACAACTGATCCTGTCCTGCTATACAGAGATACTGCATACAGAATGATAGAACCGCAAAGATTCTATACATACACAGTGTGCCTAAATGTGGATAGAACCAAGGTTGTACTGGCTGTACATATATAATTATATACAGGAGATGCCCAGGTTATACCAGCTGTACATATATAATTATATATAGGAGATGCCCAGGTTATACCGGCTGTACATATATAATTATATACAGGAGATGCCCAGGTTATACCAGCTGTACATATATAATTATATACAGGAGATCCCCAGGTTATACCGGCTGTACATATATAATTATATACAGATGCCCAGGTTATACCGGCTGTACATATATAATTATATACAGGAGATGTCCAGGTTATACTGGCTGTACATATATAATTATATACAGGAGATGCCCAGGTTATAGCAGTTGTGCATATATAATTACATACAGGAGATACCCAGGTTATACCAGCTGTACATATATAATTATATACAGGAGATGCCCGGGTTATACCGGCTATACATATATAATTATATACAGAAGATGCCCAGGTTATACCAGCTGTACATATATAATTATATACAGGAGATGCCCAGGTTATACCGGCTGTACATATATAATTATATACAGGAGATGCCCAGGTTATACCAGCTGTACATATATAATTATATACAGGAGATGCCCAGGTTATACCGGCTGTACATATATAATTATATACAGGAGATGCCCAGGTTATACCAGCTGTACATATATAATTATATACAGGAGATACCCAGGTTATACCGGCTGTACATATATAATTATATACAGGAGATGCCCAGGTTATACCAGCTGTACATATATAATTATATACAGGAGATGTCCAGGTTATACCGGCTGTACATATATAATTATATACAGGAGATGCCCAGGTTATACCAGCTGTACATATATAATTATATACAGGAGATGCCCAGGTTATACCAGCTGTACATATATAATTATATACAGGAGATGCCCAGGTTATACCGGCTGTACATATATAATTATATACAGGATACGCCCAGGTTATACCAGCTGTACATATATAATTATATACAGGAGATGCCCAGGTTATACCAGCTGTACATATATAATTATATACAGGAGATGCCCAGGTTATACCAGCTGTACATATATAATTATATACAGGAGATGCCCAGGTTATACCAGCTGTACATATATAATTATATACAGGAGATGCCCAGGTTATACCGGCTGTACATATATAATTATATACAGGAGATGCCCAGGTTATACCGGCTGTACATATATAATTATATACAGGAGATGCCCAGGTTATACCGGCTGTACATATATAATTATATACAGGAGATGCCCAGGTTATAATGGCTGTACATATATAATTATATACAGGAGATGGCCAGGTTATACCAGCTGTACATATATAATTATATACAGGAGATGCCCAGGTTATACCGGCTGTACATATATAATTATATACAGGAGATGCCCAGGTTATACCGGCTGTACATATATAATTATATACAGATATACCCAGGTTATACCGGCTGTACATATATAATTATATACAGGAGATGCCCAGGTTATACCGGCTGTACATATATAATTATACACAGGAGATGCCCAGGTTATACCGGCTGTACATATATAATTATATACAGGAGATGCCCAGGTTATACCGGTTGTACATATATAATTATATACAGGAGATACCCAGGTTATACCAGCTGTACATATATAATTATATACAGGAGATGCCCAGGTTATACCGGCTGTACATATATAATTATATACAGGAGATGCCCAGGTTATACGGGCTGTACATATATAATTATATACAGGAGATGCCCAGGTTATACCGGCTGTACATATATAATTATATACAGGAGATGCCCAGGTTATACCGGCTGTACATATATAATTATATACAGGAGATGCCCAGGTTATACCGGCTGTACATATATAATTATATACAGGAGATGCCCAGGTTATACCAGCTGTACATATATAATTATATACAGGAGATGCCCAGGTTATAATGGCTGTACATATATAATTATATACAGGAGATGCCCAGGTTATACCAGCAGTACATATATAATTATATACAGGAGATGGCCAGGTTATACCAGCTGTACATATATAATTATATACAGGAGATGCCCAGGTTATACCAGCTGTACATATATAATTATATACAGGAGATGTCCAGGTTATACCAGCTGTACATATATAATTATATACAGGAGATGCCCAGGTTATACCGGCTGTACATATATAATTATATACAGGAGATGCCCAGGTTATACCAGCTGTACATATATAATTATATACAGGAGATGCCCAGGTTATACCAGCTGTACATATCAATATCTATAATTGCTAGTTGGCTCATCACTTCCGTCTGGATGTCCGCCTATGTCACTTCCGGATACCATATTTCCATACCCAAGTGATTGGCATAGAAACATGGTGGACGCAGCCGCTGCCCGCTCTCCTGCCCGCTCCCAGCTGTCCACCCGATCACCCCCGCCTGGTCCCCGCAGTCCCCCACCAGCCCAACACCGCAGCTGCAGTCTCCGACAGCTATCTGCCCTGCCGTCACTGATTAGCTGGGATTTGCACAGGACCTGTGGTGATGTCACTTTCATGGGCGGAGCCTGGTCACATGACTGTGACATCATCACAGGTCCTGTCCACAGACCGAGAGCAACAAGGTAAAGCAGCCTGTCCTCCACTCTGCCACACACACACACTCCCACTCTGCCACACTCACACTCCCACTCTGCCTCACACACACACTCCCACTCTGCCACACACTCCCACACACACACACACTCCCACTCTGCCACACACACACTCCCAAACACACACACACACACTCCCACTCTGCCACACTCACACTCCCACTCTGCCACACACACACTCCCACTCTGCCACACACTTCCACTCTCCCACACACACACTCCCACTCTGCCACACACACTCCCACTCTGCCTCACACACACACTCCCACTCTGCCACACACACACTCCCACTCTGCCACACACACACTCCCACTCTGCCACACACACACTCCCACTCTGCCTCACGCACACTCCCACTCTGCCACGCCACACACTCCCTCTGTACCCCTGCTTTTTCTCGTTCTGCACCTGCTTTGCCCAGATTTGCCCCTGCTTTGACCCACTCTGCTCTCGCCTGCAGCATGGGAGCAAGCACGTGGGGGGCCAGATGCAACATGAGGGAGGGGACACAGCGATCACAGGAGAAGAGCAAAGAGACATCAAAGGGAGGGTCCAGAGAGCGACAGCACAGGGGGGACTAAGAGTGACCACTGGGCGGGACAGAGACACAACATGTGGGGGGCAAAGCGACAGCACAGGTGGGGAGCCAGAGGGCATATAAGGGTGGGGGTAGCCAGAGAGGCGCCCGCCACCCCCAGCATCATAAAGCCCGCCTGCCATCATCATGTCACCACTCACCCGATGCGACAGCATCGGGCCCCCATCTAGTATCATTATATACAGGAGATGTCCAGGTTATACCAGCTGTACATATATCATTATATACAGGAGATGTCCAGGTTATAACAGCTGTACATATATAATTATATACAGGAGATGCCCAGGTTATACCGGCTGTACATATATCATTATATACAGGAGATGCCCAGGTTATACTGGCTGTACATATATCATTATATACAGGAGATGTCCAGGTTATACCAGCTATGCATATATAATTATATACAGGAGATGCCCAGGTTATACCGGCTGTACATATATAATTATATACAGGAGATGCCCACGTTATACCGCCTGTACATATATAATTATATACAGGCGATGCCCTGGTTATACCATCTGTACATATATAATTATATACAGGAGATGTCCAGGTATACCAGCTGTACATATATATACAGGAGATGTCCAGGTTATACCAACTGTACATCTATAATTATATACAGGAGATGCCCAGGTTATACCAGCTGTACATATACAATTATATACAGGAGATGACCAGGTTATATCGGCTGTACATATATAATTATATACAGGAGATGCCCAGGTTATACCGGCTGTGCATATATAATTATATACAGGAGATGCCCGGGTTATACCAGCTGTACATATATAATTATATACAGGAGATGCCCAGGTTATACCAGCTGTACATATATAATTATATACAGGAGATGCCCAGGTTATACCGGCTGTACATATATAATTATATACAGGAGATGCCCGGGTTATACCGGCTGTACATATATAATTATATACAGGAGATGCCCGGGTTATACCAGCTGTACATATATAATTATATACAGGAGATGCCCAGGTTATACCAGCTGTATTATATTACAGGAGTCCAGGTATATACCGGCTGTACATATATAATTATATACAGGAGATGCCCGGGTTATACCAGCTGTACATATATAATTATATACAGGAGATGCCCAGGTTATACCAGCTGTACATATATAATTATATACAGGAGATGCCCAGGTTATACCGGCTGTACATATATAATTATATACAGGAGATGTCCAGGTTATACCGGCTGTACATATATAATGATATCCCCAGCCTGTGTATGGTCGGGGTGCGCTCCTCTTTGGGCTGACCCCTGGATTATACTCGCAGTCTTGGCCGGCTGCACTTGGTGATAATGTCAGTAATTACGTCAGTATATAATGTTGCGCTCCGGTGTTTGGCGCAGCTCTGCGCTGTGCTCGTGGCCCCTGACGTCTGTATCCGCTGTCCCTAATTATCCTCCTGATAACACAATTCTTTTTTTCATTGCTTTCTTCCTCTATTACAATGAAGCGTCTTCTTTTCTTCTCAGACCCCAGAGATCTGCAGCAATAACCGGACTTTCTCCTGCGATACAGTAAAACCTTCTCACTCCCATTAGAAATGTAATATTTAGATCCTTTCCAAAATAAAATAAGTGTAACCCCTGCACCGCCACTGTGTAATAAGAATCCGCATAGCGAAAGACCCTGCAATGGGCAGAGGTATTGTAGTGTAGATTGTGTAGAACTCACCTGCAGTCCCATGTAACAACACAGGTAACACAATGGTATCTCTCTGAATACAGATAATGTACTAGATGTCACCTGCAGTTCTATGTAACCCCACAGATAACACAGTGATCACTCTTTCAGTACACATAATGTAGTAGATGTCACATGCAGTCCTATGTAACCCCACAGATAACACCGTGATGACTCTCTAGGTACAGGTAATGTAGTAGATGTCCCCTGCAGTCCTATGTAACATCATAAATGACAGTGATATCTCTCTAACTACAGATAATATAGTATGTCACCTGCAGTCCTATGTAACACCACAGATAACACAGTGATAACTCTGTGTACAGATAATGTAGTAGATGTCACCTGCAGTCCTATGTAAACCCACAGATAACACAGTGATACCTCTCTGACTACAGATAATGTAGTAGATGTCACATGCAGTCCTATGTAACCCCACAGATAACACCGTGATGACTCTCTAGGTACAGGTAATGTAGTAGATGTCCCTGCAGTCCTATGTAACATCATAAATGACAGTGATATCTCTCTAACTACAGATAATATAGTATGTCACCTGCAGTCCTATGTAACACCACAGATAACACAGTGATAACTCTGTGTACAGATAATGTAGTAGATGTCACCTGCAGTCCTATGTAACACCACAGATAACACAGTGATGACTCTTGGAGTACACATAATGTACTAGATGTCACCTGCAGTCCTATGTAACACTACAGATAACACAGTGATGACTCTCTGGGTACAGATAATGTAGTAGATGTCCCCTGCAGTCCTATGTAACATCATAAATGACAGTGATATCTCTCTAACTACAGATAATATAGTATGTCACCTGCAGTCCTATGTAACACCACAGATAACACAGTGATAACTCTGTGTACAGATAATGTAGTAGATGTCACCTGCAGTCCTATGTAAACCCACAGATAACACAGTGATACCTCTCTGACTACAGATAATGTAGTAGATGTCACCTGCAGTCCTATGTAACCCCACAGATAACACAGTGATCACTCTTTCAGTACATATAATGTAGTAGATGTCACATGCAGTCCTATGTAACCCCACAGATAACACCGTGATGACTCTCTAGGTACAGGTAATGTAGTAGATGTCCCCTGCAGTCCTATGTAACATCATAAATGACAGTGATATCTCTCTAACTACAGATAATGTAGTATGTCACCTGCAGTCCTATGTAACACCACAGATAACACAGTGATAACTCTGTGTACAGATAATGTAGTAGATGTCACCTGCAGTCCTATGTAACACCACAGATAACACAGTGATGACTCTTGGAGTACACATAATGTACTAGATGTCACCTGCAGTCCTATGTAACACTACAGATAACACAGTGATGACTCTCTGGGTACAGATAATGTAGTAGATGTTACATAGGACTGCAGGTGACACCACAGCTAGCTCTGAGTACAGATAATGTAGATATCATCTGCAGTCCTATGTAACACCACAGATAACACAGTGATGACTCTCTGAATACACATAATATACTAGATGTCACCTGCAGTCCTATGTAACACCACAGATAACACAGTGATAATTCTCTGGGTACATATAATATAGTAGATGTTACATGGGACTGCAGATGACAACACAGATAACACAGTGATTACTCTTTAGGTACAGATAATGTAATAGATGTCACCTGCAGTCCTATGTAACACCCCAGATAACACAGTGATGACTCTCAAGTATAATGTAGTAGTTCCCACCTGCAGTCCTATGTAACCCCACACTTGACATGCACTTCTCTGCTGCATCAGGTGACGTTATTGTATATAACACATTTATTATTCAGCTGTTCTTCAGAGGTGACTGCTGTGACTGATATATCACAATATAGATTTTCCTGCCCCGCGAGGTTCCTATCATCGCTCTGCGGCAGCCGCTCTCTGTCATTGGTATAAAAATAGGGATTTTACTGTACTTGTCCTCCGCTATCGGATTCCAGAGGTAGAACTTGTGAATGAGCTGCGCCTTCTCCTGACCTTGTAGGGTCACATTACACAGACCCAGCACAAAAGTAAGAAGCTCCCCAGGAGCAGCACTAAGTGCAGAGTTCTGCAAGGTTAAGGCTCTGCAGAGGTGTGAGATGGATTTTCACTCCAAGTACCAGAGGTGAAGGACACAGGATGCAAACGACAGCAGAAATGGAAAACTGGGGAGTGTTCTTTAAGGACGTGTCCATCACTGAGTTTCTACCGTATTAATATAAACAGTTAAAGGGATCCTGTCACCTCCAGAACGCCTCCTAAGCTAGCAAAACATGTCCCTGCAGCATATTATCACTAATCTCACACTTCTTTTGTCTCCTAAAAGCATCCTGTGAAAGTGCATAAAAAACGTTTTAATACTCGCTCATTAGTGATTATAATTAGCAGGGGCTCTATTCATAGTCACCAAGGCGGGCTGTTCTGCAGCTCCAGGATCCACCCTGTCTCTGTATGTTCTGCTGTGATGTGCAGGCATTGCCCTCCCCCCTCTCTATCACTCACAGAATGCAAAACATTAGTCCTGCCTTCAGCTCCACATCACAGCAGCACAGACAGAGAGAGTCTGGATCCTGGAGCTGCAAAACAACATGTCCTGGTGACTAAAGAATATAGCCCCTGCTAATTATAATCACTAATGAGTATTAACACGTTTTTCTCCAATTTCACAGGATGCTTTTAGGAGACAAAAGGCGTGTGAGATTAGTGATAGGATGCTGCAGGGACATGTTTTGATAGCTTAGGAGGCGTTTTGGAGGTGACAGGATAACTTTAAGTCAATTGTACCTGCAAATGTCAACTAGTATTATACTCCAGAGCTGCACTCACTATTCTGCTGGTGCAGTCACTGTGTACATACATTACATTACTGATCCTGAGTTACCTCCAGTATTATACTCCAGAGCTGCACTCACTATTCTGCTGGTGCAGTCACTGTCTACATACATTACATTACTGATCCTGAGTTACCTCCTGTATTATACTCCAAGGCTGTACTCACTATTCTGCTGGTGGAGTCACTGTGTACATACATTACATTACTGATCCTGAGTTACCTCCTGTATTATACTCCAGAGCTGTACTCACTATTCTGCTGGTGCAATCACTGTGTACATACATTACATTACTGATCCTGAGTTACCTCCTGTATTATACTCCAGAGCTGCACTCACTATTCTGCTGGTGCAATCACTGTGTACATACATTACATTACTGATCCTGAGTTACCTCCTGTATTATACTCCAGAGCTGCACTCACTATGCTGCTGTTGCAGTCACTGTGTACATACATTACATTACTGATCCTGAGTTACCTCCTGTATTATACTCCAGAGCTGCACTCACTATTCTGCTGGTGGAGTCACTGTGTACATACATTACATTACTGATCCTGAGTTACCTCCTGTATTATACTCCAGAGCTGCACTCACTATTCTGCTGGTGCAGTCACTGTGTACATACATTACATTACTGATCCTGAGTTACCTCCTGTATTATACTCCAGAGCTGCAGTCACTATTCTGCTGGTGCAGTCACTGTGTACATACATTACATTACTGATCCTGAGTTACCTCCTGTATTATACTCCAGAGCTGCACTCACTATGCTGCTGTTGCAGTCACTGTGTACATACATTACATTACTTATCATCAGTTATATTCTACTCCAGAGCGCCACTGGGCACTGGCTTGTTGTGCATGAGCTGTACCACCCGCTGTGCCATATTGTGTATGTGCTGTACCGCCTGGCTCTGCCATGTTGTGTATGTGGTGTATCGCCTGGCACTACCATGTTGTGTATGTTGTGTACCACCCGGCTGTGCCATATTGTGTATGTGCTGTACCGCCTGGCTCTGTCATGTTGTGTATGTGCTGTGCCACCTGGCACTGCCATGTATGTGTGTGATGTACCGCAGGGAACTGCCATGTTGTGTATGTGCCGTACGCTGCTTGCATTTTGATGCGACCTGGCACTGCCATGTTATGTATGTGTCGTACTGCCTGGCACTGCCATGTTGTGTATGTGGTGTACCCCCTGGCACACTGCCATGTTGTGTATGTGGTTACCGCTTCACTGCCATGTTGTGTATGTGCTGTACGCCGGCACTTCCATGTTGTGTATGTGGTTACCGCCTGGCACTGCCATGTTGTGTATGTGGTGTACGCTGCACTGCCATTTGTGTATGTGCTGTTGCTGCACGCCATGTTGTGTATGTGGTGTACCGCCTGGCACTGCCATGTTGTGTATGTGGTGTACCGCCTGGCACTGCCATGTTGTGTATGTGGTGTACCGCCTGGCACTGCCATGTTGTGTATGTGGTGTACCGCCTGGCACTGCCATGTCTGTGTATGTGCTGTACCGCCGGCACTTCCATGTTGTATGTGCCATGCCGCCTGGCACTGCCATGTTGTGTATGTGCCATGTCCGCCTGGCACTGCCATGTTGTGTATGTGCTGTACCACCTGCACTGGCCATGCGTGTAGTACAGTACTGCCTGCATGCGTTGTGTAGTCCGCCTGGCACTGCCATGTTGTGTATGTGGTGTACTGCCTGCACTGCCAGTTGTTATGCGTGTACCGCCTGGCACTGCCATGTTGTGTATGTGCTGTACCGCATGGAACTGCCATGTTGTGTATGTGGTGTACCGCCTGGCCTGCCATGTTGTGTATGTGCCGTACCGCCTGGCACTGCCATGTTGTGTATGTGCCGTACCGCCTGGCACTGCCATGTTATGTATGTGCTGTACAGCATGGCACTACCATGTTGTGTATGTGCCGTACTGCCTGGCACTGCCATGTTATGTATGTGCGTACTACCTGGCATGCCATGTTTGTATGTGTGTACGCCTGGCACTGCCATGTTGTGTATGTGGTGTACCCCCTGGCACTGCCATGTTGTGTATGTGGTGTACCGCCTGGCACTGCCATGTTGTGTATGTGCTGTACCGCCGGCACTTGCCATGTTGTGTATGTGCCGTACCGCCTGGCACTGCCATGTTGTGTATGTGGTGTACCGCCTGGCACTGCCATGTTGTGTATGTGCTGTATTGCCTGGCACTGCCATGTTGTGTATGTGGTGTACCGCCTGGCACTGCCATGTTGTGTATGTGGTGTACCGCCTGGCACTGCCATGTTGTGTATGTGGTGTACCGCCTGGCACTGCCATGTTGTGTATGTGGTGTACCGCCTGGCACTGCCATGTTGTGTATGTGGTGTACCGCCTGGCACTGCCATGTTAGTGTATGTGCTGTACCGCCGGCACTTCCATGTTGTGTATGTGCCTGACCGCCTGGCACTGCCATGTTGTGGATGTGCTGTACCGCCTGGCACTGCCATGTGTGTATGTAGCGTACCGCCTGGCACTGCCATGTTGTGTATGTGGTGTACCGCCTGGCACTGCCATGTGTTATGGTAGTACGCCTGGCACTGCCATGTTGTGTATGTGGTGTACCGCCTGGCACTGCCATGTTGTGTATGTGGTGTACCGCCTGGCACTGCCATGTTGTGTATGTGCCTGTACTGCCTGGCACTGCCATGTTGTGTATGTGCTGTACCGCCTGGCACTGCCATGTTGTGTATGTCAGTACTGCCTGTCACTGCCATGTTGTGTATGTGTGTACCGCCTGGCACTGCCATGTTGTGTATGTGGTGTACCGCCTGGCACTGCCATGTTGTGTATGTCGTACCGCCTGGCACTGCCATGTTTGTATGTGCTGTACCGCCTGGCACTGCCATGTTGTGTATGTGCTGTACCGCCTGGCACTGCCATGTTGTGTATGTGGTGTACCGCCTGGCACTGCCATGTTGTGTATGTGGTGTACCGCCTGGCACTGCCATGTTTGTGTATGTGCGGTACCGCCTGGCACTGCCATGTTGTGTATGTGGTGTACCGCCTGGCACTGCCATGTTTGTATGGTGTACCGCCTGGCACTGCCATGTTGTGTATGTGGTGTACCGCCTGGCACTGCCATGTTGTGTATGTGGTGTACTGCCTGGCACTGCCATGTTGTGTATTGGTGTACCGCCTGGCACTGCCATTGTTGTATGTGGTGTACCGCCTGGCACTGCCATGTTGTGTATGTGGGTACCGCCTGGCACTGCCATGTTGTGTATGTGCTGTACCGCCTGGCACTGCCATGTTGTGTATGTGGTGTACTGCCTGGCACTGCCATGTTGTGTATGTGTGTACCGCCTGGCACTGCCATGTTGTGTATGTGGTGTACCGCCTGGCACTGCCATGTTGTGTATGCGTTACCGCCTGGCACTGCCATGTTGTGTATGTGGTGTACCGCCTGGCACTGCCATGTTGTGTATGTGGTGTACCGCCTGGCACTGCCATGTTGTGTATGTGCGTACCGCCTGGCACTGCCATGTTGTGTATGTGGTGTACCGCCTGGCACTGCCATGTTGTGTATGTGGTGTACCGCCTGGCACTGCCATGTTGTGTATGTGGTGTACCGCCTGGCACTGCCATGTTGTGTATGTGGTGTACTGCCTGGCACTGCCATGTTGTGTATATGGTGTACCGCCTGGCACTGCCCTGTTGTGTATGTGGTGTACCGCCTGGCACTGCCATGTTGTGTATGTGGTGTACCGCCTGGCACTGCCATGTTGTGTATGTGCTGTACCGCCTGGCACTGCCATGCTGTGTATGTACAGTACTGCCTGTCACTGCCATGTTGTGTATGTAGTGTACCGCCTGGCACTGCCATGTTGTGTATGTGGTGTACCGCCTGGCACTGCCATGTGTATGCGGTGTACCGCCTGGCACTGCCATGTTGTGTATGTGGTGTACCGCCTGGCACTGCCATGTTGTGTATGTGGTGTACCGCCTGGCACTGCCATGTTGTGTATGTGGTGTACCGCCTGGCACTGCCATGTTGTGTATGTGGTGTACCGCCTGGCACTGCCATGTTGTGTATGTGGTGTACGCCGCACTGCCATGTTGGTATATCTGTACCGCCTGGCATGCCATGTTGTGTATGTGGTGTACCGCCTGGCACTGCCATGTTGTGTATTGTGTGTACCGCCTGGCACTGCCATGTTGTGTATGTGGTGTACCGCCTGGCACTGCCATGTTGTGTATGTGGTGTACCGCCTGGCACTGCCATGTTGTGTATGTGGTGTACCGCCTGGCACTGCCATGTTGTGTATGTGTGTACCGCCTGGCACTGCCATGCTGTGTATGTAGGTGTACTGCCTGCACTGCCATGTTGTGTATGTTGTGTACCGCCTGGCACTGCCATGTTGTGTATGTGGTGTACCGCCTGGCACTGCCATGTGTGTATGGGTGTACCGCCTGGCACTGCCATGTTGTGTATGTGGTGTACCGCCTGGCACTGCCATGTTGTGTATGTGGTGTACCGCCTGGCACTGCCATGTTGTGTATGTGGTGTAACCGCCTGGCACTGCCATGTTGTGTATATGCTGTACCTCCTGGCACTGCCATGTTGTGTATGCGGTGTACCGCCTGGCACTGCCATGTTGTGTATTGCTGTACCGCCTGGCACTGCCATGTTGTGTATGCGGTGTACCGCCTGGCACTGCCATGTTGTGTATGTGCTGTACCGCCTGGCACTGCCATGTTGTGTATGTGCCGTACCGCCTGGCACTGCCATGTTGTGTGTGTGGTGTACCGCCTGGCACTGCCATGCTGTGTATTGGTGTACCGCCTGGCACTGCCATGTTGTGTATGTGCTGTACCGCCTGGCACTGCCATGTTGTGTATGTGGTGTACCGCCTGGCACTGCCATGTTGTGTATGTGGTGTACCGCCTGGCACTGCCATGTTGTGTATGTGCTGTACCGCCTGGCACTGCCATGTTTATGTGTATGTGTGTGTACCGCCTGGCACTGCCATGTTGTGTATGTGGTTGTACCGCCTGGCACTGCCATGTTGTGTATATGCTGTACCTCCTGGCACTGCCATGTTGTGTATGCGGTGTACCGCCTGGCACTGCCATGTTGTGTGTATGCTGTACCGCCTGGCACTGCCATGTTGTGTATGCGGTGTACCGCCTGGCACTGCCATGTTGTGTATGTGCTGTACCGCCTGGCACTGCCATGTTGTGTATGTGCCGTACCGCCTGGCACTGCCATGTTGTGTATATGCTGTACCTCCTGGCACTGCCATGTTGTGTATGCGGTGTACCCCTGGCACTGCCATGTTGTGTATATGCTGTACCGCCTGGCACTGCCATGTTGTGTATGCGGTGTACCGCCTGGCACTGCCATGTTGTGTATGTGCTGTACCGCCTGGCACTGCCATGTTGTGTATGTGCCGTACCGCCTGGCACTGCCATGTTGTGTGTGTGGTGTACCGCCTGGCACTGCCATGCTGTGTATGTGGTGTACCGCCTGGCACTGCCATGTTGTGTATGTGCTGTACCGCCTGGCACTGCCATGTTGTGTATGTGGTGTACCGCCTGGCACTGCCATGTTGTGTATATGCTGTACCTCCTGGCACTGCCATGTTGTGTATGCGGTGTACCTCCTGGCACTGCCATGTTGTGTATATGCTGTACCGCCTGGCACTGCCATGTTGTGTATGCGGTGTACCGCCTGGCACTGCCATGTTGTGTATGTGCTGTACCGCCTGGCACTGCCATGTTGTGTATGTGCCGTACCGCCTGGCACTGCCATGTTGTGTATATGCTGTACCTCCTGGCACTGCCATGTTGTGTATGCGGTGTACCTCCTGGCACTGCCATGTTGTGTATATGCTGTACCGCCTGGCACTGCCATGTTGTGTATGCGGTGTACCGCCTGGCACTGCCATGTTGTGTATGTGCTGTACCGCCTGGCACTGCCATGTTGTGTATGTGCCGTACCGCCTGGCACTGCCATGTTGTGTGTGTGGTGTACCGCCTGGCACTGCCATGCTGTGTATGTGGTGTACCGCCTGGCACTGCCATGTTGTGTATGTGCTGTACCGCCTGGCACTGCCATGTTGTGTATGTGGTGTACCGCCTGGCACTGCCATGTTGTGTATATGCTGTACCTCCTGGCACTGCCATGTTGTGTATGCGGTGTACCTCCTGGCACTGCCATGTTGTGTATATGCTGTACCGCCTGGCACTGCCATGTTGTGTATGCGGTGTACCGCCTGGCACTGCCATGTTGTGTATGTGCTGTACCGCCTGGCACTGCCATGTTGTGTATGTGCCGTACCGCCTGGCACTGCCATGTTGTGTGTGTGGTGTACCGCCTGGCACTGCCATGCTGTGTATGTGGTGTACCGCCTGGCACTGCCATGTTGTGTATGTGCTGTACCGCCTGGCACTGCCATGTTGTGTATGTGGTGTACCGCCTGGCACTGCCATGTTGTGTATGTGGTGTACCGCCTGGCACTGCCATGTTGTGTATGTGGTGTACCGCCTGGCACTGCCATGTTGTGTATGTGCTGTACCGCCTGGCACTGCCATGTTGTGTATGTGGTGTACCGCCTGGCACTGCCATGTTGTGTATGTGGTGTACCGCCTGGCACTGCCATGTTGTGTATGTGGTGTACCGCCTGGCACTGCCATGCTGTGTATGTGGTGTACCGCCTGGCACTGCCATGTTGTGTATGTGGTGTACCGCCTGGCACTGCCATGTTGTGTATGTGGTGTACCGCCTGGCACTGCCATGCTGTGTATGTGGTGTACCGCCTGGCACTGCCATGTTGTGTATGTGGTGTACCGCCTGGCACTGCCATGTTGTGTATGTGGTGTACCGCCTGGCACTGCCATGTTGTGTATGTGGTGTACCGCCTGGCACTGCCATGTTGTGTATGTGGTGTACCGCCTGGCACTGCCATGTTGTGTATGTGGTGTACCGCCTGGCACTGCCATGTTGTGTATATTTCTGAATGTCGTTGTGTGAGTCGTCTTTCTGTCTGCAGGAGGTGACCTGAGACTTCTTACAAGGAGATGTCCCTTCTGAAGTCACCTGGTCCCGCTGATCCGTCCATTGTGCATAGAAGGATATGAGGGCTGGAGCTGGGGGCCCGGGTGGGCTTTGTCTTCTGTGGTATTGATCACCCCTCGCTCTTGGCTTTGTCTCATCCTTCTTCTTAGTTATGATGAAGTCTCTGCGTCTTTGGATCTATTTATCGGAGATTTCAGCTTCATGTTACATCTTCTATTCTGGGCTCAGATAAAGCGCCGTCTATTTATACCCCTGTGCAAACTGGCGCATTGATGGATCTGAGAGCCCGCGTGTCGGAGATGTGACTGCGGCTCCGGATTATTCCTCCTATAGATGTGAAGATTGTATGGACGGGTCATAGGCAGCTGTGGGGTCCAGGAGGATCACTGCTCTGTGACTGTGGGGGCGTCCTTCAGCCGCCCTTTACCGCCAGGGTTTATCATATTTCTGGCCTGTGTTAGGTTCTATTGTCTCCTACCAGTTATGGTCTATAAAGTTGTTCCCCAATTATAATATCCAATAGTGTAAATAATATTATCACTATACAGTGTCTGATAACCGCCATCATACAGGGCCTTATTATTCCTGATATAAGGAATCTGATTATCCCCAACATAGTGTCTGATAGCAAACATGACAGTGTCTGATCACCACTGCCATACAGTGCCCAATTATTACTGCTATACAGTGTCTGATCACCACTACCATATAGTGCCCGATTATTACCGCTATACAGTGTCTGATCACCACTACCATATAGTGCCCGATTATTACCGCTATACAGTGTCTGATCACCACTACCATATAGTGCCCGATTATTACCGCTATACAGTGTCTGATCACCACTACCATATAGTGCCCAATTATTACCGCTATACAGGGTCTGATCACCACTACCGTACAGTGCCCAATTATTACCGCTATACAGTGTCTGATCACCACTACCACACAGTGCCCAATTATTACTACTATATAGTGTATGATCACCACTACCATACAATGCCCAATTATTACTACTATATAGTGTATGATCACCACTACCATACAGTGCCCAATTATTACTACTATACAGTGTATGATCAGCACTACCATACATTGCCCCGTTATTACCACTAGACAGTGTATGATCACCACTACCATACATTGCCCCGTTATTACCACTATACAGTGTATGATCACCACTACCATATAGTGTCCAATTATTACTACTATACAGTGTATGATCACCACTACCATACATTGCCCCGTTATTACCACTATACAGTGTATGATCACCACTACCATACAATGCCCAATTATTACTACTATACAGTGTCTGATCACCACTACCATATAGTGCCCGATTATTACCTCTATACAGTGTCTGATCACCACTACCATATAGTGCCCAATTATTGCCGCTATACAGTGTCTGATCACCACTACCATATAGTGCCCAATTATTACTGCTATACAGTGTCTGATCACCACTACCATATAGTGCCCGATTATTACTACTATACAGTGTCTGATCACCACTACCATATAGTGCCCGATTATTACCTCTATACAGTGTCTGATCACCACTACCATATAGTGCCCGATTATTACCGCTATACAGTGTCTGATCACCACTACCATATAGTGCCCGATTATTACCGCTATACAGTGTCTGATCACCACTACCATATAGTGCCCGATTATTACCGCTATACAGTGTCTGATCACCACTACCATATAGTGCCCAATTATTACCGCTATACAGGGTCTGATCACCACTACCGTACAGTGCCCAATTATTACCGCTATACAGTGTCTGATCACCACTACCACACAGTGCCCAATTATTACTACTATATAGTGTATGATCACCACTACCATACAATGCCCAATTATTACTACTATATAGTGTATGATCACCACTACCATATAGTGCCCAATTATTACTACTATACAGTGTATGATCACCACTACCATACATTGCCCCGTTATTACCACTAGACAGTGTATGATCACCACTACCATACATTGCCCCGTTATTACCACTATACAGTGTATGATCACCACTACCATATAGTGTCCAATTATTACTACTATACAGTGTATGATCACCACTACCATACATTGCCCCGTTATTACCACTATACAGTGTATGATCACCACTACCATACAATGCCCAATTATTACTACATATACAGTGTCTGATCACCACTACCATATAGTGCCCGATTATTACCTCTATACAGTGTCTGATCACCACTACCATATAGTGCCCAATTATTGCCGCTATACAGTGTCTGATCACCACTACCATATAGTGCCCAATTATTACTGCTATACAGTGTCTGATCACCACTACCATATAGTGCCCGATTATTACTACTATACAGTGTCTGATCACCACTACCATATATGCCCGATTATTACCCTATACAGTGTATGATCACCACTACCATACAGTGCCCAATTATTACTGCTATACAGTGTCTGATCACCACTACCATATAGTGCCCGATTATTACTACTATACAGTGTCTGATCACCACTACCATATAGTGCCCGATTATTACTGCTATACAGTGTCTGATCACCACTACCATATAGTGCCCGATTATTACTCTATACAGTGTCTGATCACCACTACCATACAGTACCCAAGTTATTACACTTATACAGTGTCTGATCACCACTACCATATAGTGCCCGATTATTACTACTATACAGTGTCTGATCACCACTACCATATAGTGCCCAGATTATTACTACTATACAGTGTCTGATCACCACTACCATATAGTGCCCATTATTACTCTATACAGTGTCTGATCACCACTACCATATAGTGCCCAATTATTCCGCTATAAAGTGTCTGATCACCACTACCATAAAAGTACCCAAGTTATTACCACTATACAGTGTCTGATCACCACTACCATTAGTGCCCAATTATTACGCTATACAGTGTCTGATCACCACTACCATATAGTGCCCAATTATTACTACTATACAGTGTCTGATCACCACTACCATATAGTGCCCGATTATTACCTCTATACAGTGTCTGATCACCACTACCATATAGTGCCCGATTATTACCGCTATACAGTGTCTGATCACCACTACCATATAGTGCCCGATTATTACCGCTATACAGTGTCTGATCACCACTACATATAGTGCCCGATTATTACCGCTATACAGGGTCTGATCACCACTACTATAGTGCCCAATTATTACCGCTATACAGGTCTGATCACCACTACCGTACAGTGCCCAATTATTACCGCTATACAGTGTCTGATCACCACTACCACAGTGCCCATTATTACTACTATATAGTGTTGATCACCACTACCATACAATGCCCAATTATTACTACTATATAGTGTTGATCACCACTACCATATAGTGCCCATTATTACACTATACAGTGTATGATCACCACTACCATACATTGCCCGTTATTACCCTATACAGTGTATGATCACCACTACCTATCATTGCCCGTTATTACCACTATACAGTGTATGATCACCACTACCATATAGTGTCCAATTATTACACTATACAGTGTATGATCACCACTACCATACATTGCCCGTTATTACCACTATACAGTGTATGATCACCACTACCATACAATGCCCAATTATTACCTATACAGTGTCTGATCACCACTACCATATAGTGCCCGATTATTACCTCTATACAGTGTCTGATCACCACTACCATATAGTGCCCAATTATTGCCGCTATACAGGTCTGATCACCACTACCATATAGTGCCCAATTATTACTGCTATACAGTGTCTGATCACCACTACCATATAGTGCCCGATTATTACTGCTATACAGTGTCTGATCACCACTACCATATATGCCCGAATTATTACCACTATACAGTGTCTGATCACCACTACCATACAGTGCCCAATTATTACTGCTATACAGTGTCTGATCACCACTACCATATAGTGCCCGATTATTACACTATACAGTGTCTGATCACCACTACCATATAGTGCCCATTATTACTGCTATACAGTGTCTGATCACCACTACCATATAGTGCCCGATTATTACCTCTATACAGTGTCTGATCACCACTACCATACAGTACCCAGTTATTACCACTATACAGTGTCTGATCACCACTACCATATAGTGCCCGATTATTACTACTATACAGTGTCTGATCACCACTACCATATAGTGCCCGATTATTACTACTATACAGGGTCTGATCACCACTACCATATAGTGCCCGATTATTACCTCTATACAGTGTTGATCACCACTACCATATAGTGCCCAATTATTGCCGCTATACAGTGTCTGATCACCACTACCATATAGTCCCAGTTATTACCACTATACAGTGTATGATCACCACTACCATATAGTGCCCAATTATTACCGCTATACATTGCTTAATTCAAAAGCGTTGGTGCCACAAACAATATTTTAGCCTATGATTAACATGGAAAAAGTAATCTTTTATTGGGGTTCCCTTACACTGGGATTCCCCTGTGTCCCTCTGTGACCCCTAAGGCCCCCTTTGCGCCGTCTGCTGACCCCGGCACCCCGTCATGGCGCTGCTTTATTCACAACAGTATTTGGAGCCTCAGAATGTATGGGTGCAGATAGAATGTTTGTCGCTCGTCCTCTGCCAGGCAGCGGGTGCTGTGAGATGTCCTGTCTTGTGAGGCTTCCGTATGTGGGAATGTTACACAATAACACGTTACCATGGAGCCGCAGGATCCCGGATCCACACACAGGCCCTGGCATCTCCATGCGCCCAATCTGTTTTCTAGTCTGAGTTACATTTAGTCACTGTGTATCAATGATGAGCCGCCTCGGAGCTGGAGCAGATCTCAGCGGGATCCGCCAACTACCGCCTCCCCAGGGACAGATCCTGTCCTTGTGTGGGGTCAGGGAGACTCAGAGGGACCACAGAATAGAAGTATCAACGCTAACGAGCCCCCAAATCTGTGAACGTACCCCCCATATAGCCCACCCTGCATGGTACCACCATTACTTCTATGTGTCACCTTTCTTTTTCAATCCATCTCATTTTTAGATGTTTTGTGCCAAAACCAGAGAAGAGACAACGTAACAGGACCACCAACAGTGGACTCCAGGCAGATCAGACCCATATAACAGGACCAGAAAAGGACTGATAACAGGGCCATCACCAGCACTCCTGTGACAGATGAGATCCCATATAAAAGTACCAGAAAAGGACTGATAACAGGACCATCACCAGCACTCCTGTGACAGATGAGATCCCATATAAAAGTACCAGAAAAGGACTGATAACAGGACCATCACCAGCACTCCTGTGACAGATGAGATCCCATATAAAAGTACCAGAAAAGGACTGATAACAGGACCATCACCAGCACTCCTGTGACAGATGAGAGCCTATATACGGTAACAGTACCCCTATATTAGTAACAGACACACACTACGCCCCTATATCAGTACCAGCCACACTGCACCCCTATATCAGTACCAGACACACTGCACCCCTATATCAGTACCAGACACACTGCACCCCTATATCAGTACCAGACACACTGCATCCCTATATCAGCACCAGACACACTGCACCCCTATATCAGTACCAGACACACTGCATCCCTATATCAGCACCAGACACACTGCACCCCTAGATCAGTATCAGACACACTGCACCCTTATATCAGTACCTGACACACTGCACCCCTCTATCAGTACCTGCACTCCTATATCAATACCAGACACACTGCACCCCTATATCAGTACCAGATGCTCTGCACCCTATATTAGTACCAGACACTCTGCACCCCTATATTAGTACCAGACACTCTGCACCCCTATATCAGTACCAGACACTCTGCACCCCTATATCAGTACCATACACTGCACCCCTATATCAGTACCAGACACACTGCACCTCTATATCAGTACCAGACACAGTGCACCCCAATATCAGTACCAGACACTCTACACCTCTATATATGTACCAGACACACTGCACCATAATATCAGTACCAGACACTCTGCACCTCTATATATGTACCAGACACACTGCACCTCTATATCAGTACCAGACACACTGCACCATAATATCAGTACCAGACACTCTACACCTCTATATATGTACCAGACACACTGCACCTCTATATCAGTACCAGACACACTGCACCCCTATATCAGTACCAGACACACTGCACCTCTATATCAGTACCAGACACACTGCACCCCTATATCAGTACCAGACACACTGCACCTCTATATCAGTACCAGACACACTGCACCCCTATATCAGTACCAGACACACTGCACCATAATATCAGTACCAGACACTCTACACCTCTATATATGTACCAGACACACTGCACCTCTATATCAGTACCAGACACACTGCACCCCTATATCAGTACCAGACATACTGCACCTCTATATCAGTACCAGACACACTGCACCCCTATATCAGTACCAGACACACTGCACCTCTATATCAGTACCAGACACACTGCAACCCTATATCAGTACCAGACACACTGCACCTCTATATCAGTACCAGACACACTACACCTCTATATCAGTACCAGACACTCTGCACCTCTATATATGTACCAGACACACTGCACCCTTATATCAGTACCAGACACTCTGCACCTCTATATATGTACCAGACACACTGCACCTCTATATCAGTACCAGACACACTGCACCTCTATATCAGTACAAGACACACTGCACCCCTATATCAGTACCAGACACACTGCACCCCTATATCAGTACCAGACACAGTGCACCCAATATCAGTACCAGACACTCTACACCTCTATATATGTACCAGACACACTGCACCATAATATCAGTACCAGACACTCTGCACCTCTATATATGTACCAGACACACTGCACCATAATATCAGTACCAGACACTCTACACCTCTATATATGTACCAGACTCACTGCACCTCTATATCAGTACCAGACACACTGCACCCCTATATCAGTACCAGACACACTGCACCTCTATATCAGTACCAGACACACTGCACCCCTATATCAGTACCAGACACACTGCACCTCTATATCAGTACCAGACACACTGCACCCCTATATCAGTACCAGACACACTGCACCATAATATCAGTACCAGACACTCTACACCTCTATATATGTACCAGACACACTGCACCTCTATATATGTACCAGACACACTGCACCCCTATATCAGTACCAGACATACTGCACCTCTATATCAGTACCAGACACACTGCACCCCTATATCAGTACCAGACACACTGCACCTCTATATCAGTACCAGACACACTGCAACCCTATATCAGTACCAGACACACTGCACCTCTATATCAGTACAAGACACACTGCACACCCTATATCAGTACCAGACACACTGCACCCCTATATCAGTACCAGACACACTGCACCATAATATCAGTACCAGACACACTGCACCTCTATATATGTACCAGACACACTGCACCATAATATCAGTACCAGACACACTGCACCCCTATATCAGTACCAGACACACTGCACCCCTATATCAGTACCAGACACACTGCACCATAATATCAGTACCAGACACTCTACACCTCTATATATGTACCAGACACACTGCACCTCTATATCAGTACCAGACACACTGCACCCCTATATCAGTACCAGACACACTGCACCTCTATATCAGTACCAGACACACTGCACCCCTATATCAGTACCAGACACACTGCACCTCTATATCAGTACCAGACACACTGCACCCCTATATCAGTACCAGACACACTGCACCTCTATATCAGTACCAGACACTCTGCACCTCTATATATGTACCAGACACACTGCACCCTTATATCAGTACCAGACTCACTGCACCCCTATATCAGTACCAGACACACTGCACCTCTATATCAGTACCAGACACACTGCACCTCTATATCAGTACCAGACACACTGCACCCCTATATCAGTACCAGACACACTGCACCTCTATATCAGTACCAGACACTCTGCACCTCTATATCAGTACCAGACACACTGCACCCTTATATCAGTACCAGACTCACTGCACCCCTATATCAGTACCAGACTCACTGCACCCCTATATCAGTACCAGACTCACTGCACCCCTATATCAGTACCAGACTCACTGCACCCCTATATCAGTACCAGACTCACTGCACCCCTATATCAGTACCAGACTCACTGCACCCCTATATCAGTACCAGACACTCTGCACCTCTATATCAGTACCAGACACTCTGCACCTCTATATCAGTACCAGACTCACTGCACCCCTATATCAGTACCAGACTCACTGCACCCCTATATCAGTACCAGACTCACTGTACCCCTATATCAGCACTATCCACACCACTGCAGTCCCAGCATTCTCATTCTACAGCATAGTTCCCATACACTATATTCCACACTCATGATTGGATCGTGAGCTCCTCTTAGTTTTCGCCTAGTCCCATCCAATTACGGGGATTTCACCGTCCGCCGTGTTTGGGGCCTTTGTTGTGTAGGAGCTTCTCCAGTTTCATCTTCCTTTCCCTCCAGGACTGTTGTAACCCACTTCTCTTCCGATCGTCTTTCCAGGCTTTATCCTCTTCAAGGTGCAGATGAAAAGATGATCCTCCCAGATCTCTGCGCGTCTCCCTGAATACAATCACCACTGACTCCTTATTAAAGTCTATAGAAAACTGCACATCCTTCTCCCATTCTCCTCCATACACCCTGTACGCTCTCACTTTCAGGTGTTATTGCTGTGCACATGGAGGGAATTACCTGTCAATATGGGAAGTTAGAGGACTGTCCATCCTCTAATGCCATATTAAAAGAATAATGGTCCAAATTCAATGATGGTTAATGGCAGAGCAGACCGGAGCAGGCTGTAATGGCATGCAGGAATAGACCGGAGCAGCTGGTAATGCATGGCAGGATAGACCGGAGCAGGCTGTAATGGCATGGAAGGAATAGACTGGAGTAGGCTGGTAATGGCATGGCAGGAATAGACCGGAGCAGGCTGGTAAATGGCATGGCAGTAATAGACCGGGGCAGGCTGGTAATGGCACAGGAGGTACTGACCGGAGCAGGCTGGTAATGGCATGGCAGGAATAGACCGGAGCAGGCTGGTAATGGCACGGCAGGAGCAGACCAGAGCAGGCTGGTAATGGCACAAGAGGTACTGACGGAGTAGGCTGGTAATGGCATGGCAGGTGTAGATCAGAGCAGGCTGGTAATGGCACGGCAGAATGCAGACCGGAGCAGGCTGGTAATGGCTCAGCGGTGTAGACGAGCGGATGATAATGCATGCAGGGGCAGACCAGGCAGGCTGGTTATGATACGGCAGGATGCAGACCGGAGCAGGCTGGTAATGGCGCGGCAGATGCAGACCGGAGCAGGCTGGTAATGGCGGGGTAGGTGCAGACCAGAGTAGGCTGGTAATGGCATGGCAGGAATAGACTGGAGCAGGCTGGTAATGGCATGGCAGGAGAGACGACGAGCAGGCTGGTGATGGCGGGGTAGTGCAGACCAGAGTAGGCTGGTAATGGCATGGCAGGAATAGACTGGAGCAGGCTGGTATTGCACGGAGTGTAGATCGGAGCAGGCTGGTAATGGTGACTCACCGTGGCCGGGGCTCCGGTTTAGACAGGCTGTAGCTCCTCCTCCTTGTCACGGGTGGGCCGCGCTGCCGGTAGCGGGGTCGGTTGAGTGCAGATCAAAAGTGAAGACGTCTTGTAGGAACAGATTAAAGGGGTTTAATTTATTGAGACGCACCTATGAGTAGTTTCGGTAATCGTTACCGACGCTGCGGAACCTCCGGGGGATGGGCAGCAGCAAGATGTTACGCTCCCCACAGGCTGAGCGGTGATCCCCGGAGGCTGGAGCTGCTGAAGATGTTGTGCGGCAGCTGCGGTTACCTTGTAGTGCGGACGGACAGTTCCTAAGGAAGCACGGACACAGAAAGTCTCTGCAACGGGTCTTTACTGTAACCAGCAGGCAGTACATGGTATACAGTTCACGGGTAGTAGACCGGGTGGACTTAGCAGTGATGGTGTCCCTCAGAGATCCGCAAGTGTTCCTCCATTCTAGCTAAGTGTTTCGCCATTGTCGCCCAGGAATACCAGATCGGGTACGGGGAGGCTGCTTCAATGCCCTATCCAAGATGTACGTTCTGGATTCTTTGGGGAGCCTTGGATCCCTCAGTGGGTACACCGCTGGTTAGACGACTGGAAGTTGGCTGGTGGTGGGGTGCTCCTGTGAAGCTGCTCCTCCACTCTTCTGGTTCGCGTAGCAGAGGTGAACTGCTGCCAGCTTCGGTACCAGTGAACCGGCTGTGAGGTTTTGGGCACGGGAGTATTTTGGAATCCGTGGTTGGTGATGCCCGATCCCGGTTGTTGAGGCCTCAGGTGCTGACACCCGACCGGTGACGGCCCGGGGGCTGCACGGGGTGCGGAGCCCCCGCTCCTACTCCAAGTTTCCTGTTCTAGACTCTGTTCTAGACTCTTCTGTTCTCTCAGACTAATGGTGGGTTTACACGTCGCGATATCGGCGTCCAACTCCGACCCAACTCCGACAAAAAGTCACGTGGGTCGCGAGTTGGAGCCGATATCGCTTGCGCGTTGTACGGTTTGAGCGTACAACGCGATGCTGGAACGATGCCAAAACGATATCGGAGTTGAATAGCAGAGCTATTCGACTCCCCGATATCGCATGGCCGTTGTAGCAGCATCGCAGCGTGTGACAGCCCAACTCCGATCTGTACTCGCAACTCACCCATTAACTCCATGTTAAATGGTCGTTACTGGGTTGGTGGGCGTAGACATCGGAGGGACGTTGTTTCCCGATATCGCAGCGTGTAAACCGCCGATGCGATATCGGGAAAAGGGCTGAAAAAATGCGCGCTCTCGCGCCGTTGCCTCCGATATCGCCGCGATATCGGGACGTGTAACCCCACCATAAGTGTCTGTTCTCCCTACACACTTCCCTAGCACTCCGCCCACCAGGACCTAGGATTGGCCCTCTGTTCTAGGTGATGCATGCAGGGTTGGATCTCAAAGTTAACCAGATCACTGCTGTGTCAGAGAATATTGCGGCTGCATTTATGGCTGCAATACCCTCTTGTGACGCACTCGTTGCGGGGTGCCACAATGGCACAACAGGTGTAGACTGGAGCAGGCTGGTAATGGCACAACAGGTGTAGACCAGAGTAAGCTGGTAATGGCATGGCAGGTGCAGACTGGAGCAGGCTGGTAATGATACGGCAGGGGCAGACCAGAGCAGGCTGGTAATGGCACTGGAGATACTGACCGGAGTAGGCTGGTAATGGCATGGCAGGTGTAGATCGGAGCAGGCTGGTAATGGCATGGCAGGAATAGACCGGAGCAGAACAGGCTGGTAATGGCATGGAAGGTGCAGACTGGAGCAGGCTGGTAATGGCACTGGAGATACTGACCGGAGTAGGCTGGTAATGGCATGGCAGGTGTAGATCGGAGCAGGCTGGTAATGGTATGGCAGGGGCAGACCAGACCAGAACAGGCTGGTAATGGCATGGAAGGTGCAGACTGGAGCAGGCTGGTAATGATACGGCAGGGGCAGACCAGAGCAGGCTGGTAATGGCATGGCAGGAATAGACCGGATCAGGCTGGTAATGGCATGGCAGATGTAGATCGGAGCAGGCTGGTAATGGTATGGCAGGGGCAGACCAGAGTAAGCTGGTAATGGCATGGCAGGTGCAGACTGGAGCAGGCTGGTAATGATACGGCAGGGGCAGACCAGAGCAGGCTGGTAATGGCACTGGAGATACTGACCGGAGTAGGCTGGTAATGGCATGGCAGATGTAGATCGGAGCAGGCTGGTAATGGTATGGCAGGGGCAGACCAGAACAGGCTGGTAATGGCATGGAAGGTGCAGACTGGAGCAGGCTGGTAATTATACGGCATGTGCAGACCGGAGCAGGCTGGTAATGGCACGGCAGGTGCAGACCGGAGTGGACTGGTAATGGTGCGGCAGGTGCAGCCCAGAGCAGGCTGTTAATGGCGCGGCAGGTGCAGACTGGTAATGGAGGGGTAGGTGCAGACCGGAGCAGGCTGGTAATGGCGGGGTAGGTGCAGACCGGAGCAGGCTGGTAATGGCGGGGTAGGTGCAGACCAGAGCAGGCTGGTAATGGCATAGCAGGAATAATCCGGAGCAGGCTGGTAATGGCATGGCAGGAATAGACCGGAGCAGGCTGGTAATGGCGCGGCAGATGCAGACCAGAGCAGACTGGTAATGGCGGGGTAGGTGCAGACCAGAGCAGGCTAGTAATTGCATGGTAGCTGCAGACCGGAGCAGGTTGGTAATGGCATAGCAGGTACAGATAGGAGCAGGCTGATAGTGGCACAGCAAGATCAGACAAGAGCTGGCTGGTAATGACACAACAGGTGCAGACCGGAGCAGGCTGGTAATGGTGTGTCAGGTGCAGACCAGAGCAGGCTGGTAATTGCACGGCAGGTACAGAATGGAGCGGGCTGGTAATGGCACAGCAGGGGCACACTGGAGCAGGCTGGTTATGGCACAGCAAGGACACACTGGAGCAGGCTGGTAATGGCACAGCAGGGGTAATCCGGAGCAGGATGGTAATTGCACAGCAGGGGCACACTGGAGCAGGCTTGTAATAGCACAGCAGAGGCAGAACAGAGCAGGCTGGTAATGGCATGGCAGGGGCAGACCGGAGCAGGCTAGTAATGGCACAGCAGCAGCAGACCCCAATGGGGGAAGGTGCCTTAAATACACTGATTCTCAGCCTACTGTTTTTTTTTAAGAAAAGGGGTGTGTCACGTGTGGCCTAAGCACATACCCGGAAGACCTGCGACACACACGCTGAAACAAAGGACAGGAAGCAGAAGACGGGACTCGAGTAGATGATGTGAGCCCACTGGAAGGGTGGGTATGCTGTGGCTATCAGTCTCCCTGCAAAAGCTGCAAAACCATAGTCATAAAATCATTTTCCTGCAGCCACCAGTAGGGGGAGCTCATAGTATACCGTTTATTCATTAAGTTCAATATTAAATCATTATATAGTGAGCTCCCCCTAGTGGTGTGTCTAAGAAGTCAGAATTGTAACTATGTTTATGCAGGGGATTTGGAGCTTTGTATCAGAAAATCAGAGCGCTAACCATTAAACAGGGCAGGATATTGGATCTAAACTCAACCTGGGGTAAAAAGGGGGAGATTAACTAAAGAGGTCGTGATTGTCAAGACTCTCGCCTCCATCATGGGAGCTGAACCTGTCACAATGGATGATGATACGGCTCGTTAACAGATTTGCTTCTGCTCTTTTACATACACACAAGACGCTGATTCAGGAGGAAAAAAATGAGAACCTGGGTGTGCTGGTGCGGGCGCTCCCCCCTGAGCTGAGAGGGCATTTTATGCCACTACTTATTCCAGACTCCTTCACTCATTACATCCTCCGTCCTGCTGGCACATGAGGTGGGGCGGCCGCCCGGATCCTTCTCCACAGGCCAGAAGCATTTATGGGATTGTAACAGGATCTAGGATGATTCACTGATGCGCTAATGACTCCCATCTATCCAATGATCTCAGGATATTGACTGGATGTTTCCATACTGCCTGCAATAGAAAGCAGATAAAAATCACACAATACGAATGGTATAGGTATACGCAGGGGCGTAACCCAACAGGTGCAGGGGTTGCCATTGCACCCGGGTCCATTGGCTGGACCCTCAGTGATCGTACAGTTATCATCTGTATTGCTGACAGATTATATATCTTCTTTATAAAATGAACATGTTTTGGTGCAGAACTTTTCGCACCAAACTGACGCGCCCCAGGGCTGTGGGGTACTCGGAATCGGGCCCGCTGTTCTGCTGGGGGAGTCACGGGGGTCAAGGCCCGGTCCCGTAGCCCTGGGTATCGAATTAATAAGAGTTCTGGGGGTCGTGGCGTGAGGGTATTTGTTGTGACGCCACCCGTGGTGTGCGGCTATTAGTGGCCGCTGCTGCGGTACGGGACCTCTGGGGATGATGGGAGTGCAGAGGTGATGGTTTCACTCCCCACGAGTGGAACGGATCCCCAGGGCAATCGGGAAAGTCTATGGCGGTGGTAGGCCATTGGGGGTGCAGGGCTGAGGACGCGGAATGACCGACAGACACAAGGGTTGAAGTCTCCGTTACCTTTACTGGTAGAAGTAGCGGGTTCGTCTAGGGTACCGTCCACAAGAGCTGTTGGGGGTCCGGGTGGCCTGGAAGCAAGTTGGGGTTCTCCTCACCCGGTGAGTTCTGAGGCCTCCCTGTTGCGCTACTCTTGGTGAGTCCTGGCTGCCTGTGGCTATGCTGCGACCCTCTCCTCTCTTCTCTCTCTCTCCTCTCTTATCCTCTTCTTCTTCTCTTCTTCTCTCTCCTCCTCTCTCCTCTCTTCTCTCTTCCCTCTCCTCTCTTCCACTCTTCCCTTTTTATTGCGCTCTCTCTTCATTCTCATTCTCTCTTCTCTCTTCTCACTCTCTTCTCTCTCTCCTCTCTGTCTTCTCTCTCTCTCCTCTCCTTTCTTCTCCCTCTTCTCTCTCCTCCCTCTCCTCTCTTCACTCTTCTCTTTTTCTTGCGCGCTGTCTTCATTCTCTTCTCTCTCCTTTGTCTTCTCCTCTCTCTTGCTTTTTCTCTCCTTTCTTCTCTCTCCTCCCTCTCTATTCTACTCTCTATCTCACTCTCTCTCCTCTGTCTCTCCTCTCTTTTTCTCTCAACAAAACAAGCTAAAAACCGTACCAAAAAGGCAACAAACTTGCCGTGTGTGAACATAGCCTTAGACAGTCTCTACTTATATAAATGAGAAGTTTGCAAACTTTCTAATCAACTTTTCAGTCCAAATTTCCACCATTTTCAGGATCATTGTTTGCTGTCAGCAGTGGCGTAACTTCAGGTCCAGGGGCCCCGGTGCGAAAGCTCCAACGGGGCCCCCAATTATTGCAAATCTTTAATAGTATTAGTCTTTTTCTATAGGCCAAAAGGATCTTTTGGGGCCCCCCTAGGCTGCAAGGGCCGGGGCGATCGCAACCCCTGCACCTGTTGTAGTTACGCCCCTGGCTGTCAGTGAATGAGATCACCCTTGTTCACATATATAACTAGTCCTGTCCTCCACTGAACAGTAGGAACAATTGTATTCATTCTAGGGAGTTAACAAATCTATACATACAGTTTGTACAATCCACTTGAAGCTCATGGACCCTGATGCAAAAACTGCAATGGGCCCCAATTATTGCAATTCTGTAATAGCATTAGGCCACAGGGACTTTTGGACTCCCCCTAGGCTCCAGGGTCCAGGTCCGACTGCAACCCCTGCACCTATTATAGTTACACCCCTGGATACAATGTATCGCATCTTTGTTTACACTTGATACAAATGTAACAAAACAGTTGTGTTTCAACAGAACGTTTTTCATCCTTGAGAGGTCAACATGATTGTTCTCATTCACTGACAGCAAGCAGGGATCTGTTTATGAAAAGTATTGTAAACTTGCTTTTATTTTACAGCGATTGTGCATTCATTGCAGAATATGGGCCATCCTTTTAAAGGGACTCTGCCACCAAGTTTTTGCCATCCTATCTGAGAGCAGCATAATGTAGAGCTACAGACCCTGATTCCAGCGATGTATCACTTACTGAGCTGCTTGCTGTCATTTTGAATGAATTACTGTTTCCTCTTCTGCAGATGTAGCAGTTCATGAATATGCTGGACTAGCTGGCAGCAGGCTAAGTAGTCCTATAATGATAAAATCACTGCTTAATCAGTTGGAGATGATCAAAACTACACTGAGCAGCCCAGTAAGTGACACATCGCTGGAATCAGGATCTCTGGCCCTACATTATGTTACGCTTAGATTAGGTGGCAAAAACCTGATGACAGGTTCCCTTTAAGTCGATGTAATGAATAATTTCATGTGAAAGCTCCAATTATTGCAAATATTTATCTTTTTCTATAGGCCAAAGGGACTTTTGGGGCCCCCCTAGGCTCCAGGGACCGGGTGCGATTGCAACCCCTGCACCTATTGTAGTTATGCCCCTGAGAGGGATCCGGGATGTTTATTACCAGCTGACTGCATGTACAAGTTAATTTAGCGGGGCACCGGCAGTGGTACATGCATAATCTGCCAGGGAGCAGCATGTGTAAGCTGTCATTTACCAGGGGAGCGTGCGTAAAGTGGCATTTATTACAGAAGCAGCATGGCCCGAGCTGCCGTCTACTGCAGAAACATGTAGAAAGTGTCATTTATCAGATAAATAGCATGTACGCCGCGCCATCCGTCATTGCAAAATAGAGCGGTATTACCATACAGTGAAAGCCTATCAACGCAGCGACAACTCTGCTGATTGCTTACATGCAGCCGCGTCCTCTTATAAATCAATGAATCTCATGTATACACAATAAAGAAGACTTCATTTCATGATACCTACAAGGAGAGATTTATCAGCCAGTGAATGAGGATGAGCACCGCATGGCAGGAGACGCCGCAGATGCGCGATGCAGATTGGAATTAAAGAGATAAAGACATTACTGGTGTTATTTAAAGGGAAACTTCATTGAATAAATTGAGACTGTATCATCTCAAGGACACTGAATACAAAGCAAGGGTGAAAAGACTGCACCAGCAAAACAGGGAGCGCAGCTCTGGAGTATAATACAGGAGGTAACTCAGGATCAGTAATGTAATGTATGTACACAGTGACTGCACCAGCAAAACAGGGAGCGCAGCTCTGGAGTATAATACAGGAGGTAACTCAGGATCAGTAATGTAATGTATGTACACAGTGACTGTACCAGCAAAACAGGGAGCGCAGCTCTGGGGTATAATACAGGAGGTAACTCAGGATCAGTAATGTAATGTATGTACACAGTGACTGCACCTGCAGAATAGTGAGCGCAGCTCTGGAGTATAATACAGGAGGTAACTCAGGATCAGTAATGTAATGTATGTACACAGTGACTGCACCAGCAGAATAGTGAGTGCAGCTCTGGAGTATAATACAGGAGGTAACTCAGGATCAGTAATGTAATGTATGTACACAGTGACTGTACCAGCAGAATAGTGAGTGCAGCTCTGGAGGATAATACAGGAGGTAACTCAGGATCAGTAATGTAATGTATGTACACAGTGACTGCACCAGCAGAACAGTGAGTGCAGCTCTGGAGTATAATACAGGATGTAACTCAGGATCAGTAATGTAATGTATGTACACAGTGACTGCACCTGCAGAATAGTGAGTGCAGCTCTGGAGTATAATACAGGAGGTAACTCAGGATCAGTAATGTAATGTATGTACACAGTGACTGCACCAGCAGAATAGTGAGTGCAGCTCTGGAGTATAATACAGGAGGTAACTCAGGATCAGTAATGTAATGTATGTACACAGTGACTGCACCAGCAGAATAGTGAGTGCAGCTCTGGAGTATAATACAGGAGGTAACTCAGGATCAGTAATGTAATGTATGTACATAGTGACTGCATCAGTAGAATAGTGAGTGCAGCTCTGGAGTATAATACAGGAGGTAACTCAGGATCAGTAATGTAATGTATGTACACAGTGAGTTGTGGGGCAGCGCCTGGATTGCAAGTCAGGAAACACGTAGAGCCCGGTAGTGGTTCAAACAGGACCCGGTGTTTATTGCTGGTATACACAGCGATGGCACAGTCAGCCGGAATCCGGGTCGCAGCCGGGTACACAAGACACAGTTCATATAACGTACCCCGGATCCTTCAGGCCAAAGGCCTCCGTTATAGGTCACGCCGAGCTCCCAGCCCTCCTGGGCTAGGCCGTGTTAGTCTAACACACGGTCCTCTGGAACTCTAGACCTCTCCTGTGTATATCTCTGCTGCTCCTGCAGCTAAGGCACAATTCTCTGTCCAGGGAAAAAACCCCGCCCTGCCTCCTGACCAGGCTTTTAACTCCGTGTCTACTTCCGGGACCTTGCAAGACCCGGAGCGGAGGGAGCGGACCGTCCCTTTCTCTCACACCCTATACCGGGCTCAATACGTGACAGTGCGCATTCTGGGGGAGACATAGCGCCCCTCGCATATGATCCCCCGCACTGTCTCACAGAGTGCACCAGCAGAATAGTGAGTTCAGCTCTGGAGTATAATACAGGAGGTAACTCAGGATCAGTAATGTAATGTATGTACACAGTGACTGCACCAGCAGAATAGCGAGTGCAGCTCTGGAGTATAATACAGGAGGTAACTCAGGATCAGTAATGTAATGTATGTACACAGTGACTGCACCAGCAAAATCGTGAGTGCAGCTCTGGAGTATAATACAGGAGGTAACTCAGGATCAGTAATGTATGTACACAGTGACTGCACCAGCAGAATAGTGAGTGCAGCTCTGGAGTATAATACAGGAGGTAACTCAGGATCAGTAATGTAATGTATGTACACAGTGACTGCACCAGCAGAATAGTGAGTGCAGCTCTGGAGTATAATACAGGAGGTAACTCAGGATCAGTAATGTAATGTATGTACACAGTGACTGCACCAGCAGAATAGTGAGTGCAGCTCTGGAGTATAACACAGGAGGTAACTCAGGATCAGTAATGTAATGTATATACACAGTGACTGCACCAGCAGAATAGTGAGTGCAGCTCTGGAGTATAATACAGGATGTAACTCAGGACCAGTAATGTAATGTATGTACACAGTGACTGCACCAGCAGAACAGTGAGCGCAGCTCTGGAGTATAATACAGGAGGTAACTCAGGATCAGTAATGTAATGTATGTACACAGTGATTGCACCAGCAGAATAGTGAGTGCAGCTCTGGAGTATAATACAGGAGGTAACTCAGGATCAGTAATGTAATGTATGTACACAGTGAGTGCACCAGCAGAATAGTGAGTGCAGCTCTGGAGTATAATACAGGAGGTAACTCAGGATCAGTAATGTAATGTATGTACACTGTGAGTGCACCAGCAGAATAGTGAGTGCAGCTCTGGAGTATAATACAGGAGGTAACTCAGGATCAGTAATGTATGCACACAGTGACTGCACCAGCAGAATAGTGAGTGCAGCTCTGGAGTATAATACAGGAGGTAACTCAGCATCAGTAATGTAATGTATGTACACAGTGACTGCACCAGCAGAATAGTGAGTGCAGCTCTGGAGTATAATACAGGAGGTAGCTCATGATCTGTACAATATATGAATTCATGCATTTTGTTGATTTTCAGACAGCTGCAGATCCTCCTGCATAGCATAAACTGGGTCACTTCCGCATGTGGTTCTGGAACTCTCTATAGGGATGCTGGTATGTTCAGTGGAGATACCTGCTGTGCACAACAGTGAGGATCACAATATTAAAGGATAAGCAGATGCAAACATATGTAAATGTTCTGGATAATGAGCTGCAACAGGTTACAGGGTAATATTAGAATGGTATCAATAACATGGAAGACAATGCAAGGTGTACAGCGGGGTGCGGTGTCATGGTTTGTGATGTATGTGCCGATGATGGTGATGTCATAGAAGGATTACGCAGTGATGTTGGGGATAGATAGATAGATAGATAGATCTGGGATGGATAGATAGATAGATAGATAGATAGATAGATAGATAGATAGATAGATCATCATCCATCCCAGATCGGATAGATAGATAGATAGATAGATAGATAGATAGATAGATAGATAGATAGATAGATAGATAGATAGATAGATAGACAGATAGATCTGGGATGGATGGATAATTTTGCTCTGTGATGTATCTGGCAGCTGTTTCTTCTGGTTTTTGTTTGACTTCCTCCGGATCAATAGAAACAAAATTATAAGCAGAGAATCCCAGAAGCCGCGGTCCGGGTGACGGTTGATGGAGCTCTGCCTGTTCTAAAACTCATCAATTATCCTTACCCCAGTGAGGGTCAGGGCAGCAGTATTGGATTATTAAATACTTAAAGCCGTCCGCATTGTCTCTTACACCTCTCTGTCAGGAGACAATTAATGGGCGTTCAGGCAACCTGGACCCCGGACAAGAGACGTCACTGAGCGCACTGACTGTGGACACCTGAATGCTTCTAGATTCCAACTCAACCTACTAGAGGGCCGGGTCTACACCTCTATAGTCCCTGACAGAAGTTATGTCACTTATCCATGGTATGAAAATGAAAGCTTATAACCTGACGTTACATTCATCCATTGGTTGTATAAATTACTCTTTTGAAAGCTGAAACCCTCTGAAATGTGGTTTAGGTTTAGAAAATAAATTGGCATCAATGCTGAAATATTGATCATTTAATGAACACAGAATGGTCAGATTTTGGAAAGACAAAAGTTTTGTCACCTGGTCATATAATGCACCCAATCCTAGTTTACATCCTCACCTGTGCTCAGTAAATGATCGGTTAATTAGTGGGCGTGTATAAAAAGAAACCCAGCACCCCAGACCCTCACTTGAACTGCAACTTGAGCTATGTCAACATGCCAAAAATCCACCGTGCGACCAAAGCCTTGATTATCAAGAGACTGAAGACCAGATCCACTGCAGAGGTGGCTGGCACCTTTAATGTGTCTCAGCGTCAAGTACAAAGAATTAAAAAAAGATTTGAAGAGACTGGAGATGTGTTTGACAAGCCCAGGTCCGGCAGACCCAGCAAGACAACTGCTCAGGAGGAACGTTTGTTGATTAGAAAATCCAAAGCAAGCCCCTCTTCCACTGCAGCAGAGCTCCAACAGGCCTGGTCATCTCAAGTGCTTGTGTCAGCTAGAACAGTTTGTAGGATTCTGTCTCGAAATGGCCTCCATGGTCGAATCAGTGCACAGAAGCCAGCACTAAACAAAAGGCAGATAAAAAACCATGTGGCATTTGCAAAGTCCCACATCCTGCTAAACAGATGGATGCTGGAAAAGTGGCAGAAGGTGGATTTCTCTGATGAATCTTCAGAAGAATTACACCACAGCCGCCACAAATACTGCAGGAGACCTACTGGAGCCCGTATGGATCCAAAATACACCCAGAAAACAGTTACATTTGGTGGTGGAAAGATCATGGTCTGGGGTTACATTCAGTATGGGGGTGTGCGAAACATTTGCAAGGTGGAAGGCAATATCAATTGCCTAAAATATCAAGAAGTATTAACTACCTCTTATATTCCAAATCATAAAAGGTGTCAAATTCTGCAGCAGGATGGTGCTCCATCTCATACATCCAGCAAAGTTCCTCCAGGCAAAAAAGATCAAGGTGCTCAAGGACTGGCAGCCCAGTCACCAGACATGAACATCATTGAGCATGTTTAGGGTAGGATGAAAGAGGAAGCTTGAAGACAAAACCAAAGAATCTAGATGAACTCAGGGAGGCATGTAAGACTGCATTCTTTGCTATTCCTGATACTTCATTAATAAATTGTATGAATCATTGTTGAACCCATGGATGCAGTCCTTCAAGCTCATGAAAGTCACACAAAATATTAAATATGACTCTAATAGCACCACAACTTCATTCACCAATGTTATCAACATATATTTGTATTTTAAGTTAATTATTTGTTTGAAAATCACATTACTTTCTGTGGGCGACAAAACTTTTGTCTTGCCAAAATCTGACCATTCTGTGTTCATTAAATGATCAATATTTCAGCATTGATGACAATTTATTTTCTTACCCTAAACCGCATTTCGGAGGTTTCAGCTTTGAAAAGAGAAATTATACAACCAATGGATGAATTTAACGTCAGGTTATAAGCTTTTATTTACATAATATGGATAAGTGACATAACGTCTGCTCAGGGAGTGTACAGTGGATATAAAAGGTCTGCACACCCCTGATAGAATGGCAGGTGTATGTCATGTAAATAATCTTACCAAGAACAATGATGTTTGGACCTTTTCTCCCTTTAATGTCACCCATAATCTGTACAAGTCTAGTAAAAAATAAGCTAAAATCATTATAACTGAGAGAAAAAAAATACCACAATGATTTGGTTGCAAGTGTTCACCCCGTCTTATAATCTGAGTGTGATTGTGATCAGAATCAGCCGATCACATGTTAGGGTGCAGACACACTGGCGTCAAACTCGCACGAGTGCAATGTGTCAAAAACTCGCAATGCACTAGGGCCAATGTTAAACAATCTGCAGGTCTGATTGTTACTCTTTCCCTCTGCTGAACTCGCATTGCGATGCTGCGACTGAGGTCAATGAAAGTCTACAGGTGCGAGAAATAAATCACACCCAGAGAGCAAACTGTGAGTTTGTAAGATAAACAGCCAATCAGAGACACTCGACACTCTGTGAGAGCCTCTGTGATTGGCTGTTGGAGTCAGACTGCAGTTTCTCAATCTGGACAGTGATTCTGCTTGGTTGTCGTACACATTAGTGTATGGCAACCAACCTGCCGTCATAGGGTGTTAAATAAATAATTAAGAAAAAAACGCATGAGGCTTCACTGCATTTTTAAGTCCAGGGGCTGTGAGGGGATAATAAAGATGGCGTCCCTAAGCGTGTCTGTGTATCTCCTGTTATAGATGGACAGCAAACATTAAAGGGCTGCAGGATTTCTGATTAATCCTGATGTGTAACATGTGACTACAATCTCCTGTATTCCTCATAGTGTCCAGTCTATGGGTGAGGGTAAGACGAACAGCAACATTAAAGAGCTGCAGGAATTTCTGATTAGTCCTGATTGTGTCCAGAATGAGTACAATCTCTTGTACTCCTCATATGTCCAGTCTGTGGGGGAGGGTAAGACACAGCAACATTAAAGAAGCTGCAGGATTTCTGCATAGTCCTAGTGGTGTCAAAGCATGTGTACAATCTCCTGTATTCCTCATATGTCCAGTCTGTGGGTGAGGTAAGACAACAGCAACATTAAAGAGCTGCAGGGAATTTCTGATTATCCTAGTTGTGTACATGTGACTACAATCTCCTGTATTCCTCATATGTCCAGTCTGTGGGTGAGGGTAAGAAAACAGCAACATTAAAGGAGCTGCAGGAATTTCTGATTAGTCCTGATTGTGTCCAGAATGAGTACAATCTCTTGTATTCCTCATATGTCCAGTCTGTGGGGGAGGGTAAGACGACAGCAACATTAAAGGAGCTGCAGGGATTTCTTGCCAATCCTAGTGGTGTAATGCATGTGACTAAATCTCCTGTATTCCTATATGTCCAGTCTGTGGGTGAGGGTAAGACAACAGCAACATTAAAGAAGCTGCAGGAATTTCTGATTAGTCCTGATTGTGTCCAGAATGAGTACAATCTCTTGTATTCCTCATTGTCCAGTCTTTGGGGGAGGGTAAGAAACAGCAACATTAAAGGCCTGCAGGAATTTCTATCAGTCCTGGTGGTAGTAATGCTGCCTTCAACTACTATTATCAGCGGGCGAAATGCGATAAAAATAATTAAAGTGATGCTATGCAGTTCTTCCTTAGATGGTAAACGCATTGTACAAATCCGTTGAGCTTCTAAGGTGTCTATGCGTAGTGTCTGAAAATCAACTTTACGGAGCACAATTGCATTTTATTGTTATAATTAGGCAAGAATGAGCAATTCGTATGCACCTAATATCACATTCCTTGGGTAGGCGTGCACAGAACATTGGAGTGCGGTTCTTCAGTACCAGGTACTCTTATGGCAGCCAGTTCAGATTTAGCTCTCATATATTCCAGTACGTGCTGCAAATGCGTATGACAAACGCATGTTAAAGCAATGATGCCTGCGATTTCTGATTAGTGTATAAATGCGTCGCGATGAGAGTGCACAATGCGATTCGCATGCCATCGTGGCTGTCAAGGTGATGAATGACAGCCTTAAGATGTGACAGACATTTCTGTATCCTGTTGTTCAGAATGAGTACAATCTCTTGTATTCCTCATATGTCCAGTCTGTGGGGAGGGTAAGATGACAGCAACATTAAAGGAGCTGCAGGACTTTCTGATTAATCCTGATTGTGTCCTGAATGTGACTACATCTCCTGTATTCCTCTTATGTCCAGTCTGTGGGGGAGGGTAAGATGACAGCAACATTAAAGGAGCTGCAGGAATTTCTGATTAGTCCTGATTGTGTCCAGAATGAGTACAATCTCTTGTATTCCTCATATGTCCAGTCTGTGGGGGAGGGTAAGATGACAGCAACATTAAAGGAGCTGCAGGAATTTCTAGCCAGTCCTGGTGGTGTAATGCATGTGACAACAATCTCCTGTACTCTTCATATGTTCGGCCTGTGGGGGATGGTAAGATGGAAGCCTTTTCTTACAAAGATAACCATCCAAGCCTCAATACCTCCATCACCCTGGCCAAAAGCAATGTGTCATGTCTGATGAGGCCGAGGAGGAACTCTTTAATTAAAATCCCAAAAGATTAAAAATCTCCAGTGCAGATCCCCAGATGACCCCACTCCCCAAAGTGAGGCCTGGTGGGGGCAGCACTGAGCTCCAGGGCTGTTTTCTGGAATCTGGAACTGAGGATTCAGTCAAGGGGGAGAAGACTATGGACAGAACAAATATCAGTCAATCTTCAAACAAATCCTTCCGGCTTCTCATCGCACTTTGATTGACGGCTGCTCGTCTCACACTTGCTGCAGACACAGTCTCTGCAGAGCGAGCTGTCAATCAAAGTCAAAGTAAGTCATACATTGTATTGTGCCATTCAGGACTCAAGGAAAGCCAGACACCCCTCATCTGAGCCATGATTAACCCTGAAATCACCACCTAGGACTGTCGCATTAGATTACCGAAAATCTGACTTTTTTAGTATATTTCTCCAGTTTGTGCCCATGGCGGATCCCCCGGGGTACAGAACGCACCTGCTGTATTACAACGCGAGCACAAATCCCTAACCCGGCCCAAAGTGATGATTCGTGCTGGAAGAACACCTGCACGGGGCGTTCTTAACCCCTGCTCTGCCAGATTGAGCAGGATTGATCACATGCCCAGTGCCCATCCACAAGCTCCGATTGATAGGACCGAGAGTGGACTGTGATGAGTTCTGTGGGGATTCAGAGGATAGTGTTGCACTGAATGAACCCTTGGTTGGTCTTGGAAGGCCGCCAAGGGATATAACATGGCGCTCCAGTATGATGTTCGCACGGCAGAGGGTTAAGACTCAATTTCTGCAAACTCTTATTAGATTTTCTGAGATCATAATTCAGCATTTTCTTCTAGAAGTCACCTTAAATAACCCAAGTGAGCACCTGCTGATGTCTTCTGTGCTCATCTTTATAAATGTAGCAGAGCTGAGTTGGCCAGAAAAGAACATTGCTAATGAATGTAGCAGAGCTGAGCTGGACACGCAGGCTTACTAACTAGTTCATTATTCTGCTTATCTACATAGTAGGATGGATGGATGTATTGCAGCCCATACATGTGGTGCAGCAGAGCTGAGTTGGCCAGAAGAGAGCATTGCTAATGAATGTAGCAGAGCTGAGTTGGCTGCGCAGGCTTACTAAGGGTGCCTTCACATTTCAGGACGTTTGCGCCGCGGACGGTGCGGCTCTGTGTCCTGAAATCCGCATGCGGATTGCGCACCTATCTTTAACATGGGATGCGCAGTCATCCGCACATAGCCACGTTCGTTCGCGTTCAGCTGCGTAACTATACGCATGCGGACGGAGAAGATTTTATGCCGCCAGGGAACGCGGCTTGTAGCATTTTTCGGCGCGTCCAAAAAAATGCAAGTGTCCGCATGCGCACGCTGCGGATACAATTAACATTAGCCCCCTATGAGACTGTACGCATGCGGATGGTTTTGCGCACAGCTGCGGATGAAACGCATGCGGACACCTTAGTGCGCATGCTCAAAAAGCCCATGGGCGTGTCTGTAGGCAGGGTCACTGAAAATTGGGCTAAGTTTAGCGAACGCATGCAGATGGAAAACGCATGCGCAAGGCTCAAAACGCAGACAAACGCATGTGAACGTTGCAGACCTGCGTGCGCAAAGCTATGCGCATGCGTATGTAAAACGCAACTTTTACACGCGTTTGCATGCGTTTTCACCTGCGGCTGCGCATGCGCATGGGACGCAACGTAACCGTCCTGAAATGTGAAGCTAGACTTACTAGTTTGTTATTCTGCTTATCTACATAGTAGGATGGATGAATGTATTGCAGCCCTTACATGTGGTGCAGCAGAGCTGAGTTGGCCAGAAAAGAACATTCCTAATGAATGTACCCGAGCTGAGTTGGCCACACAGGCTTACTAAGTAGTTCATTATTCTGCTTATCTATATAGTAGGATGGATGAATGTATTGCAGCCCATACGTGGTGCAGCAGAGCTGAGTTGGCCAGAAGAGAGCATTGTTAATGAATGTAGCAGAGCTGAGTTGGCCACGCAGGCTTACTAACTAGTTCATTATTCTGCTTATCTATATAGTAGGATGGATGAATGTATTGCAGCCCATAAGTGGTGCAGCAGAGCTGAGTTGGCTAGAAGAGAGCATTGCTAATGAATGTAGCAGAGCTGAGTTGGCCAGAAAAGAACATTGCTAATGAATGTAGTATAGCTGAGTTGGCTGCGCAGGCTTATTACTAACTAGTTTGTTATTCTGTTTATCTATAGTAGGATGGATGAACATATTGCAGCCCATCCATGTGGTGCAGCAGAGCTGAGTTGGCCAGAAGAGAACATTGCTAATGAATGAAGGTAATTTGAGCATATTACTAATCATCTATTCAGATGTAGCAGAGCTGAGTTGGCTGCGCAGGCTTATTACTAACTAGGTTGTTATTCTGCTTATCTATATAGTAGGATGCATGAACGTATTGCAGCCCATACATGTGGTGCAGCAGAGCTGAGTTGGCCAGAAGAGAACATTGCTAATGAATGAAGATAATTTGAGCAGATTACTAATCATCTATTCAGATGTAGCAGAGCTGAGTTAGCTGCGCAGGCTTATTACTAACTAGGTTGTTATTCTGCTTATCTATTTAGTAGGATGGATGAACTTATTGCAGCCCATACATGCGGTGCAGCAGAGCTGAGTTGGCCAGAAGAGAACATTGCTAATGAATGAAGGTAATTTGAGCAGATTACTAATCATCAATTCAGACGTAGCAGAGCTGAGCAGAGCTGGCTGTGCAAGCTTATTACTAACTAGTCCATTCTGCTTATCTATGGCTGCGCAGGCTTATTACTAACTAGTCCATTCTGCTTATCTATATAGTAGGATGCATTAATGTATTGCAGCCCATACATGTGGTGCAGCAGAGCTGAGTTGGCCAGAAGAGAATATTGCTAATGAATGTAGGTGATTAGAGCAGGTTCATCTATTCAGATGTAGCAGAACTGAGTTTGTTAAATGCTGAGTTTACTCTTCTTTTCCCAGTATGACCAGAAGCAAACCTGCTAAATTATCCTAATAATGTTGGTGACAAGTTGAGCTCTGCTACATCTGTTACACACAAAGACTGTGATAAAGGCTGCAGGTATGTGTGTGTCAGATGCAGACACATTGAATGCTTCCCTTGCCGTTTTTCATGAACGACAGAGCTGAGTTTGTCATATACCCACACAGCTGATGATAGAGCAGAGTTGAGTTATCTTTAGAGATTTGCATGGAATGAATTCACAAGCTCAGCTCTGCTACATCTATAGTGTTAGGTGCAAAGTCACTGGTGTAATTGAAGAAATGATGAACATAACGGAAAGGCAATGAATGGTATTTACCAGAAAAAATATATAAAATGTGATAAAAAATACATATGAAGAATTGGGTTGTATTTTGGCCAAAATACCCAAGACATGGGGACCCTTGATGGGTTGTGAGCTTACATATTCTGCCCAAAATATCAACCAATAATGTATTTATGTTTGTTTTATTAAGTCCCTTTTTTGTATTCTATGTTGGGGTATTCGTTGCTGTTTTTAGCACCAAATCCTTGGAGATTCATGAATTTTGTCCTAAATAAAAAACGTTACTTTTTGCATTTTTGCCAATTTTTTGTCTATTTTTTCCCATTTTAAATGCACCCATTTATTTGTCTTGTACCAAATTCCTTTTTACATTTGCACCTATTTTCTTCCTTGTTCAAGTGTTTTTTTTCTCTGTTCATTATTGTGATTTTTGAGTCAATTTTATTATTTGCAATTTTTTTTTTTTTTTTTTAAACGTTGCAAAATTTCCTTGCACCACTACTTTGTTTCGTTCTTATGTATGTCATAAATTCTTAGGCAAGTGGCACGAAATGGAAAAAAGAAAAAGACTTGACTTGTCAATCCTTTCTTTTTCATCTTTGTTGCGCTTTTTTAGAGTAAAAAATCACATTGATCCTTTAAAAAAATTCTTTAAAAAGGGTTGTCCAGAATTCTGTAAACATGGCTGGTTTGTTTTAAAAAACAGCGCCACCTCTGTCTTCAGGTTGTCTGTGATATTGCAGCTCAAGTCAATTGAAGTGAATGGGGTTTATGCTGTAATACCACATGTGACCTGTAGACAGATACAATGCGGCGCTGATTTCCTCCAACATTCCGTCCCGGATTCCGGATTCCATTCCCATGCTCCGCCAGGCGCCATCATCTGATTGGAGGATTACGTGTGATATATCATCACTGATTCATTTATCTTCCTGCTTTTTTTCCTTCTTGTAATCACATGTTCGCCAGACTTTTGCACCAAATTTCCATACTCTTTGTGTGCAGATCTTCTGCAGATGTGACATTTGTGAGGCGATCAGATTTGGTTCTGCCTTGGAAATTTCAGCCTTTGGTTTGCAGCAAAAGAACAAAAAAATGTTAGAAATAGAGATTTTTAAATAAGTGATGAAACTGATCCTAGGTGCCCACCCCTTTATTTTGGCTCCTCCCCTTAATCGCTGGATCCTAGGGGCCTGCCCGCTTATTACCCCTCCCCTTTATGACTGGGTCCTAGGGGCCTGCCCCCTTATTACCCCTTCCCTTTATGACTGGGTCCTAGGGGCCTGCCCCTTATGACTCCTCCCCTTTATGAATGGACCCTAGGGGCCTACCCCTTATGACTTCTCTTAATTGCCAAATCATAGTGGCCACACCCTTATTATTACTCCAATCTTAATTACTGGATCCTAGGGCCACCCCTTATTATGACTCCTCCCCTTAATTACTGGATCCTAGGGCCATCCCCTTTAGAGACCCCTCCCTATTACAAAGCCCCTCCCCTTTATATAGGCCCCTCCCCATTACAGAGCTCCTCCCCTTTACAGAGGTCTATCCTCATTACAGAGCTCATCCCCTTTAGAGACCCTCCCTATTACAAAGCTCCTCTTCTTTATATAGGTCCCTCCCCATTACAGAGCTCCTCCCCTTTACAGAGGTCCCTCCAATTACAGAGACGCCTCCCCATTGCAGAGCTCCTCCCCTTTACAGAGGTACATCCCCATCACAGAGCTCCTCCTCTTTACAAAGGTCCCTCCTCATTACAGAGCCCCTCCACTTTGCATAGGTCCCTCCCCTTTACAGAGCTCCTCCCCTTTATAGAGACTCCTCCCCATTACAGAGCTCCTCCCCTTTACAGAGGTCCCTCCCCATTACAGAGCTCCTCCATTTTAAGGAGATCCCGCCCCATTACTGAGCTCCTCCCCTTTACAAACATCCCTCACCATTACAGAGACCCCTCCCCTTTACAGAGACCCCCTCCCTTTTACAGAGACTCCTCCCCATTACAGAGCCCCTCCCCTTTACAGAGGTCCCTCCCCATTACAGAGCTCCTCCCCTTTACAGAGGTCTCTCCCTATTACAGAGCTCCTCCCCTTTACATAGGTTCCTCACCATTACAGAGCTCATCCCCTTTATATAGGTTCCTCCCCATTACAGAGACCCCTCCCCATTGCAGAGCTCATCCCCTTTAGAGACCCCTTCCTATTACAAAGCTCCTCTCCTTTATATAGGTCCCTCCCCATTACAGAGCTCCTCCCCTTTACAGAGGTCCCTCCCCATTACAGAGCTCATCCCCTTTATATAGGTCCCTCCCCATTACAGAGCTCCTCTTTACAGAGGTCCCTCCCCATTACAGAGCTCCTCCCCTTTACAGAGACCCTCCCCATTACAGAGCTCCTCCCCTTTACAGAGACCCCTCCCCTTTACAGAGCTCCTCGACTTTACAGAGGTCCCTCCCCATTACAGAGCTCCTCTCCTTTACAGAGACCCCTCTCCATTGCAGAGCTCCTCCCCTTTATAAAGGTCCCTCCCCAATACAGAGCTCCTCCCTTTACAGAGACCCCTTCCCATTTCAGAGCTCCTCCCCTTTATAAAGGTCCCTCCCCACTACAGAGCTCCTCCCCTTTATAAAGGTCCCTCCCCACTACAGAGCTCCTCCTCTTTACAGAGGTCCTTCCCCATTACTGAGCTCCTCTCCTTTACAGAGACCCCTCCCCATTACAGAGCTCCTCCCCTTTACATAAACTCATCCCCATTAAGAGATCCTCCCCTTTACAGAGACCTTCCCCATTACAGAGCTCCTCCCCTTTACAGAGGCCCCTCCCCATTACAGAGCTCCTCCCCTTTACAGAAACCCATTCCCATTACTGAGCTCCTCCCCATTGCAGAGCTCCTCACCTTTACAGAGACCCCTCCCCATTACAGAGCTCCTCCCCTTTACATAAACTCATCCCATTAAGAGATCCTCCCCTTTACAGAGACCCTTCCCCATTACAGAGCTCCTCCCCTTTACAGAGACCCCTCCCCATTACAGAGCTCCTCCCCTTTACAGAAACTAATTCCCATTACTGAGCTCCTCCCCATTGCAGAGCTCCTCACCTTTACAGAGACCCCTCCCCATTACAGAGCTCCTCCCCTTTACATAAACTCATCCCCATTAAGAGATCCTCCCCTTTACAGAGACCCTTCCCATTACAGAGCTCCTCCCCTTTACAGAGACCCCTCCCCATTACAGAGCTCCTCCCCTTTACAGAGACCCCTCCCCATTGCAGAGCTCCTCCCCATTGCAGAGCTCCTCACCTTTACAGAGACCCCTCCCCATTACAGAGCTCCTCCCCTTTACAGAGACCCCTCCCCATTGCAGAGCTCCTCCCCATTGCAGAGCTCCTCACCTTTACAGAGACCCCTCCCCATTGCAGAGCTCCTCACCTTTACAGAGGTCCCTCCCCACTACCGAGCTCCTCTCCTTTACAGGTCCCTCCATTTTACAAAAGCCCCTCCCCTTATCAGAGCTCTTCCGCTTTAGTTAGCTCCTCCTCTTTACAGAGCTCCTCCCCTTTTGAGAGCCCCTCCCTTTTCATGGGCTCTTCCTCTTTACAGAGCTCCTTCCCTTTATAGAGCCCCTCTCCTTTTCATGGGCTCTTCCTCTTTATAGAGCTCCTTCCCTTTATAGAGCCCCTCCCCTTTTCATGGGCTCTTCCTCTTTACAGAGCTCCTTCCCTTTATAGAGCCCCTCCCCTTTTCATGGGCTCTTCCTCTTTACAGAGCTCCTTCCCTTTATAGAGCCCCTCCCCTTTTCATGGGCTCTTCCTCTTTACAGAGCTCCTCCCCTTTGCTAAGGCTCCTCCCCTCCGTGTATGAGAGTTCATTTCCAGATATCTAAAAAATGAGAATGTGCAAAGGGTCTTATCCTTAATAGAAATCAAATCCCATACAGTATGAAAACTGCTCACCTGATACGGTTGTGAAGCCCACAACCAGCTTGATCGCTCAAACACAGCAGCCGCAGCAGGGACCGCACTTCCACAATCGTGGGGGTGAAACTCTATCCGGGACCAAGTGTCTTTCAGTCCGCGCCGCTGCTCAGATAAGTACCAGAGACACTGGAGTGCTTTACATAAAAGATCTTCAGTTTTATTTACCGACGCGTTTCGGAGCTAAACACCGAGCTCCTTCCTCAGGGAATGACATGAGTACATGGTGAACAAACACTTATAAACACAAAGAAGCGCCAAAAAGATCAAAAAAGCGCCAAATACTGAATCATGTCCATTGGAAAATACGTCACATTATGGGGAGCATACACACTGTGACATCACATTGTTTACAAATACCACGTAGTAAAATCTGTCAGAGACAGAGAAAACAGGGATCAGAGTATATTACCAAACTACAATGTAGGAATATATATAATTATATGAATGGTAAGATTGTGAATAGTGAAGAAGTAGATTAATAGCAAGTAAAAACATGTAAAACGTCTCTAATTATATGTGAAAAAAGTGGTATGCGAACTCATGCTGGATAAGATACCACTTTTTTCACATATAATTAGAGACGTTTTACATGTTTTTACTTGCTATTAATCTACTTCTTCACTATTCACAATCTTACTATTCATATAATTATATATATTCCTACATTGTAGTTTGGTAATATACTCTGATCCCTGTTTTCTCTGTCTCTGACAGATTTTACTACGTGGTATTTGTAAACAATGTGATGTCACAGTGTGTATGCTCCCCATAATGTGACGTATTTTCCAATGGACATGATTCAGTATTTGGCGCTTTTTTGATCTTTTTGGCGCTTCTTTGTGTTTATAAGTGTTTGTTCACCATGTACTCATGTCATTCCCTGAGGAAGGAGCTGGGTGTTTAGCTCCGAAACGCGTCGGAAAATAAAAATGAAGATCTTTCATTTCCAGATAGTCTCTTCCTCGCTGGGGTTTAACCCCTTGTAGTTTACCATCCTCTATTCTTGCTCTGGCAGAATTTATCTCTCCGGACAGTAACTTCCCGCAGATCTTGTGCAGAGCTGCAGTGTAAAGCAAGGCGGACTCACAGATTTCACACCTTCTTACTCTCCAGTAGACAATGTTTACCTGGATTCTGTGATCATTGTCGTATGTTATGAAGGAGCAAAGCTGCAGTGTAAAGTATGTTGGCAGAACACCCTGTGCCCGGTTTACCATCACACCTATCGGCAGGAGATGGAGTGCCCCTTTAACCTTGACTTGACTTGTCTGGCCTGGCTGCTCCTGACCCCGGGCTGTTACTCTCTGCTGCCCCCTAGACCTGTAGGTGCCCGTCTACCCCTTGGCACACACTGGGTGATGACTCTCTGCCAGGGAACATGCGCTGTGGGTTATAAGGATCTATTCTACATGTGTAGTAGAAGCATTGGTCACTCCGCATGTAGCCTGCGCCCCCTCCCCCACTGCAGAACCAGCCATATGGCAAAGCTTTTAAAAAATTGGGTCATTGTGTCTTTAAATAACACTGACATTAGTGCAGTCCCAGCTCAGGCCCCTGTGTCTCCCAGCAAACAACAGGCGGCGAGCGAATGGTTAATGCTTCCAGCTCCTGCTCACCCACACATAGGCTCTGTATTAGAGAACCGCTCTGGAAGCCAAAAGAAGCATTTGGAGAGGTAGATCCAGAAAAACAGATCCATCAATACAGATCCAGCACTGAGAGCCACATCATTCACACTGCCCCACACTAATAACAAACTGCTATATACAGGGGGAGCGAGAGGGGGCCCTGATCCCCAACATACCCCCTCTGCATATAGCACATGGCGGGGGCTCGTATCAGGGGCAGGAACTTGGCGGGAGGGCACCTATGTCAGTATTGCCCAGGCCTTATATTAGTTATTATAGAGCACTGAACACAAGGATCTATGTGATTTTGGAGACGCAAATATCCCCCAACAATCAAACATCATTGATAGAATAGTAAAATGAAAATACAGGTGATACATGAGATATGAGAACGATGTGTCTCTTTGGAATAAGAAATTTGTGACTTCTTTGACCTAAATTTGCGCTCTCCCATTCCTTAGTTGCTGATTTTGCTCCTTAAGCAGTTAATATTCTATTTTGCATCTTATGAATATAATTCTATAATATATAGTAATATACTAATAACGAAGATAAGTGATTACTCAAGCCAAGTACAATTGCTCTTTATTATCATTATTGGTCATTTGACCATTTGTCGGTGACTCCTTTGCACTTTCCTCTCTCTTTCACTTTCTTTTTCATCTCTTTCCCCTTCTCTCTTTCCCTTCTCTTTCCCCTTCTCTCTTCCTCTTTCCCTTTTCTCTCTTCCCCTTCTCTTTCTCAGTCTCTCTTTCCCTTCTCTTTCTCATCTCTTTCCCCTTCTCTCTTTCTCTTTCCTTTTCTCTCTTCCCCTTATTTTTCCCAGTCTCTCTTTCCCTTCTCTTTCCCATCTCTTTCTCCTTCTCTCTTTCCCTTCTCTTTCCCCTCATCTTTCTATTCCCTTTCCCATCTCTTTCCCCTTTTCTCTTTCCCCGTCTCTCTTTCTCCTTCTCTCTTTCCCAGTCTCTCTTTCCCTTCTCTTTCCCATCTCTTTCTCCTTCTCTCTTTCCCAGTCTCTCTTTCCCTTCTCTTTCCCATCTCTTTCTCCTTCTCTCTTTCCCTACTCTTACCCCTTGTTTTCCCTCCTCTTTCTATTCGCTTTCCCATCTCTTTTCCCCTTTTCTCTTTCTCCGTCTCATCCCCTGTCTCTTTTCCGTTCTCGCTTTCCCCTTCTTTTCCCTCCTTTTCCACTTCTGTTTCCCATCTATTACCCCTTTTCTCTTTTCCTTCTCTTTCCCCTTGTATCTTTCCTCTTCTCTCTTTCCCTCCTCTTTCCCTGTCTTTCCCTTCTCTTTCCCCTTGTCCCTTTCCCTCTTCTCTCTTTCCCTCCTCTTTCCCTCTCTTTCCCTTGTCTTTCCCCTTGTCCCTTTCCTCTAGTCTCTTTCCCTCCTCTTTCCCTCTCTTTCCCTTCTCTTTCCCCTTGTCCCTTTCCCTCTTTTCTCTTTCCCTTCTCTTTCCCTTCTCTTTCCCCTTGTCCCTTTCCCTCTTCTCTCTTTCCCTTCTCTTTCCCTCTCTTTCCCTTGTCTTTCCCCTTCTCTCTTTCCCCTTCTTTTTCCCTCCTCTTTCCCTTCTCTTAACCCCTGCTCTTTTTTTCCTTTCTCTTGTCCTTCTCTTTCCCTTCTCTTTCCCCTGCTATCTTTCCCCTTTTTCCTTTCCCATATCTAGATAAGAAACTGAAATTTACACCCCAATAAAAACTGTGTGGCTGTGTATGGTACCATTATCTTTGGTCGATGTGAGTACTATTGAGCACTATGGGGCGGTATTATTGGGGTATTTTAATTCTTCACCATTTTCAAGATCTCTTTAAATTAAAGAGTCACATTGCAGGGGAGACATTAGGAAACATTGGCGATTCCGTGTCGGAGGTCGCAGTGCCAAACCATAGGAAAGTACCATATGAGCTGCACAATGTCAGACACTTGTAGCCCGAGATCAATAGGGAGAAGAGTCTGATTCACATATTTAACCTGCACCGATACATAGTAACAAACAATCAGAATACAAAGATCTGTGCAGCTCATGTGCTAGATACAAACCCTCAGCATTAGGAAATCAATGTACTGACAGCAAACAATAACCTAAAAACCTGTCATTAAAAGATATAAGGTTCAGGATACAATGTGGCGAGTGCCCCTTTAATGGCATAAGCCGTTCTCTGCCCGCAGAGTGCGGACCCTCTTAATGTCTGGTGACGGGTAGGTGCCCATTGTGATTTGGTGCCACCAGCCCCTTTAATATTCGGATTCACTAGGCAGAACACAGGAGGAAAACATTGCATCCTTGAAAAGATCGAAATGATAAAAAAAAAAAAGAGTTTTCCGCTTGTCAACCTTCAACTGAAGTGACTATTAAATATTGTGGGGCGCGAGGATCAGGAGTCGTCTCCATTCATCCTTTGTGTCTAGCTTCTTGCTGAGTCCTCGTTTCTCTATGGTGAACTCTTATTTTAGGTTTATTTTAGAAGCCGTGGGTTAAATGGAGGGAAGGAACATCCATATACTGCCTGACCATCAACTATGTGCAATGAAGCTCATGCTCTAATGGGGCCCCCAATTATTGCAAGTCTTTAATAGCATTGGTTATTTTGGGCTCCGAAGATTGGATGCTGTTGCAACCCCTGCACCCAGGAGCGTAACTACAATAGGTGCAGGGGTTGCTATCGCACCCGAACCCTGGAGCGTAGGGGGCCCTAAATGTCCTTCTGGCCTATAGGAAAAGACCAATGCTATTATAGATTAGCATTATCAATAATTGGGGGCCCCACTGAAGCTTTTGCATCAGGGACTATGAGCTTCAAGTTACGCCACTGCCTGCACCCATGGTAGTGATGCCCCTGATTTTGGGTAGGGTGCCCGTACTGTACCAGAAAGAGTTGGACATGTTGGATTTCTACATACCCAATCCTTCTCATCTCCAGGAATCTGAACAGATACCAGAGGTATCTATCAGCAGCAGGGGTGGAACTACCGTGGTGCAGCTGGATCAGATGCACCAGGGCCCCGACCGGCTAGGGGGCCCCTTCAAGACTGCAGGGCGCCCCCCAGCTGACCCCGATAGCTGTTACCAGAGGAGAGGAGGGTCAGGCAAGGGAAGCAGAAAGCTTCCTGCTTCCCTTGTCTGATCCCGCCCCTCCTATCCTCTACCCCTCCGTCTCCTGGGAGCGCCGAGTCAACAGCGCGGCTCACCAGGTAGGAGAGCCGCCGCAAAAACCGGTGGCCGCAAGCAGCACCCCCCCCCGCGCCAAGGGCTGCGCCGGGGACCAGCACCCCCCCGCCCCGCTCCTCACCATGCCATGCTTGCACCAGGGCCCCCTGGGGTCACAGCCCGCCCCTGATCAGCAGCTTTCTCCCCTTTCCTCATAGAGAACACATGACGGTCAGAAGTGATGAAGCTATGGACAGAGCCATCTATACAGTCTATACATCTTCCATTGTCAGCCACTAAGGCAGAGAACAGGTCTATGCATTTTAAACCTGCTAATGTAAATGTCACCATTTCCTGGGGCGTAGCTACAGCAAGTGCAGGAGATGCGTTTGCGCACGGGCCCTGGAGCCTAGGGATCTCCAATAAGACTATAGGGTCCCCTATAGAAAAAGACTAATGCTATTAAAGATTTGCAATAATTGGGGGCCCCATTGGAGCTTTCATATGGGGGCTTATGACCTACATGTTACGCCACTGGCCTTCTTTATTAAGTTTGTGCTTCGGAGCTGCGCTCCTGCTGAGGAGAGTGTTACATCCATGTTGAAGGCAAGCCAACTGTAGTCACCCTACACAAGGGTGCACATAAATCCGTGCTGCTCTCTGGTGTTGGTGTCTCCTACAGTCACACACTTAACTAGGAGGTATCAATGCTCCCAGAAGAGCCTTCGTGGGGTTCATTGTGGCATCTTGGGTTGACTCCTGACAGTCACCACCTGTTGGCATTGGATGCTATTAAGCATTACAGTGGGGATTTAAAAACAGCGCCACCGTTGGCTATGTCTGTTATTGCAGGCAGGTGCCTGGGGCTGATCTACACATTTACAGTCCTGGACGACAATGGTGATTTTTTTTTTTAACTTTTTGTAACTTTTTTACTTCATCCCCGATAATCCTGACTGCGGCCTTGCTGTCTGCGTCAGGTGGCGACTGATAAATAACCCATGCTCTTCCCTGTGCTCCCCAGTGGGTTGTGATGAGATCCTTGTGCACAAACATCCTTGGCAGATGAGGGAAGGCAGAATTAATAGCTGAATCTCCTCTCCCACATTAATTAAACAGCAGAGGTCACGTAGAGACTGCGCCCTGAAGAGTCACAGATTATAAAGAGGGGTGCTGATCGGGGAACGTCCATACAGGGTGACGTTCGACCCCATTAGGCGGTGAGTTATGTACTACCAGACAGGGGGAAGACATATCATTGGTACAGTCTGTGCAGTCAAACAGGGACCCAAGAGGTTAGGGGGCCCATGTCCACATCTACAGCAGGTGGAACTGCGCATTACAAGGGGCTCCTGGACTGTAAAGGGCCCATATAATGTTTTTGCACAGGGACACTTTTCTGTCTGTGTCTGCCAGTGCCCAGGGTGGTTATCCAATACGGCTTGTCTCATACAGGGGAGTGCTGAACCCAAGTGTGCAGAGACTGTCCATACAGGGGAGTGCTGAACCCAAGTGTGCAGGGACTGTCCATACAGGGGAGTGCTGAACCCAAGTGTGCAGGGACTGTCCATACAGGGGAGTGCTGAACCCAAGTGTGCAGGGACTGTCCATACAGGTGAGTGCCTAACCTAAGTGTGCCGGGACTGTCCATACAGGTGAGTGCCTAACCCAAGTGTGCAGAGACTGTCCAAACAGGGGAGTGCTTAATCCAAGCGTGCAGCGACTGTCCATACAGATGAGTGCCTAACCCAAGTGTGCAGGGACTGTCCACACAGGTGAGTGCTGAACCCAAGTGTGCAGGGACTGTCCACACAGGTGAGTGCTGAACCCAAGTGTGCAGGGACTGTCCATACAGGGGAGTGCTGAACCCAAGTGTGTAAGGACTGTCCATACAGGTGAGTGCCTAACCCAAGTGTGCCGGGACTGTCCATACAGGTGAGTGCCTAACCCAAGTGTGCTGGGACTGTCCATACAGGGAGGGGATAAACCCAAGCGTGCAGGGACTGTCCATACAGGTGAGTGCCTAACCCAAGTGTGCTGGGACTGTCCATACAGGGAGGGGATAAACCCAAGCGTGCAGGGACTGTCCATACAGGGGAGTGCTCAACCCAAGAGTGCAGGGACTGTCCATACAGGGGAGTACCTAACTAAAGTGTGCAGGGACTGTACATACAGGGGAGTGATTAACCCAAGCGTGCAGGGACTGTCCATACAGGTGAGTGCCTAACCTAAGTGTGCCGGGACTGTCCATACAGGTGAGTGCCTAACCCAAGTGTGCAGAGACTGTCCAAACAGGGAGTGTTAATCCAAGCTGCAGCGACTGTCATACAGATGAGTGCCAACCCAGTGTGCAGGCTGTCCATCACAGGTGAGTGCTGAACCCAAGTGTGCAGGGACTGTCCACACAGGTGAGTGCTGAACCCAAGTGTGCAGGGACTGTCCATACAGGGGAGTGCTGAACCCAAGTGTGTAAGGACTGTCCATACAGGTGAGTGCCTAACCTAAGTGTGCCGGGACTGTCCATACAGGGGAGTGCTGAACCCAAGTATGTAGGGACTGTCCATAAAGGGAAGTGCTTAACTCAAGTGTGTAGGGACTGTCCATACATGGGAGTGCTGAACCCAAGTGTGCTAGGGCTTTCTGTAAAGGAAATACTTAACTCACATGTGTAGGGACTGTCCATACAGGAGAGTGCTTAACCCAAGTGTGCAGGGCCTTTCTGTAAAGAGAAGTGCTTAACTCACATGTGTAGGGACTGTCCACACAGTGAAGTGCTTAACCCAAGTGCAGGGACTGTCCACACAGGGGAGTGTTGAACCCAAGTCTACATAGACTATCCATAAAGGAGAGTGCTGAACCCAAGTGTGCAGGGACTGTCCATAAAGAGAAGTGCTTATCCAAAGTGTGTAGGGATTTTACATACAGAGAAGTGCTTATCCCAAGTGTGCAGGGACTGTCTATACAGGGGTGGATAAACCCTGCTCAGGAACTGTCTTACAGGGACTGCTGAACCAAGAGAGGGACTATCCATATAGGGGAGTACTAACTAAAGTGTGCAGGAACTGTCCACACAGGGGAGTGCTAACCCAAGTATGTAGGACTGTCCATACAGGGGAGTGCTGAACCCAAGTGTGCAGGGACTGTCTGTAAAGGGAAGTGCTTATCCAAGTGTGCAGGACTGTCACTGTTAACAGTGTAGGATGTCCTTATAACAAGTGTGCAGAGACTGATCCATACAGGAGAGTGCTGAACCCAAGTGTGTAGGGATGTCATACAAGGGAGTGCTTAAACCAAGTGTGCAGGACTATCCATACAGAGGAGTGCTGAAACCCAAGTGTTAGGGACTGTCCATACAGGGAGTGTTGAACCCAAATGGAGGGACTGTCCATACAGGAGAGTTTGAACCCTAGTGTGCAGGGACTGTCTGTAAAGAGAAGTGCTTAACTCACGTGTGTAGGGACTGTCCATGCATGGTAGTGCTTAACCCAAGTGCAGGGACTGTCCACACAGGGGAGTGCTGAACCCAAGTGTGCATAGACTGTGTATAAAGGAGAGTGCTGAACCCAAGTGTGCATAGACTGTCTATAAAGGAGAGTGCTGAAGCAAAGTGTGCAGGGACTGTCCGTAAAGGGATGTGCCTATCCCAAGTGTGTAGGGACTGTCCATACAGGGGAGTGCTTAACCCAAGTATGTAGGGACTGTCCATACAAGGGAGTGATGAACCCAAGTGTGCAGGGACTGTCTGTAAAGGGAAGTGTTTAACCCAAATGTGCAGGGATTGTTCATACAGGGGAGTGCTTAACTCAAGTGTGTATGGACTGTCAAAATAGGGGAGTGCTTAACCCACGTGTGCAGACACTGTCTAGACAGAGTGCTGAGCCAAGTGCAGGGACTGTCCACACAGGGGAGTGCTGAACCCAAGTGTGCATAGACTGTGTATAAAGGAGAGTGCTGAACCCAAGTGTGCATAGACTGTCTATAAAGGAGAGTGCTTAACTCAAGTGTGCAGAGACTGTCCATACAGGGGAATGCAGAACCTAAGTGTGCATAGACTGTTCATAAAGGAGAGTGCTGAACCCAAGTGTGCAGGGACTGTCCATACAGGGGAATGCTGAACCTAAGTGTGCATAGACTGTTCATAAAGGAGACTGCTGAACCCAAGTGTTCAGGGACTGTCCATACAGGGGAATGCTGAACCTAAGTGTGCATAGACTGTTCATAAAGGAGACTGCTGAACCCAAGTGTGCAGGGACTGTCTGTAAAGGGAAGTGTTTAACCCAAATGTGCGGGGATTGTTCATACAGGGGAGTGCTTAACTCAAGTGTGTAGGGACTGTCAAAACAAGGGAGTGCTGAACCCAAGTGTGCAGGGACTGTCCATACAGGAAAGTGCTTAACCCAAATGTGCAGGGACTGTTCATACAGGGGAGTCCCTATCCCAGGTGTGCAGGGACTGTCCATACTTGGGAGTGCTTATCCCAAGTGTGCAGGGACTGTCCATACAAGCGAGTGCTTAAACCCAAGTGTGCAGGGACTGTTCATACAAGGGAGTGCTTAACCCAAGTGTGTAGGGACTGTCCATACATGGGAGTGCTTATCCCAAGTGTGCAGGGACTGTCCATACAAGCGAGTGCTTAACCCAAGTGTGCAGGGACTGTTCATACAAGGGAGTGCTTAACCCAAGTGTTAGGGACTGTCCATACAGGGAGAGTGTTGAACCCAAATGGGCAGGGACTGTCCATACAGGAGAGTTCTGAACCTAGTGTGCAGGGACTGTCTGTAAAGAGAAGTGCTTAACTCACGTGTGTAGGGACTGTCCATGCATGGTAGTGCTTAACCAAGTGCAGGGACTGTCCACACAGGGGAGTGCTGAACCCAAGTGTGCATAGACTGTGTATAAAGGAGAGTGCTGAACCCAAGTGTGCATAGACTGTCTATAAAGGAGAGTGCTTAACTCAAGTGTGCAGAGACTGTCCATACAGGGGAATGCAGAACCTAAGTGTGCATAGACTGTTCATAAAGGAGAGTGCTGAACCCAAGTGTGCAGGGACTGTCCATACAGGGGAATGCTGAACCTAAGTGTGCATAGACTGTTCATAAAGGAGACTGCTGAACCCAAGTGTGCAGGGACTGTCCATACAGGGGAATGCTGAACCTAAGTGTGCATAGACTGTTCATAAGGAGACTGCTGAACCCAAGTGTGCAGGGACTGTCTGTAAAGGGAAGTGTTTAACCCAAATGTGGGGGATTGTTCATACAGGGGAGTGCTTAACCAAGTGTGTAGGGACTGTCAAAACAAGGGAGTGCTGAACCCAAGTGTGCAGGGACTGTCCATACAGGAAAGTGCTTAACCCAAATGTGCAGGGACTGTTCATACAGGGGAGTCCCTATCCCAGGTGTGCAGGGACTGTCCATACATTGGGAGTGCTTATCCCAAGTGTGCAGGGACTGTCCATACAAGCGAGTGCTTAACCCAAGTGTGAGGGACTGTTCATACAGGGAGTGCTTAACCCAAGTGTGTAGGGACTGTCCATACATGGGAGTGCTTATCCCAAGTGTGCAGGGACTGTCCATACAAGCGAGTGCTTAACCCAAGTGTGCAGGGACTGTTCATACAAGGGAGTGCTTAACCCAAGTGTGTAGGGACTGTTCATGCAGGAGACTGCTGAACCCAAGTGTCGAGGACTGTCTATACAGAGGAGTGCTGAACCCAAGTGTGCACGACTGTCCATACAGGAAAGTGCTTATCCCAGGTGTGCAAGGACTGTTCATACAAAGGAGTCCTGAACCCAAGTGTGCAGGACTGTCCATACAGGGGAGTGCTTATCCAAAGTGGCAGGGACTGTCCATACAGGAGAGTGCTGAACCCAAGTGTGCAGGGACTGTCCATGCAGGGGAGTGCTGAACCCAAGTGTGGGGACTGTCCATACAGGGGAGTGCTGAACCCAAGTGTGCAGGGACTGTCCATTACAGGGGAGTGCTGAACCCAAGTGTGCAGGGACTGTCCATACAGGGGAGTGCTGAACCCAAGTGTGAAGGGACTGTCCATACAGGGGAGTGCTGAACCCAAGTGTAGGGACTGTCATACAGGGGAGTGCTGAACCCAAGTGTGTAAGGGACTGTCCATACAGGGGAGTGCTGAACCCAAGTGTGCAAGGACTATCCATACAGGGGAGTGCTGAACCCAAGTGTAAAGGGACTGTCATACAGGGGAGTGCTGAACCCAAGTGTGCAAGGACTATCCATACAGGGGAGTGCTGAACCCAAGTGTGTAAAGGGACTGTCATACAGGGAGTGCTGAACCAAGTGTGCAAGGACTATCCATACAGGGAGTGCTGAACCCAACGTGTGTAAAGGGACTGTCTATACAGGGGAGTGCTGAACCCAAGTGTGCAAGGACTATCCATACAGGGGAGTGCTGAACCAAGTGTAAGGGACTGTCATACAGGGGAGTGCTGAACCCAAGTGTGCAGGGACTATCCATACAGGGGAGTGCTGAACCCAGTGGTAAAGGGACTGTCATACAGGGAGTGCTGAACCCAAGTGTTAGGGACTGTCTATACAGGGGAGTGCTGAACCCAAGTGTGTAGGGACTGTCCATACAGGGGGAGTGCTGAACCCAAGTGTGTAGGGACTGTCCATACAGGGAGTGCTGAACCCAAGTGTGTAAGGGACTATCCATACAGGGGAGTGCTGAACCCAAGTGTTAGGGACTATCATACAGGGGAGTGCTGAACCCAAGTGTGCTAGGGACTGTCTATACAGGGGAGTGCTGAACCCAAGTGTGCAGGGACTATCCATACAGGAGATGTGCTGAACCCAAGTGTGCAGTGGGACTATCCATACAGGGGAGTGCTGAACCCCAAATGTGAGGGACTGTCCATACAGGGGAGTGCTGAACCCAAGTGTGCAGGACTATCCATACAGGAGAGTGCTGAACCCAAGTGTTAGGGACTGTCTATACAGGGGAGTGCTGAACCCAAGTGTTGCAGGGACTATCCATACAGGGGAGTGCTGAACCCAAGTGTGAGGGACTGTCCATACAGGGGAGTGCTGAACCCAAGTGTGCAAGGGACTATCATATCAGGAGAGTGCTGAACCAGTGTAAAGGACTGTCTATACAGGGGGTGCTGAACCCAAGTGTTAGGGACTGTCTATACAGGGGAGTGCTGAACCCAAGTGTGAGGGACTGTCATACAGGGGAGTGCTGAACCCAACGTGTGCAAGGGACTATCCATACAGGGGATGCTGAACCCACGTGTAAAGGGACTGTCATACAGGAGAGTGCTGAACCCAAGTGTGCAGGACTATCCATACAGGGAGTGCTGAACCCAAGTGTTAGGGACTGTCTATACAGGGGAGTGCTGAACCCAAGTGTGAAGGACTATCCATACAGGGGAGTGCTGAACCCAAGTGTTAAGGGACTTCTATACAGGGGAGTGCTGAACCCAAGTGTGCAAGGGACTATCCATACAGGGAGTGCTGAACCCAAGTGTGTAGGGACTGTCTATACAGGGGAGTGCTGAACCCAAGTGTAAAGGGACTGTCCATACAGGAGAGTGCTGAACCCAAGTGTGCAAGGACTATCCATACAGGAGAGTGCTGAACCCACGTGTAAAGGGACTGTCTATACAGGGGAGTGCTGAACCCAAGTGTTAGGGACTGTCTATACAGGGGAGTGCTGAACCCAAGTGTGTAGGACTATCCATACAGGGAGTGCTGAACCCAAGTGTTAGGGACTACCCTATACAGGGGAGTGCTGAACCCAAGTGTGCAGGGACTGTCCATACAGGAGAGTGCTGAACCCAAGTGTGCAGGGACTGTCTATACAGGGGAGTGCTGAACCCAAGTTATGTAGGGACTGACCATACAGGGGAGTGCTGAACCCAAGTGTTAGGGACTGTTCATACAGGTGAGTGCTGATCCCAAGTGTTAGGGACTGTCCATACAGGGGAGTGATTAACCCAAGCGTGTAGGAACTGTCCATACAGGGGAGTGCTGAACCCAAGTGTTAGGGACTGTCTATACAGGGGAGTGGTTATTCCATGTGTGTGTGGAGTGATGAAGCTTCTGCTGGGCACAGTCTCCATTGTGCTGGAGCTGAGTGGAGGATGATCCTGGGCTGTCAGTGTGCAGGCGCTGTACAGGGTGGTGCTGATCTCTGGAGTTGGGCTTGTTGTTGCAGGCGGTGCTGAGTGCTTGGAGCTGTGTACATCGCCGCTGATCAGCAGGAGCGGTCCGATCAGTCTCCGGTGATCACAGCCGGTGCTGAGGCTGCTGCTCCGGTGCCGCACACTGCCGGGTGCCCGGTGCTCGGTGCTGGGATGCTGCTCGGGATCTGGAGGAAGTTGCGCCGCCCGGATCCTGCACTCAGATAAAAGCTGGGAGTGATGGCTCCGGGACCGGGCCCCCGGGAGAACTTACACAGGTAGAAGAAGAGCGGAGAGCTGCAGCCGCCGCCACCGACTGGACACCGGGACACGAGGGCGCCGGGACGGGAAAGTTTGCTGTGATTTGTGCGGGGATGTGGGGAGCAGCGGCCGCTCCGGGAGGAGATCACGGGAGGATTACAGGAACGGGAAACTGCGGGAAACTGGAGGACGAGGCGGAAAGTGTGAGGTAAGAAGAGGAACCGGGGGCAACACTCACCAGACCGGGGACAGCACTCACCAGACCGGGGGGCAACACTCACCAGACCGGGGACAACACTCACCAGACCGGGGGGCAACACTCACCAGACCGGGGGGCAGCACTCACCAGACCGGGGACAGCACTCACCAGACCGGGGGGCAACACTCACCAGACCGGGGACAGCACTCACCAGACCGGGGACAGCACTCACCAGACCGGGGACAGCACTCACCAGACCGGGGACAGCACTCACCAGACCGGGGACAGCACTCACCAGACGGGGACAGCACTCACCAGACCGGGGGCAACACTCACCAGACCGGGGACAGCACTCACCAGACCGGGGACAGCACTCACCAGGACCGGGGGCAACACTCACCAGGACCGGGGGCAACACTCACCAGGATCGGGGAGGGGGCAGCACTCACCAGGACCGGGGACAGCACTCACCAGACCGGGGGCAGCACTCACCAGACCAGGGACAGCACTCACCAGACCGGGGGAAGCATTCACCAGACCGGGGGAAGCATTCACCAGATCGGGGGCAGCACTCACCAGACCGGGGACAGCACTCACCAGACCGGGGGAAGCATTCACCAGACCGGGGGAAGCATTCACCAGACCGGGGGGCAACACTCACCGGACCGGGGGGCAGCACTCACCAGACTGGGGGGCAGCACTCACCAGACCGGGGGCAACACTCACCAGACCGGGGGCAACACTCACCAGACCGGGGGGGCAGCACTCACCAGACCGGGGGGGCAACACTCACCAGACCGGGGGGCAACACTCACCGGACCGGGGGGCAAGCACTCACCAGACTGGGGGGCAGCACTCACCAGACCGGGGGGCAACACTCACCAGACGGGGGCAACACTCACCAGACCGGGGGGCAGCACTCACCAGACCGGGGGGCAACACTCACCAGACCGGGGGGCAGCACTCACCAGACTGGGGGCAACACTCTGGACCAGGGGCAGCACTCACCAGACTGGGGGGCAGCACTCACCAGACCAAGGGCAACACTCACCAGACCAGGGGGCAGCACTCACCAGACCGGGGGCAACACTCTGGACCGGGGGCAGCACTCACCATACCGGGGGACAGCACTCGCCAGACCGGGGGCAGCACTCACCAGACCGGGGGAAGCATTCACCAGACCGGGGGCAACACTCTGGACCGGGGGCAGCACTCACCAGACCGGGGGACAGCACTCTCCAGACCGGGGGACAGCAGTCACCAGACCGGGGGCAACACTCACCAGGACCGGGGGCAAACACTCACCAGGACCGGGGGCAACACTCACCAGGACCGGGGGGGCAGTACTCACCAGGACCGGGGGGCAGCGCGCTCACCAGACCGGGGGCAGCACTCACCGGACCGGGGGACAGCAGTCACCAGGACCGGGGGCAGCACTCACCAGAACGGGGGCAACACTCACCAGGACCGGGGGCAACACTCACCAGGACCGGGAGGGCAGCACTCACCAGGATCGGGGGGCAGCACTCACCAGACCGGGGGCAGCACTCACCGGAACGGGGGCAGCACTCACCGACGGGGGCAGCACTCACCAGGACGGGGGGGCAGCACTCACCAGGACGGGGGGGCAACACTCACCAGGACGGGGGGGGCAATACTCACCAGAACGGGGGGCAGCACTCACCAGGACCGGGGGCAGCACTCACCAGGACCGGGGGGCAGCAATCACCAGGACTTGGGGGGCAGCACTCACCAGGACTGGGGGGCAGCACTCACCAGGACTGGGGGCAGCACTCACCAGACCGGGGGGCAACACTCACCAGACCGGGGGGCAGCACTCACCAGACCGGGGAAAGCACTCACCAGGACCGGGGGGCAGCATTCACCAGGACCGGGGGGCAGCACTCACCAGGACCGGGGGGCAGCACTCACCAGCACCGGGGGGCAGCACTCACCAGGACCGGGGGGCAGCACTCACCAGACGGGTGGCAGCACTCACCAGACCGGGTGGCAGCACTCACCAGGACCGGGGGGCAGCACTCACCAGGACCGGGGGGCAGCACTCACCAGACCGTGGGGCAGCACTCACCAGGACCGGGGGGCAGCACTCACCAGGACCGGGGGGCAGCACTCACCTGGAGGGGGGTAGCACTCACCTGGATGGGGGGTAGCACTCTCCAGGACCGGGGGCAGCACTCTCCAGGACCGGGGGCAGCACTCTCCAGGACCGGGGGCAGCACTCACCAGGAGCGGAGGCAGGACTCACTAAGACTGGGGGCAGCAGCCCTTACCAGGATAGGGTGCAGCACTCACCAGGACCTGGGCACAGCAGTCGCCAGACCGGGGGCAGGATTCACCAGGACCGGCGACTGCACTCACCAGGACCTGGGACAGTATTCGCCTGTATCTTGGGGCAGCACTCACCTGGATCGGGGGGCAGCACTCACCAGGAGTGGGGGGCAGCACTCACCTGGACCTGGGGCAGCACTCACCTGGACCGGGAGCAGCACTCACCAGGATGGAGGGGAGCAGCACTTACCTGGACTGGGGGCAGCAGCCCTTACCATGACTGGGGGAAGCACTCACCTGGACTGTGGGGCAGCAGTCACCAGGACCGGGGACAGCACTTACCTGGATCGGGGGGCAGCACTCACCAGGATGGTGGGGGGGCAGCACTCACCTGGATAGTGGGGCAGCATTCACCAGGACCTGGGGAAGCACTCAACTGGACTGGCGGGCAGCACTCACCTGGACTGGGTTGCAGCACTCGCCTGGACTGGGGGGCAGCACTCACCTGGACCGGGGGCAGCACTCAGCAGGATCGAGAGGTAACACCTGGACCGGAAGGCAGCACTCACCTGGACTGGAGGCAGCATTCAGTTGGACCAGGGGACAGCACTTACCTGGTGGACAGCACTTACCTGGTGGACAGCACTCACCTGGGGGGCAGCACTCACCCTGGGGGGCAGCACTCACAGCACACACTGGAGGGTCTGCGTAGGGCTCAGCCAGAGTCACAGACCCCATCAGCTTCTGTATCCAGATTACACAAGAGCTCAGGAGAAGGAGATCTGTGTAATATCTATCTATCTATCTATCTATCTATCTATCTATCTATGGAAAAAACTTTTGAGCAGCACCAAAAACGGGTGCAAATCTGTCCAACAAACCACTCTTTGTTGAACATATACGTGAAAAACGACAGCAGCACTCCAAATAGTTCTTCAATCGCGACGTTTGTCTAGCTAGACAAAAGCCACTTGGTGGCTGAAATGTCGCAGGTCGCCCTGTAGGCCTGATTAAAGGCGATTGAAGAACTATTTGGAGTGCTGCTGTCGTTTTTCACGTATCTATCTATCTATCTATCTATCTATCTATCTATCTATCTATCTATCTGTCTATCTATCTGTCTATCTATCTATCTCCCTATCTCTGTATCTAATCATCTTCCTATCTCTCCTACTCTATTATTGTGGAACCTGGTGAAAGTTTATTAGTCACAAAGTTCTTTTATACTTTCTTAAGTTCACTTATTTTGTGGAGTCACCTCGACACATCCCCAGCTGTCTATGTAATGTGTATATACATATAGATATAGTATGGTAAAGAATGTTTGTGCCGTGTTAGTCAGTAGACAGATAAATCTTACAATCTGAGAGTCCTCAGTGGTTGATACCTTTTAATGGTAACTGAAAAGATGGTAAACATAGCAAGCTTTCCAGACTGACTACTATTCTCTGCTTTACGTCACCTGTCGTATTCACTGTATCATCCTACCCTGCATATGTATATATGTGTGTGTCTTCAGAATTTCTGTCATTATTAGCCTTAGATTTGAACATTTTTCTATATATATATATATATTCCTCCTGAGCTGTGGCGGGGAGTGTGGCTTACACATTAGCTCTTCAGGAGGATGTGATTGGAATAGAAGTTTAGCTATGAGCCCCCTCTCCTCCGTGCCCCTCTCCTCCGTGCCCCTCTCCTCTGAGCCCCCTCTCCTCTGAGCCCCCTCTCCACTGAGCCCCTCTCCTCCGTGCCCCTCTCCTCTGAGCCCCCTCTCCTCCGTGCCCCTCTCCTCTGAGCCCCTCTCCTCCGCGCCCCCTCCCCGTGCCCCTCTCCTCCGTGCCCCTCTCCTCCGTGCCCCTCTCCTCCGTGCCCCTCTCCTCTGAGCCCCTCTCCTCTGAGCCCCCTCTCCTCCATGCCCCTCTCCTCCGTGCCCCTCTCCTCCGTGCCCCTCTCCTCCGTGCCCCTCTCCTCTGAGCCCCCTCTCCTCCGTGCCCCTCTCTCCGTACCCCTCTCCTCCATGCCCCTCTCCTCTGAGCCCCTCTCTCCGTGCCCCTCCCTCTGAGCCCCCTCTCCTCTGAGCCCCCTCTCCTCCGTACCCCTCTCCTCCGTGCCCCTCTCCTCTGAGCCCCCTCTCCTCCGCGCCCCTCTCCTCCGTGCCCTCTCCTCCGTGCCCCTCTCATCTGAGCCCTCTCTCCTCCGTGCCCCTCTCCTCCATGCCCTTCTCCTCCGTGCCCCTCTCCTCCGTGCCCCTCTCCTCCGCGCCCCTCTCCTCCGTGCCCCTCTCCTCCGTGCCCCTCTTCTCTGAGCCCCCTCTCCTCCGCGCCCCTCTCCTATGAGCCCCTCTCCTCCGCGCCCTCTCCTCCGTGCCCCTCTCCTCTGAGCCCCCTCTCCTCCGCGCCCCTCTCCTCTGAGCCCCCTCTCCTCCGCGCCCCTCTCCTCTGAGCCCCTCTCCTCCGCCCCCTCTCCTCTGAGCCCCCTCTCCTCCGCGCCCCCTAGGTGGTGGGTTTGCAGTCAGCACAATGGAGCTGTAATGTCAGATCAGATTAGTTTGTGTGTGAGGCTCCTGCCTTCTCTCTCATAGTTAGTGGATCAGTTCATGGAAACATTTGCAGTGCAAGCAGATTCTCCCCGGATTGACAAATAAACAGCAGCCCTGATACTTGATCTGCATATTAAGCCATTTTATGACATATCCAGATCTGCATTCATCACTCTATAGTACAGTCATTTCTGCTGCTCTCAAAGAGTTTGTTAAACTGTGAGCCACATAGAAAGTCCTCCAATTACTGGACCGACGATCTGTGCGCCCTGTGGATAGATAGATAAGATAATAGATAGATAGATATAGATAGATAGATAGATAGATAGATAGATAGAAATAAATAGCACATGTAAGCCACATGGGCTATTAAAAGACCACCTTATTTTCATTTGAAGTGTTGATTTGGACATAACTTTTTTAGGACTTTGCATCCACTATCTCCTTCGAGGATGTGCTCTTCCATTTGTCTTCCTTTGCTAGATAGGTAGGTAGATAGATATGAGAGAGTAGATAGATAGATAGACAGATAGATAGATAGACAGATAGATATGAGAAGAGTAGATAGATATGAGAGAGTAGAGATTAGATAGATAGATAGATATGAAAGAGTAGATAGATAGATATGAAAGAGTAGATAGATAGATAGATCTGGGATAGGCTGGGGTCACACACACAGATATCTGGACAGATATTGTTCACAGATCTCTGGTTGCAGTGAAATCATGGACACATTGTTCCATTTTGTGGCTGTGTATAAATGATACACTCTGTCCATGATTTCACTGCAACCAGAGATCTGTGAACAATATCTGCCCAGATATCTGTGTGTGTGACCCCAGCCATAGATGGATGGATAGATAGATAGATATGAGAGAGTAGATAGATAGATATGAAAGAGTAGATAGATAGATAGATCTGGGATAGATGGATGGATGTAGATAGATAGATAGATAGATAGATAGATAGATGTCACATGTATAGATAACGTTCATAGATAACAATGTTGCATGCAGGGATCGTTCACACAAACAGCGACAGATGCTTGTCAATGATGTGAATAGGCGAAATCAGTAAGGAGATCGGTTATCACGGTGTCACACAGAACGATGCAGCAGATCGGATGATCGACATCGTGTCATTTGGGGTCCGGTTCCCATATCTGTGATTAACAATCTGACCACTTATCACTAGTCAGATCGACCTGTCACACGCAACGACGCTGTTGGTGCGACTGAAAATCTGCGACGTTTCAGCGATATCTTTACAGATATCGTAGTGTGTGACAGCCGCCATAGATAGAGATAGGATGGATTGATGCATACAGAGATGTATAGATAGATAATAGATAAGAGAGTTGGATAGATGGATAGAAAGATTTTTCCTCTTTTTAGAAAGATAGATAGATTAAAATAGATAGATGGATGATAGAATAGATAGAATAAATAGATATGGGATAGCTAGAGAGATGGGATATATATGAGATAGTCAAATTATAGATATATAGGTGCATAAATAGATCAATAGTTCGATGGATGGATCCTGAATACACATGACATGGATATTATTGCTGGGTAGTTTGGACATCAGTAGGTCGGTCGGATATTATCTCCCTCAATACCATAGATAATAAATCTCTCCGGCACATGATGTTTTATTGGGAGATTTCTTTCCTCCATCCCAGACAGGAGCCCGGTCCTCAGTTCTGATCATTGATCTGATGTATCCGCTCCTGGGCACTGTAACTTCTCTTACACCTATAGTGCGGCCTAGTGAGGGGTCCGGGATTATTCCGGCGTGGCCCTATAGGAGCACAATCACTGATCTCATTTATTTATGAAGCCTCCCTGGTACAGACTGCTGCAGAACATCCCATCTGTCATCTATGTCTGCCGCTTCATTATCTCATCTATGGTGGGTGGGGTGGGCTCGGCTCTCTCCCCTTTAGACACTACGGCCTATCATGACTTGTTCTTGTCCCTATTTCACCTGCCCGTCCTCCCCCTTTAATGTATAGGGGCGCCAGCTCTGCCCCTATGCCCGGCACTCATCCTAACACTCCCAGTAGAGAATACTGTCACAATCATTGGTATCATGGATCCCCCGACGATCACCTTCTTCTCATCTTGTCGGGGGGGGGGTCTCCCTTTAATATCCCCTCTAAGGCTTGATTGCAGGGATGTGTATGGATCCAGCTAGCGCGGACCAGTCTCTGGACACTGGCGGCACAATGGCGCAGATGGCATTATAGACTTGCATGAATGCTCGCAGGCATTATAGACTAGTAATCGGAATGTTGGCGCCGCCACATGACCCCATCATTGACTTGTAGGCCTTGTTACGGGAAAGGGCAGGAAAGGGTTAATGACAAAGCAAGAGAAGGTGTCAGCGTCCCGGATACGAAACTTCACCAATTTACCAGTGCGGAATAAAAACGAAAGCATCAAGGCGAGAAAGAGTTAAAGATTCCCGCAAAAATGTCGACTCAATAAAAAGGAAAAAAAAATAACGGAGAGGAAAGGGAAACTCAGGTTTATGTATCAGCTACAATCTAATTTCATGTTCACAATCCTCGGCTTATCAGTCCCCAGTGGTGAGTAAGTTCTTCTAAAAGGAGGGAAGAGTCATCGATCGTCAGCTCCGAGCCCGGAGATAATAATGTCGGCTGCTGTACGGTCCGCCACATCCCGGGAACAAACTTCTGTGGGGTCAGATGGGCTCCAGCACCAACGACCTTGAGGACGACTTATAAGGCCGAGTTCACACCCGGCGATCGCGGTGCGGTAACTACAAGGGCGACAGAGGCCGGAGGAGGAAATATCTACAGCCGGAAGGTGTAAATGGGAACGAGCGTGAGAATGGCCACCGTGTCCCCAGAGAAAGGACATAACCAGAGGAAACATATTCCACAATTAAATAAAGGCTTGAAGGATCAGGCTGGAATATTAACTGGTGGCGTGCCAGAGGACGGGATAGACATAGATCAATGTGGGATAGATAGATAATGGATAATACATAGACAGATAGATAGTCAAATAGATGGACAGATATATTGAAATGATTGGAGATAGATAGATAGATAGATAGATAGATAGATAGATAGATAGATAGATAGATAGAGATAATAGGACATAGATAGCTAGAGCGAGATAGATGGGACATAGATAGATATGAGAGATAGATAGAAGGGTAAGTAGATAGATACATATATACATAGATAGATGGATACATAGATATAGCAGCGTGGTAAGTGAGTGCATGCCATAGACTTCTAGGAAACGAACTATGAGATGCCATGGACTTCCATAGCCCCACCCTGGATCTGCCCCATCCATTATTGTTATAGCCCCCACCCTCCATCTGCCCCATCCATCATCCTTATAGCCCCCACCCTCTATCTGCCCCTATACCAGCGTTCCTACAGTCCCTACCCACCATCCCCACATTTCCTATCCTATTCTCTATTGTACATTCACTTTGGCAAAATTAATGTGTATTTAGTCTTGAAAATAAAGCTGCTTTGATTTGATTAATATAGGCAGATGGATCGATAGACATGATATATATAGATAGATATGGATAGATAGATAGATAGATAGATAGATAGATAGATATGAATAGAGAGAGATATAGATATAGATGGATAGAGAGAGAGATATAGAGATAGATAGAGATGGATAGAGAGAGAGATATAGAGAGATAGATAGATAGATATGAATAGAGAGAGATATAGATATAGATGGATAGAGAGAGAGATATAGAGATAGATAGATAGATAGATAGAGATGGATAGAGAGAGATATAGAGAGATAGATAGATATGCATAGATAGATAGATATCAAAGTGAGATGGATAGTAAATTGAAATGGATGTGAGAGAGATAGATAATAAATTTATTCCATAATTAACAAAAAAAATACCTTAAAACATTAGACTGTAATATTTGAGTCCCACAAGAGGGGCAGAGACATATGAGATTGACGTTGGTAACAATAATTGATATATCCATAGTTTGCAGATCTCAGTGCTCGGTGTCCGCTGTATTCTTTAGTTTATTTGCATAATTCTGTAAAGAGGCGCTGGACAGTTTTTGTTAGTTTGTATATACTGTATATAGATACAGGGACAATAATAACACACACAATTACAAGAGGCCCAATTCAAATTGCTTGTTCTCACCCACAAAGCTCTTCACAGTGCAGCACCCCCCTACCTCTCTACCCTCATCTCTGTCTATCACCCCACCCGCTCTCTATGTTCCTCAAATGACCTTCAACTAACATCTGCACTAATCCGATCCTCCCACTCCCGGCTCCAAGACTTTTCCAGAGCTGCACCAAACCTCTGGAATGCTTTACCCCAAGAAATCAGGACTATCCACAACTTGCATGGCTTCAGACGATCCTAAAGACGCATCTTTTTAAGGCGGCCTATCATACTCCCTAATAGAAGTCCATTGTACTGTAGACAGTGAATGGCCTATCCTCTGGACATTACTCTTCTACAAACTCCACCAAACCATAAAGGTCTACACAGACTGATGACCATTCATGTAAGCTTAGCCCTATGCCCCATTTCCTCAAGATGCCTGGACCATCAGTGCAATAAGGCCCTGCACCTTGTGCAACCCCTATACCGTTGTAGATTGTAAGCTCTTTTGGGCAGGGTCACCTTCATTTCTTGCTTTATTTATTGTATTTTTTTTTACATTGATTCTATGCCTATTGTTTTGTATCCAATTATTGTACTTTATTTGTTCTCTACTGTAATTACTTACTGTATTATATTTTCTGTACTCTAACCCTACATTGTAAAGCGCTGCGGAATATGTTGGCGCTATATAAATAAAGCTTTATTATTATTATTATTATTATTATTATTAGGTAAGGAGGAAAGCAAGTGGCTAGATAGATATATGGATGGATAGATAGATGGATAGAGAGATGGATGGATAGGTAGATGGATAGAGAGATGGATGGATGGATAGACAAAGATTATGGGAGTTAGAGAAATAGAGTGAGACAGGTAAATAGACAGATAATAGATTCATGGATAGATAGATAATAGATAATTGATCCATAGATAGATGGATATATATATAGATAATAGATAGATGATGGATGGATGGATGGATAGATGGAGTAAATGAGATGTTCTCTGAATGTGCAGAATAAAGTCCTGTATCTGATGATCTGATCGCCCCTTTGCCTTGCGCAGCGTATTACACTTTGTGGTAGAACACCTTTACATTCTCCTGTGTGCTCGTTCTCTGGTATATTCTGTAGATGTTGATGATGCGTCCACTCCTTACACATAATGACCCTTCTTGTTTCGGGGCCGTACTCCAGCTATGGTGGGTGATGGCCCCACACTTGCATTTCTGCCTATTCTGTCCGGGCCCCCGGGGGTTTACACCCAGATTATTCCATATTCCTTCTTTTTCCATTTTCTCTACATAGACAAACAGGAGAGATTTTCAGATACTAGACTGAAAGATGTGATATCCCATGGCCACATTATCTGCGTTCTTACATAGGACTGCACCATCCATACTGCGTTATCTGGGGGATTGTTGTAGCCTTCGGGCCCCTGTATTTGGAGCCCCCCTTGGATGTATCACACGTCCGGTCTGGACCTGTACGGTGAGTGTGTCGCCAGTATATGGAAACACTAAGTGACAGATCGGGCTCTGCTACATCTCTACACACAGACACATGCGTGTCACACGCGTGCGTATGTAATGAATGAGGCCCAGTACTGGATGATTTCAGCACCTTGACTGCAGATAAATAATACATGGCTCGTTCTGTTCTGTTACAAATACCTACAGGCTCATTACATCAAATCCCCTCATTAAGGAGCCCTGGTGGCTGGTGCATCTGCTCACTGAGCCCAGCTGCATTGCAAACCTCGGAGGTTACCTGTGCCTTTAAATCCCGGATATTTCTGTATTCTGTGTATAGAAATTGGGGAACGCCATTGTTCTCCATGTCATTTACATCACAATATACCATCCCTATTTTATTATATCTCTATTTAAAATGACACAAAGCTCACAATCTCCACATCTGCTGAGCCGGCAAATAAAATCTATTGTACTCTGTTATCACCCTGGGGTGACAATGTGGTGTCTTCTAATACATTGAATGACAGGTAACGCAGAAACCCCCTGTCCCCCCTGACAAGTATTTTGTGTCACATATCTCCGCCAGAGACATTGACTTCCCTCCTAGTGACTGAAGTCAGCGACGGCTCTTCTACCGCTCCACACTCCGGCTTATCGGACCTTTGATCACTGACTGCACTCAGGTTCTCAAAAGTAAACCCTGACATCCTACATAAACCTGTTATCATCTTTTATTCATGATTTCTATCATAACACGTACTCATGGAAAAGACTGGAGCTACTATAATACCGCACATTATAGACTGTATATTATAAAATACTACTGCTCCTGCATATCATAATATACTTTAATACTTCCCCTATGTACAAGAGTATAACTACTATAATACTGCCCCTATGTACAAGAATATAAGTACTATAATACTGCTCCTATGTACAAGAATATAACTACTATAATACTGCTCCTATATACAAGAATATAACTACTATAATACTGCCCCCTATGTACAAGAATATAACTACTATAATACTGCCCCTATGTACAAGAATATAGCTACTATAATACTGCTCCTATGTACAAGAATATAACTACTATAACACTGCCTCCTATGTACAAGAATATAACTACTATAATACTGCCCCCTATATACAAGAATATAACTACTATAATACTGCCCCCTATATACAAGAGTATAACTACTATAATACTGCTCCTATATACAAGCATATACCTACTATAATACTGCCCCTATGTACAAGAGTATAACTACTATAATACTTCCCCTATGTACAAGAATATAAACTACTATAATACTGCCCCTATGTACAAGAATATAACTACTATAATACTGCCCTTATGTACAAGAATGTAACTACTATAATACTGCCCCTATATACAAGAATATAACTACTATAATACTGCCCCTATGTACAAGAATATAACTACTATAATACTGCCCCCTATGTACAAGAATATAACTACTATAATACTGCCCCTATGTACAAGAATATAACTACTCTAATACTGCCCCTATGTACAAGAATATGACTACTATAATACTGCCCCTATGTACAAGAATATAACTACAATAATACTGTTCCTATGTACAAGAATATAACTACTATAATGCTGCCCCTATGTACAAGAATATAACTACTATAATGCTGCCCTATGTACAAGAATATAACTACTATAATACTGTCCCTATGTATAATAATATAACTACTATAATACTGCCCCAATGTACAAGAATATAACTACAATAATACTGTCCCTATGTATAATAATATAACTACTATAATACTGCCCCTATGTACAAGAATATAACTACTATAATACTGCCCCTATGTACAAGAATATAACTACTATAATACTGCTCCTATGTACAAGAATATAACTACTATAATACTGCCCCAATGTACAAGAATATAACTACTATAATACTGTCCCTATGTATAATAATATAACTACTATAATACTGCCCCCTATGTACAAGAGTATAACTACTATAATACTGCTCCTATATACAAGAATATAACTACTATAATACTGCCCCTATATACAAGAAAATAACTACTATAATACTGCCCCTATATACAAGAATATAACTACTATAATACTGCCCCTATGTACAAATAATACTGCCCCCTATGCACAAGAATATAACTACTATAATACTGCTCCTATGTACAAGAATATAACTACTATAATACTGCCCCCTATATGCAAGAATATAACTACTATAATACTGCTCCTATGTACAAGAATATAACTACTATAATACTGCCCCCTATATGCAAGAATATAACTACTATAATATTGCTCTTATGTACAAGAATATAACTACTATAATACTGCCTCCTATGTACAAGAATATAACTACTATAATACTGTCCCTATGTACAAGAATATAACTACTATAATACTGCCCCTATATACAAGAATATAACTACTATAATACTGCCCTATGTACAAGAATATAACTACTATAATACTGTCCTATGTACAGAATATAACTACTATAATACTGCCCTATATACAAGAATATAACTACTATAATACTGCCCTATGTACAAGAATATAACTACTAAATACTGCCCCTATGTACAAGAATATAACTACTATAATACTGCTCCTAGTACAAGATATACTGCTATAATACGCCCTATGTAAAATATAACTACTATAATACTGCTCCTATGTACAAGATATAATATGTATACGCACTATGTACAAGAATATAACTACTATAATACTGCCCCTATGTACAAGAATATATCTACTATAATACTGCTCCTATGTACAAGAATAAATATAATACTGCTCCCTATGTACAAGAATATACGTAATTGCTATAATACTGCCCCTATGTACAAGAATATACTACTATAATACTGCCCCTATGTACAAGAATATAACTACTATAATACTGCCCCTATACAAGAATATAATACTATAATACTGCCCTATGTACAAGAATATAACTACTATAATACTGCCCCTAACAAAATGAGAGAAAAATGATCATACTGATCTTGTAACAGAATTACTACTATAATATGCTCTTGTTGGGCTCAAAATAGGACAAGTTATCAAACTATCTATTCAGACAAATGTTACGTATGATGTCATAATATGAGGATAACAAACAATGTGTACATAATAAGACAATGACGAAAGAGAAAGGTTAACACTAAATGTTGTGAAGGTTACAACAGTCACCAATCAGGAGGAAGTGTACAGACCTTTGCTTTGTACAGGCCTTTGCATTGTACAGGCCTTTGCATTGTACAGGCCTTTGCTTTGTACAGGTCTTTGCTGTGAATGACTTCAGCACATCCCTAGTCTCTCTCTGCTCTGGGGGGATTTTGGTCCACTCTTCTTCCAGTCTCTTCCACAGTTCTGTGACTGTGGTGGGTTTCTTGGCCATAACTTTGTCACCACGGATCTTCGAGAGGTTTTCTATTGGGTTTAGATCAGGACTCTGGTGGTTTCAATGTTTTCTCCTTCATAGAACTTCTTTCCCCGTTTTGCTGTGTGACAGGGGCATTGTCCTGCATGAAAATTGCTGCTGATTGAGGCTGAACACAAGTAAGGAACCGCGTGTTGTTGGAGAAGGTTCTGATACACACTTGCATTCACTCTGCCATGTAGCTGCTATACATCCAACCCCTGCAGCAGAAAACATTCCCCAAACATCACACTTCCTCCTCCACCTTCACTGACTTCTTTACACACTTTGGGTTCACTCTTTCCACAGTTTGTCGATGAACATCATGTTTCCCATCAGACCCAAATAAATTACCTTCCTTTCATAAATATAATGACCTGTGGAGCACTTCTCCTCTGTCCACACAACATGCTCCTCACCAAAGATGAGTAGGCTTTAGATTCTTTCCGCTAATGAGAGGTTTGGTCACTATAGAGTGGGCTTTCAGTCCAATTGTTCTTAATCATTGTGACACTGTATGATAGACAGATCCTTACCCTGTTCAGTGCTGAACTGGTGAGCTTTCCAGCTGCTGTGATGAAACAATTACCCATGGAGATTCTCTGCATTATCCTGGCCTCTCTTGCATTTGTCTTTCAGAGGGTGACCAGCCTTCTTGGGGACTTGAAAGAGTTTGTGATGTTGTAAAGATGCAATATTCTAGAAATCACAGAACTGGACGACCATCTTCTCTTGCTATGACTGATAGGGTGACTTTGGCCTCATCTGGACAACCTGCTGCCGGAGGGTTTCAGTCACTTTGGAACGGCAAAGTGAGTGCAACCTGTAAAGTTAGGCTGCCAGTTACATAGGGTTTGTCAGATAATAGGAAATTAGGACCAGGTGCAGATTAACACCAATAACCTGCAGGTATCTGATGGTGTTCTCTAATTGTGATCTTGTCTTTTTCATTTACATATTTATTTTAGGAGCTTTAGAATATATTCAATTTATGAAATAAGCTTAATATACTGCAGATTTACTATCTGGATATTTTCACATAGAACACAACGACCTTAACATTAAGGAGATTGAGTGTAGTTCTCTAATTTTGTCTATCCAGCCTATTGCAGATTAGACGTGTCCCTTGCTCTCGCCTCCTTCCTCCCGCTCAGGCGCCATCTTGGGTGACTCTAAAGTTTACCATTTATGATCTATTTCTTCTAATGTTTATCGGATCGTTATTAATTAACCCCCAGTGTTCCAGTGTCTTAATATAACGTCGTCTGTGATAATAAGCGCCGTCCCTTTAACGCTGTCCGTTCCCGCTTGTTGCCTTTTAGGGGTTAATTATTCTATTATCGGAGATTTAATGAGGGTTTTCTCTTTTTCGGCCTCTTGCTCTAGTAACACTTGTGGCTGAAAAGTCTCCGATATTAATTGGGAACCGCATGAGCCATGAGGTCGTGTAGATGAGATGGAGGACAGGAGCCGCCATGTAATAATCCTCTGCAGGCATTAATGGTGGGCGGGGGGTGGGGGCACGGGGGGGTGAGGTGCCCGCTCCCTGCAATCTCAATAACACTCGGATCTATGGGATGAGAGATGGATTTTTGGCCGCTCCAGTCATTTGTCTCAATCAGGTGGTCTTCACATTTGGGAGGGGGACGAAAGAGACCTTAACGTAGATATATGAATGCTATAACTCAGATCAATGTGTGCATACTATTCCCGCGGCGCCCGGCCTGAAAAACCTAATATTTGCTCTTGATTTTCTTCTAGATTTCAGCTCTGACCCTTATTACAACATGAACATGCTCCACGCTGTGTCATAATAGTGGCCGAAATCCTCTTAAAGGGGCAGGGTGCCATTTTTTGCAAAGACTGCGTATGTGCGGACAAGCTAAAAAGGCATAATATAGATTTTATGGAAACCTATTATGCCTTGTTAGCTTGTCTGCACGTACGAAGTGTTTGCAAAAGATGGGTTCTATGAAAAATACCCACAGGCAACCCTAAACCTATAAACCTAACCCTAACTTTAACAATTAATCTTACCCTAACACTAACACCTAACTATAACCCCTAAAACCTAACTTTAACAACTAACCTAAAACTAATTTGAACACCTAACTACAACACCTAACCCTAAACCTACCTAATTCTAAACCTAACCTTCAACCCTTAACTATAACACCTAAACCGAACCCCAACCCTAACTATAAAACCACCTTAACCCTAACCTAACACCTAACCCCTAACTATATTTACCTAACCCTAAAACTAACTCAAACCCCTAACTATAACACCTAAACCTAACCCCTAACTAAAACACCTAACCTAACCCCAAACCTAACCCTGACATAACACACCTAACCCTAACCCCCTAACCCCTAACTATAACACCTAACTGACCTAAACCTAACACCCAACTTAACCCTAAACCTAACCCTAAACCTAACCCTAACATACACCTAACCCTAACCCAACTTAACCCTAAACCTAAACCCAACACCTAACCCTGACTATAACACCTAACCCTAACCCCAACTATAACACCTAAACCTAACCCCAACACCTAACCCCTGACTATAACAACCTAACCTAACCCCAACTATAACACCTAACCTAACCAAACTAACCCCTTAACTAACCTAAACCTAACCCTAACCCTAACTATAACAACTAACCTAACCCCTAACTATAACACCTAAACCTAACCCTAAACCTAACTAACACTAACCTAACCCTAACTATAACACCTAACCTAACTTAAACCTAACACCTAAACCTAACACCTAACCCTAAAACCACCTAAACACTACCTAAACCTAACCTAACCCTAAAACTAACCCTAAACGTAACCCTGACCCCTAACCTAACCCCAGCATTGTGGGCAATTTTACTTGTGGGCATTTTTCTGGTCACCCAAAAAATGGTGTCCGACCCCTTTAAGAGTTTTTGGCCATTATTAATCTGCAATGATTCTTTTAATTTGGCCTCTGCTGATCTAGAAATTCCGATAATCCAGGAGCAGACAAAATAAAATGGAACCAGAGACTGCAGGCTTCACTTAGAAGTCTTAATATATATATACAGTATATATATGTATACTGTGTGTGTGTATACTATATATAATGTATTTTTTAATAGCTGTATGATAATTCAGAAGACTTCCTAATTTGGCACATCCCTTTAATTCCAGATTAAAGAAATTTGCCTCAAATAATGATTTTGCCATTCCAATAATCCAGGAGAAAAAACTCATTTTTTTACTACCTATCTAATAATTCACAAAATCTGCCAGATTAAAGGAATTTGCTTCAAATGATGATTTGAAATGTGATAATCCAGGAGAAAATAGAATATAATACTGAGACTATGATTTTTTTTATTATCATTTTGTTTCCAGAGCTTTTTTTCAGTCTGTTTGATAATCCAGAAAATCTCCTAATTTGACATATCCCTTTAATTCCAGATTAAAGGAATTCACATCAATAATGATCTTGAAATTCTGATAATCCAGAAGAAAACCAAACTCTTTTTTTTTGTAGCCATATGATAATTCAGAAAATCCCATAATCTAGCACATCCCTTTAATTTCAGTTTAAAGGAATTTGCTTCAAATGACCTTGAAATCCTGATAATCCAGACTCAGACTATGATTTTTTTCTTTTTATTATTAGAATTTTGATCCTTTTTTTCAATGTCTGTTTAATAATCCAGAAAACGTCTACATTTAATCCCTTTTATTTCAGATTAAAGTAAATTACTGCAAATTATAATCTGGAAAATGTGATAATTCAGCATAATCCAAGCCAAATAGAAGATCATTCGCTCAGTAACTGCGATTTGTCTAATGAGAATTTTGATTCTCTAGTTTCTATTAAATGGCCATTTGATAATCCAGAAAATCCCCTAATGTGGCACATCCCTTTAATTCCAGATTAACGGAATTTGCCTCAAATGATGATCTTGAAATTCCAATAATCCAGAAGAAAGCCAATTCTTTTTTTTTTTCTTAAACAGCTCTATGATCATTCACAAGATCTCCTAATTTGACATATCCCTTTAATTCCAGATTAAAGGAATTTGCTTCATATAATGATCTTGAAATTCTGATAATCCAGAAGAAAACTGAGCATAACACTCAGACTCCTTTTTTATTTTGGATTTCCCCCCAATATCTGTTGGATAATCCAGAAAACCTCTAAATCTAGCGCATCCCTTTAATTCCAGATTAAAGCTTATTTACTGCAAATGATAATCTAGAAAATGTGATAATTCATCATAATCCAAACCATAGAGAAGATCATTTGCTCAGAGGCTGCAAATATTTTATCAGCATTTTGATTTTCTTAAATGGCCGTTTGATAATCCAGAAAATCTCCTAATCTGGCAAACCTCTTTAATTTGCAATTGACAGGAATTGATTTTATAATATTGCTCAATTATGAATGGAGAATGGATCGTCCTGGAATAGTCATGTTGTATCTGTTCAGTCTGCGGTGATTCCAGAGGAAAAACCCCCAATATCCAGATTATTAGTCGCAGCCAATAAGATTTCACCTTCTATAAATGCTGCAGGGGGTGCAGTTTTGTGGGGTCAGGGGTGAAAAGACCCTAGCGGCCTTTGCTGAGATAGGGGATCAGTGTGAGTCTCACTGCCTTGCCTAGAGGTCAAAAGTCACAGGTGCCCCTGGCCCTATTATCTGGGGGCCCAGAGGCTCCATTACCCCCAAGAGGAGATGGTGGAGTGTAGTATTGTGGGTCAGGGGTGCAAAGACCCCAGCGGACATTGCTAGGATAGGGGGCATGAAAGAGCCTCACTGCTTTGACTAGAGGTCAGAGGTCATGGTGCCCCCTGGCCCTATTATCTGGGGGCCCAAAGCTTTGTTACCCCTAAGAGAAGATGGAGGGAGTGTAGTGTTGCGGGTCAGGGGTGCAAAGACCCCAACGGACATTGCTGGGATAGGGGGCATGAGAGAGCTTCACTGCTTTGGCTAGAGGTCAAAGGTCACAGGTGCCCCCTGGCCCTATTATCTGGGGGCCCTGAGGCTCCATTACCCCCCAGAGGAGATGGTGGAGTGCAGTGTTGTAGAATCAGGGGTGGAAAGACCCCAGCGGACATTGCTAGAACAGGGGGCATGAGAGAGCCTCACTGCTTTGGCTAGAGGTCAGAGGTCATGGGTGCCCCCTGGCCCTATTATCTGGGGCCCAAAGCTTCATTACCCAAGAGAAGATGCAGGGAGTGTAGTGTTGCGGGTCAGGGGTGCAAAGACCCCAGCGGACATTGCTGGGATAGGGCGCATGAGAGGCTTCACTGCTTTGGCTAGAGGTCAAAGGTCACAGGTGCCCCCTGGCCCTATTATCTGGGGCCCAAAACTTTGTTACTCCCAAGAGAAGATGCAGGAAGTGCAGTTTTGTGGGGTCAGGGGTGAAAGACCCCAGTGGCCTGTACTAGGATATGGGGGGCATATGTGAGCCTCACTGCCTTGGCTAGAGGTCAGAGGTCACAGGTGCCCCCTGGCCCTATTATCTGGGGACCCAGAGGCTCCATTACCCCCCCAGAGGAGATGCAGGGAGTGCAGTGTTGTGGAATCAGGGGTGGAAAGACCCCATCGGCCTGTACTAGGATTGGGGGGCATGTGCGAGCCTCACTGCCTTGGCTTGATTATCCCTCCAGGCCCTATTATCTGGGGGCCCAAAAGCTCGGATACCTCCGAGTACAGCCAATTATTGTAAGTGGCCTGTGATATATTGGGGGTCATCTTATAGATTTTGCATTGTGATGATTTTTCCCTGTAAATACAATGGGGCCCCTGCAGAGAGGGGTCCGGGCCCCCCAGTAGCCCCAGTCTCCGAGTGATGGAAACCTCTGCAGACCTCTGTCCAGGGCAGATGGAGGTGGGGGTCTCTGCACCATGCTGGGAGGGGGGGCACAGTTTTGATTTCGGGCGCCCCCTCTTTTTCCCGCGCCTCCTTACATTGTCTGTTTTTTTAATATACACATTTAATATACACATAAGTGAAATTTTAATTTTTAATTCACTTCTGTGACGACCTAAATTGCTTTTCTCTTGTAAAATATTTAAGCCCCGTTCAGGAATGGCGCGGCCACAAACAGCACTCCTCTATTAGTTTTATGGGATTTAATCGCCGCTTCTCCCACGTTGCCCTTTGCCGCTTTGTTTAGTGCTTAATATATGTTTCCAAATTAAATACCGTCCGGTTCCTCGTCCTAATCCTTCCCCCTCGGGGCAAAAACATCTCTGTAAATATCTTACTCTGTTTGATAAGAGCTTGGCCGGCCGTGTCCTCATGACAACACTTCCGGTCCCTGGATTGCAGATCGGTCACATGTTTGCTCCATTCTGATTGGTCAGTTTGGTGCTGAGAGTCTCCTATGAGAAAACAGAGCCTGCAGGTATCATCATCTACCGTTACTTACACATTGCAAAGAATCATATGAACCTAAGGATGCTCGGTGTCCATCTAAAGAAGCAAAGCTGCAGTGTAAAGCAAGGAGAGGCAACAACCTGATACTCCAATGACATGCTAAGCCGCAAAAGAGTAAAACCAATAATCATAACTGTATTCTAATAGAGCAGTGATGTAGTGTAGAGCATGGAGGGGCTCCAATCGGACTGTAGATAGGTTGATTTAGACTAACACTGACTCTAGCAGCCAGTGCAGCTCAGCTGGAGTCACTACGTAGTTACAAAGCAAAGATGTAGTGTACAGCATGGAGGAGCTCCAACTTGAGTGCTATAACCAGTTCATAGTTCAGCTGGAGTCTCTGACAGAGCAGGGATGTAGTGTAAAGCATGGAGGAACTCCAGTCTGAGTGCTATACCATTGACTCCAGTGAACAGTGTAGCTCAGCTGGAGTCTCTGGTTACAGAGCAGAGATGTAGTGTAAAGCATGGAGGATGTGAGTGCTATAAGCAGTGGCCTGTGTAGCTGGAGTATCAAGGTTGTCTTTTTGCCCCAGTGGAGCAGAGTTCAGCAGAAGTCTCCAAAGTGTCCCCGGTCTCGGTGTCCCCGGTCTCGGTGTCCCCAGTCATTGTCCCCGGTCTCGGTGTCCCTGGTCTCGGTGTCCCCAGTCGGTGTCTCCGGCCTCGTGTCCCGGCCTCGGTGTCCCTGGTCTCGGTGTCCTGGTTCGGATTCCCCGGTCTCATGTATCCACGACTCGTGTCCCCGTCTCGTGTCCCGATCTCGTGACCCCGGTCTCGGTGTCCCATCATGTCCCGTCTCGGTGTCCCCGGTCTCGGTGTCCGGACCTCTGTGTCCCCGGTCTCGGTGTCCTGTCTCGGTGTCCCCAGTCATTGTCCCCGGTCTCGTGTCCCCGACCTACGGTGGTCCCGGTCTCGGTGACCCGGTCTGGTGTCCCTCATGTCCGGTCTCGGTGTCCCTAGTCTCGGTGTCCCCTAGTCTCGGTGTCCCCGTCTCGGTGACCCCGGTCTCGGTGTCCCCAAGTCATTGTCCCCGGCCTCGTGTCCCCGGCTCGTGTCCCCGGTCTCTGTGTCCCCGGTCTCGGTGTCCCGACCTCGGTGTCCCGGTCTCGTGTCCCTGGTCTCGGTGTCCCCAGTCATTGTCCCCGTCTCGGTGTCCCCAGTCTCGGTGTCCCCGCACGTGTCCCGGTCTCAGTGTCCCCGGTCTCAATGTCCCTGTACGTAGTGTCCCCGGCCTCGGTGTCCCACGGTCATGTCCCCGGTCTCAGTGTCCCTGTACGTAGTTCCCCGGCCTCGGTGTCCCCGTTCTCTGTGTCCCTGGTCTCGTGTTCCGGCACAGTGTCCCAGTCTCTCCGGAATTTACTTTTTCCTCTGTTCTAAAGCAGTATGTAGTCTCCCGATCCGGTGTCCCCTGGTCTCAGTGTCCCCGGTCTCAGTGACCCGGTCTCAGTGACCCGTCTCAGTGTCCCCGGTCTCAGTGTCCCCGGTCTAGTGTCCCCGGTCTAAGTGTCCCCGGTTAAGTGTCCCCGGTCTAAGTGTCCCGTCTCAGTGTCCCGGTCTCAGTGTCCCTGGTCTCAGTTTCCGAACGCAGTGTCCTGCGGTGTCCCCGGTCTCATGTCCCATACATGGTTTCCCGGCTCATGTCCCCGGTCTCAGTGTCCCTGTCTCGGTGTCCCGGTCTCGGTGTCCCCGATCTCGGTGTCCCCGGTCTCGGTGTCCCCGTCTCATGTCCCGTCGAGTGTCCCGGCCTCGTGTCCCGACCTCGGGCCGACCCGGTGTCCGCCGTGTCCCCTCGGTCCTGCTTGGTGTCCCCGTCTCAGTGTCTCTGATCTCAGTTCCCGGTCTCGTGTCCCCATTCGATATCCCGTCTCGTGTCCCTGGTCTTGTGTCCCCGGTCTCAGTGTCTCTGATCTCATGTCCGGTCTCGTGACCCGATTCGTGTCCCGTACGTAGTGTCCCCGCCTCGTGTCCCGACCTCGGTGTCCCGGCTCGGTCCCCGATGTCTTCTCCTGGATATTTACTTTATTTCCCCCTTGTGTTATGAAATAAATGCAGTAATTTGCAGGGAAGCGATGTCTCCATAGAAAAGACAAAGCATCTGTTGTGTGGGTGTGGTGGCAGATAGAATAGCTGGAGAGGAGTTCCAAGGCACGTTGTTATTTTTTTCCCCATGTAAACATGTCCGCTATCTCCTTGCAGGCGCTGCTGGTGGATAACATCCCTCAGATCCTGGAGATGAACACGAGGATGTCTCCCCGAGAAGGCGGCAGCGTTCCCTGAGCCCAGGCGAGCTCCCCGCTCAGCGGACGACACCTACAGGCTCTTGGGTCTGATATCCCGGACTTTAGGCTTCTTACAGATCCCAACTTGGATTCATCCAGAGTGTGGAAGGTCACGGGACCCTTCTTGTGGACCTCTGACCCTAAAGATGAGAAGATGTCCACCCTCTAGATCTGTGAAGAGTAAAAAGAGTCCTGATCTGTGCGTTGACGGTCTAAGTCTTTCCTAACACCTCAATGAGTCAATGCAGAGACAAAGAGACCAAGATAGTTGGGAAATATCTATGCAGCACCTAGAACGTCTTCTAGATGTTCTGTCTGAGCTTTCTAGATCTTTGAATGTACCACACATGACTATCATCCCATAGCCGGAGAGCCCAATAGCATTGTTAAAGGGCCGATGAGGTGTTTCCATGCTGATCCTGACAGTAGCAGATAAGCCCCCTGAAGTCTCCCCTCTACATTACTTGGTCATCTCAGGTCCAGGAGGACACCAATGTCCGCTCCAGCTGCCATGCTGCCTTGGGTGGTCTTCGTCTTACACTGCCTGCCTATGGCATTGGGACACTATGACATCTGTAAATCCTGGGTGACATCTGATGATGGCCCTTCCTGGGAATATTATGCCTGTCAACCAAAACCCATGGTGATGAAAGAGTATGCTATCCTCAAGGTGGATCCCCCTGGAATTACCTGTGGAGACCCCGCCGAGTATTTCTGCACACATGTAAGTACCGTCCTTAAGGGTGAGGAATCAGTTTAATGGGGTCCTACCTGATGTTGAGAATGAAGGTAAACCTTGGAAAAATCCCAAGGACATGTACCCAAAAACTTGGACCATGGGTCCCCCTGGACCAGTGTGAAGCTCGGTTCCCTGGACCAGGTATGAAGCTATGGTTCCCCTGGACCAGGTGTGAAGCTCAGGTTCCCCTGGACCAGGTGTGAAGCTTGAGCTCCCTGGACCAGGTGTGAAGCTTGAGCTCCCCTGGACCAGGTGTGAAGCTCGGGTTCACCTGGACCAGGTGTGAAGCTCGGGTTCACCTGGACCAGGTGTGAAGCTTGAGCTCCCCCTGGACCAGGTGTGAAGCTTGAGCTCACCTGGACCAGGTGTGAAGCTTGGGTTCACCTGGACCAGGTGTGAAGCTCGGGTTCACCTGGACCAGGTGTGAAGCTCGGGTTCACCTGGACCAGGTGTGAAGCTCGGGTTCACCATGGACCAGGTGTGAAGCTCGGGTTCACTGGACCAGGTGTGAAGCTCGGGTTCACCTTGACCAAGTGTGAAGCTCGGGTTCACCTGGACCAGGTGTGAAGCTCGGGTTCACCCTGGACCAGGTGTGAAGCTCGGGTTCACCTGGACCAGGTTGAAGCTTGGGTCAACCTGGACCAGATGTGAAGCTTGGGTTCACCTGGACCAGGTGTGAAGCTTGGTTCACCTGGACAAGGTGTGAAGCTTGGGTTCACATGGACCAGGTGTGAAGCTTGGGTTCACATGGACCAGGTGTG